>VZTE01000500.1:234470-428746 GCA_013397775.1 Eulacestoma nigropectus
AAAAAAAAAAAAAAAAAAACAGGAAAAAAAAAAAGAGAGCTCAAGGTCGGAAAGAAACCTTTCAGGATTGAAGCTCTCCCCCTAGAAATTATCTTTCAAAGGATGGTATTGGGACATCATTTAGTTATGTCTGTCAGGATTAATCTTCAAATCTTCCTGAAATTTCCCATTATGAATAGGCTTTAAATGTGCTGATTCCAATTTGAAGTATACTGGAATGGGAAAATTTTACTGCAGTGTGAGCAAAATCTCATGAACTGAGAAACTGGACCTGAACACTGAGCTTGTAACTCAGTTGTTCTCAAGATTTTCCGTCTTGCAGACCAGCTCATTTTTCTATTTCGCTCAAACCCCATGCAATGTATTATTGCTTCCATCTGTTTATGAGGTTAAATTTCTGAACTGTAAGTATGGAAGGAGAAATTCAGTTATGCATTCTTGTAGCTGAATAGGTGTGCTTACAAGAGAAAAATGTTTTGGTAAAACTTTTATTTTCTCAAGTTGTATTCACTGTAAATCACTTACTGTATTAATTTCTAACTGTGACAAATAAATTACAGTATAAAGCTACATCCTTCTGTCTGTATTTTAATAATATCTGTCATGTCCTCAGAAATGCCAATGTAATTACGTATTTCTGTGCAGAGTCATCTAGGCATCAGTCCTTTATGACAGTTGCTATGATTCATGAGAGTTTCCCTCTTTCTGAGGAATGTAGCTTAAAGTCCTGGGATTCACAAGTCTTAAAATTTGTGTTACTTGGGATGCTTACTTCTCAAAAATATTAGTGTTATACATTTTTCAATTTTCTCTAAATGACCTAACCTAAAAACACCCCTTCCCATTTATTACAATTATTGAAGGAGTTGAGATTTTCATTATAAAATTTGAGTCAGTGACAAAAAAAAATGCACACCGTTAAATATAGGTGCTATTTAACTATAAGGCTGTTAATGAGATGATGAAATATTTCAAGTGATACAGTTGTACTTTGGTTGCAGAAGAACTTGTTTTGCATCACTATAGTTCCTTTTCAGAAGGAACTTGTCTTCATATGCGTTAAGTACTTTTTCTAGTTGATCTCCATTAGGAACCCTGCTTCAGTAACAGAACTCTGTGTCAGACTAGGCCATAATGATTTGCAGATCTTCCCTTTAGTCCTTTGGAATTAGGGTTTTCTTCCCTTGTTCCTTGAAGTTCATCTAGGAAGAATGTGAATACATCCAAGAATATCCAAGAAGGTAGTATTGACTAAAGTGAACAGGTCTTTATCTTCACCTCTTCAGGTTGATAAAATGCACAGTTTGCTCAAACTGTTTTAATCACAAGGGTTACTATGTACCAGGAACAACTTCTCTCCAAAAGGAGAAGTTTTGTGAGAAGGCTAGTTCTTTCTAACTGTAAGATGGGAAAAAGATTTTAAAAATTGCTTTGATCTTTAGAAATTATACCTAATGGGCTTTGTGGGTTACCCAGATATGCAGAACAGCATATTTCAGTGTTTCCATTTGTGCTCTGCTTTGAATCCCCCTTAGATTAGCAAAATAACTTTGTGCTAGCCCTGTTAAGAACTTAACTTTCACTTTTAGATGTCTTCTAGGTAATTATGACAGTCAGTGCAGAATCAATACTTACTATCTTGAATTGTAAGGAAGGAAAAGAAATATGGTCTCTCCTTACCAAGTCACTGAGAATTTACAGTAATATCTTCTTTAAAACTAAGCTGGCACATAATAGAAAGAGTGAGTTCACTGAAAACAGGATGCCTATGAGCCTAGCCAAGACAATTAAAATACCAGTCTTGGTTAGACAGATAAGAGTTCATGTCTACTATAAAAATACTGTCCATTCCTAACGCAAAATTTGATATATTAAAGACAACTATAAAAAAAACCGTTGTAGAAATCAGTGGATATGAAAGTGTTTGATATACCTTATCTTGATAATATTTGTATGTCTATGTTACTAAACATATGAATATGGGAAACAACTTGAAATGAAAACTCCATGTAAAAGAGTACACTACATGTCCTTGACATATTTATCACTTTGAACACCTAGAAGTTTTGTTTGAAAAATTTCTGTGATGTCTGGAAAGCATTCCAGATGTCTGCCTCTCTCTCAGAAAAGTTGGTTTTAATCTCTCCTTTCCCCAATATATAAACTAATCTTACTAATCTAGTATGGGGTAAAGGACATAGAAGTTGGACTCATATCAAGAACTGATAATTTTGTATTTTTCTTCTTTGACGAATCAGATGACAAAATAAGGTTATCCAAAATTCTTCTCTTCGTTATGAATATCTCATTTATCTTATGTTACCTTTAAATCTCAGTTTGTCATGGGAAGTGTAATAAAACTGTTCCTGTTTTTTACTTCGGATATGTCATCTGCTGAATCTTCAGATCTGACTCAGACCAGTTTTAGGTGAGCACAACTGCTGGAGTCCTCAGATCTTAACAGAGCATATACTCCTTTTTTTCCTTCCTTTCATTTTTACCAATTCCTCACTTCTTTTTGAAAATACATAGCTGGTATCTTTTTCCCTTATATGTTACTACTCTTTGATCTCCCCCAAAAATATTTGCCATGTATAGTTTGTCACTCTTTGTCAGGTATCTTTTCATTATCATCTTCTCTCAAGTGACTTGAAAAAAATACTTTTTTCATTTTTTACTCTCTTTCATGACAGGATGCAGTTTCCTTGTTCCTTTGACATTTATAAAAATCTAATTAGTAAGTCAGGTAATGTTTTTTAAAAAAGAGTTTTACAAGCAATGCTGAGTTGCACTGTATGTTGATGTTCATTTTGTGTGGAATCTGGATTGTTTTATCAGCATAAACTTTTGTTCCAAAGAGCAAATTCCACAGTTATCTAATTAGTTCAGTGGGGAGGTTCCTTGCAACTTTAAAATTTGTTTATACAGAAACTCTAATTGGAGTGGCTTTTATAAATGATGGAGTATGGGAATAAAAATTAGTTTTTTGTATTTATCTTAAGTTTCCATTGCCTTTAGTCTCACTCTTATAATGAGAAAGAAACTAGATATAATGCTATTATTTACCCTCGCATGTTTGGCTTTTTTGTCCCTTGTAACTTGAGATCTCTTCTCTCTGAGGAAAAATCACTGTTTCTCAAGAATTACACACACTCAAAGCCTACTGTTGTGCTTATCATGGTTTTGCTCAAGTTAAACATGCAATCTTGAAAAAAGATGTGAAAACAGTCTTTATCATTGTCAGTTTTGCCACATCTGGAAGGGCTAGCAGCTGGAAAGCTGAACAATCATGGTAGTCAGATTAAGAAAAGTAGGGAACGTGAGAGAGAGGAAAAAAATGTCTTACTAAGCTGAATTTGGAGAAATATACTCTATTTTAAAATACCATGCAAGAACCAAATACTGCCAATGAAAATACCAAGAATGGAAAGAGGAAGAAAGCATCAGCAAGGGATGAATAGAATATTTATTCTGCAAAAAGGGAAGCGGAAACCTTTCGAGATGAAAGCTGTATGTGATCTTATTTTCTACTCAAAATCAGCAATGCCTTTTCAGTGAAAAAATATTGTAGTGGTAATTATAATGAGTTCAATAAAATCTTTAATGCTAATCTTTAAAGAAAGATTAGCAAACCACTCCAATGTCTAATCAAGATCACTAAAATTTAAGCTCCCACCTGCCCCTGACAAAACCAACCAAAACTTCACTTGAGTAGGGTTGTTTCAGAACTCCCTTACTGAGGTTTCTTCTTTTTCCAGCTTCGTAATATATCTACATTAGCAGGTTAGTACAAACCCAAAGCATTTTTTGAGGCAAATCTCCTAGTCATTCCTATTTACTATGTTTTTAATAGCAGGCTCTCGGAGCATGTGGATGAAACTAAACTGCATCACATGAAGCACACCTAATACATCCAGCCCAGGGCACCTAACTAGTTCAAAGAAACACAGCCTCTGAAATGCATATAATGTAGATCTCACTTCCTCAGCTGTTTCCCTCTACAGGTTTGCTTTCATCGGACACTATTTACCAATGCAGACACAAGTACTGTGGCCCAAGACCAGACTAAATAGACCACAAGATCATGTACACACTGCTACAGCAAGTGTTGCATGAAAGGCTCCATGAATAACTGATAGTCTTGGCTTACAGGCATTTTTGAAAAAATGGAAAAACTCTTGCCAGGACATAAAATTTTATAGGAACAGAATCAAAGTATGTCTCTCTCTAGTTTTTTCATGCTATTAGCTGTTAAAAGCAACTAATAAGGAAGCTTTAAAAATAAAACTATTGAGGTGAAACAACTTGAATTTCCATTTTAGAAAAGTGTGGATGAAAACTGTGGTCTTTGAGTTCTTTTTTCCTTTTTTTTTTTCCCAAACAGTCTCAATGCATCTTGGTTGCTTAGTCTTCTTTTTTTTCAAAACCAGATTGTTTAAGCCCAGCTCTTTCTTCAAACTCCTTTCTCTTTGAGGTCAGTTTCTCAGATTAGTGAGATATACTCAGAATTGCATACATCTGTCTTGTCTTTAAATTTTGACTGGTTGCTGCCAGTTTAGGAATACTACTCTTGGAGAGTTGAAGGAGAGTGAAAGCTACTGAAAGTATTCTGTGAGAGCTCAAAGCCTTTTAGGCACTGAGAAATTAAGTGTAAGAGATGATACCATAGGAAATCTCCCTTAATTATCGCTGCTGTTCATGGAGAGTGAAATACTGAACTAGCAAAATGGTGTGCAGAGCTGTTGAACTTTACTCTTAGTCGTCAGCAGTTGCACATCAGATATTTCATTTCATCTCATGGAGATATTGCTTGCATTTTATTTTCCTCATATGTTCTGTGGTCAGATTATTGTAGCAACCACCAAATCCCCTAGTTTTAATTTAAATGTTGAACGGTTTTGAGGGTTTTTTGGGTTTTGTTGAGCTAAAAAAGAAAAATTAAGATATAACTAGCTCAGCATAAGCTGAGATGCATACAATGTGGTTGCACTGGTACATAACATATGGTTGTTATCTCCCAATCTGATTGGTGTTCATGTTGCAGATACGTCTTTGTTCATATTTATAAAAGAAATGAGCATATGCCCTGATCCCCTAACAAAATTATGTTACTGCACTGTCCCAATACAGTCCTATCCCATTCCTGCATGGAAATAACCTTTGAAAAACTTGCTGCAGCTATTGTTGCCCTCCTTATTCTCATCACAGCATCCTTCTAATTACCACTGCAATTTTAATACTTGCTGGAAATAGGGAAAAGAGAGGGAGAAGAAAGAAAAGCCGGGTGATTTTCTCCCAGCATTATCTAGCTCTGTGCTGTGTGGATCAGGTGTCCACAGAGACTGGAGGAAGTCTTCCCCTGGAAAGTGTAATGAATTCCCTGGATGAACAAATTTATTTCCCCTTCAGAAAGAGGCATGAGGAATTACCTTCACCACATATCTGTAGACAGTCAAGCCATCTCCTTTGGGAGAGAGCAACAGGCAGACTTCTCAGCACCAGCCGAGATGTTGAAGTGACCAAACACATTCCTGCAACTGCAACATCATCCACAGCTCATTACACAGCATGTGTGTTTGCTTGATAAAATAAGGAAGCTCAACTCCTGAGTTCCAGGAGATCTAAGCTTTACTGTACTCAACTTTTCAGAAAGATCAATTAGGAAAAAAGTTTGTTCCTAAAAAAGTTGTGTTCTTGATTTTTAGTAAGTTAGGAAACAGACAAAATAGACACTCAACTAAAATGCTTACAAATATTGCATATTTCAGCTTTTACTTCTGTCTCTCCAAGGGGGAAGCAGAAACAGGCATAAGGTTGTCAGAAATGTTGGGTTTTCTTGGATTTGTAATTGGATATTCTGTACAAGGAGAGTCATAAGAAAACATGACATAAGAATGATGGTACTGTACAGTAAGGTCAAACCCAATATTCTGTGTCTTACAGTGGCCAGGAGCAGATTCCTAGTAGTGGCAAGTCATGAAAGATTATAAGAACAAGACCACCTCACCGGGAGGATTTCCCTGGTAGTTCTTGTCTTCAGTGCCCCAGTTTCCTCAAAAGTACTTTTGGTAGAGACATTTAAATTATGTTTAAATGCATATCTTTGCACAGTGGAGGCTTTTAACATCTGTGATATTATTGAAGTGTCAATAATATTTTAGTATATTGGTAAAATATACTAGTCACATATTAGTTACATATTAAGTACTTAACATATTAAGATTATTAAATTTTTACTGATTTTACATCTGTAATATTAGTAAAGTGTTATGCTGTGGAGTTTTCTCCCACTAAGTCTCATTTATCTCTATGGTTACTATCTGCACCATTAGGATGTCTAAAGACAAACTTCTTTCTTCTAATGATCATGCAAACTGCTTTAAGTCAGTGCAGCTAAGGTTAATGATACTAAATAAAATTATACCAGGAAGGAATTTGTCTGAACTAAGCCAATAATTCCCTATTGTTTGGCAAGTCTGAATTTATTTTGAGTAACTGGTGGTTTCTACAAGAAAACAGTGATAATTTTATTTGTCTCCCAAGTATTTTCTCAGGAAACAGGCAAACAGCCTTTCTTGGTTTGTTTCAAGAACAAATACATTACCACTATAAATATTTTCTTATTGACTCTGAAGATGAAACAGGTTACTAATGGAATGAAAAGTGATACAGAAAGAATTAATTTTTAGGGTGTTTTGCAAAAGAAAAAACAAAGGCAGAGTTTGTACAAACTTTATAGATTCTGTAGAAGTGTTAAACAGAACATGCGTATCCAAATAGAAAAACCAGAGCACTCTGTTTCTCCAGCACTGTTTCACCAACTACAAATTTACATTATTAGAATGAGAAACAATAAGCTCCTGGAGGTTATTGAATGCTCTTATGCATCCAGCCACACAAAGGTTAGGAAGTGGATCAACAGCTTTTATATTCTTAGATTTCATTTTAGATAGGTAGACAAATAAAAAAAAATTGATAGCAAATATAAATACAAATACACCACAAAACCTGTATCAGTAGAGGGAGAGAGGAAACGGCCTCAAGTTCCTCCAGGGGAAGTTTAGATTGAATATTACAGAAAATTTCTTATCTGAAATGTTTGCCAGGCATTGGAAATGGCTAATCAGGGAAGTGGTGGAGTCACCATTCCTGGAACTGTTCAAAAGGTACGTGGATGTGGCGCTTGGGGATATGGTTTAGTCGGGAACACAGTGGTGCTGGGTTAATGGTAGAAGTCAGTGATATTAAAGGACTTTTCCAGCCTTAATGATTCTAAGGTTCTAGGTCTGAAAATTCTCATGTAGGTTATGCTGAGCTGACACGGTCATTGAGAGACTGGCATTCCACAGGTCTGAAAGCAATTGAGAAGGATGAATCCAAACAGCACGAGTCTGGAAAAATGGGACTGCATCCTCAACTACTTTAAATTGAAGTATCTCCCCTGCAACTATTTTGATCTTATCACAAGAACGTTAACAGCAATAAAATGTGACTTTTCAAATAAATGTACTTCAACATCCGCCCAAGAAAATTCATATATATGAGATTTAAGGAAAGAATTGTCTTCCCTGAGAGATGAAGAATGTTAAAGAACCTAACTGCATATTGTCTACTCATACTCAATATTTAATGACACAATCCTTAATATTTACCATATGCAAGCATGTATTCCGTTTTATCAGTGCTTGTCAATTCTATGGAAGTAAAATGAATCACCTGCACCCATGAGATAATTTTTAATTCATCTTGTAACCACAATATCTTTGTAGAGTACTTGAAAATGGAGGGCAGTTAATGGATCTTCATGCTTTTGCTTGAAATCTGTGGTCTTTAAAAGAAAAATTGTCTTCACAGGATCTTGATTTAAAAACTAGTAATTGCTTGAAAGACATCCCCAAAACAGAAGATACAGTCTTCACAACAGGAAATGTAAAGTATAGTTCAGCAATACACAGCTTTCTGAGTTTCTTGCCAAGTTATGACAGATATACTGATCAACTACTAAAAGGTAGAAGCATGGCCAAAACCTGGATAGCATATTCCAGAGAGACTAGAACTACTTATTCTTTGATTAGCTCTTGAAACCGTGCTTTAACTTTAGTTTATATCATTGTGTAACACTGTCAACCAAATAGCTTTGCAATGTCTTGCTGAACTTTAATGCTAGTTGTCTAGAAACGTGAAGTTGTAGAATGTGACAGATTATTTCCATGGGGCCTGCACTAATAGTACTTTTACAGATTTTGTCATCAATTTGCCAACACAAGAAAAGTTATGTTCATCAACCAGCATGTCCACTAACAGGTACACTTGAGACCTAATTCGGGGAAAGTTTCATTGCCCTTAGAACATTTATTTGTGTCTATCTTTGGTGTTCCTAAAATGTTTCCCTCCACTAAAATAGAATAGCCTGAAAGGATTTAATATGAATATTAATGACAAAAAAGGTTTTTTAAATACTGATACAGAAATTTCTACCAATATTTGAATGTTGAAAAGAAGTGAGATTTATCTGGAACAATGGCTAACAATCCTTGTTAGGGAAGATGTAACCAATCCTGACAAACACACTTAAAATTTCCTACTATATAATAAACAAAATCATTCTTTTGATCATTCAAACCTGAATGTTAATGATCAAAAGTCCCAAAACAGGAAATAGAACAAACCGTTCTAAAAATACATAATCTGCCTATTATCATCTACTCATTTCGGGAGTCACTGGATTCTTTTAATCCATGTTAATCTTCATTTGGCATATTATTTTGGTGCTTGGGACTGCTTCAGCAGCAACCTCAGATTTGAGTTTATCTTCTGTGGAAAAATTAGAATCTTTGAATAAAAACCAAAAGGGCCTAAACTTTCTCTTTACCTTTTAATGGCTTAATGATAATCTTCATTAACACATCACTGGAACAAGAATGTGTATAAATACACAAAACATTTAGGGCTTCTTTTAAAAATTTCTTAATGTTTCTATCTAAATTATTAAGTAAAGTTCTTGACAATTAGAACTCAATATTCTAAACTGCAGAAATGTAATTAGCAAATTCCAAATTAATTGTTTATTTAGAAGTGGTGTTTATTTTATTTGCTATGGTTTTTATAAAAAAGCCTCAACATTATTTCTCATAGTGATACACATAGGTATTATTGCATCTCCTAGTGATTTTGATGAGGATTTTTTCAAGCAGTTTCAATTATATCCTGTTCATAAAGTCTTGGCAATGAAGAATTGTGCATATAGATGTATTCCTCACGTATTCAAATTAATTTCATTTTGTTGAAATGGTCACTTGTAAATTTATTTCAAATGGAAAATTGTAAAGAGCCTTTTTTCAGACTTCCTCGTGCAACACATTTATACTGCAATCCAATGTACTGGGACCTAGCAAGGATATGGTCATGTCCCTGAACACGGGTAGTACATGAAATCCGTGTTTCTCCCATGCCTGGTCCCCAGCCATTCTGTCATGCCGGGCTGTGTGTGCCTGATGGATGCTTCTCTTTCTCTTCACTTGCTCCCTCTTGTGTTTTATAATGATTTCATCAAATCCAAAACTCCATAACATGTCTTGGCAAGAACAAAATCATGTACTTGATACCTATGAAATATGACAGTATGGAATACCTCATGAAATCAGCTAATTCCACTGTGAAACAAAAGCAAACATTGCAAGTTTGAAAATATTTTTTAAGATAGAGCTGTGTGTCTCTGTTGCAATACTTTCAGGTGTATTTAAATAAAACAACATTGGTTTTTTTGCCTATTCTTCAGTCATTAGAGGAAATATATCAGGTTTAATTATGCTCTTTTGGAGAAAAGGAAGATGTTAGCAAAAGCTTTCATGTTTTTCATCAAGGCATAAGGCAACCTCTATTTCTTAAGACAAATAAGAGTAAAACCTCATGTGCTCTTTTTTTTTTTTTAACACGTTACTTTCTCAACAGGCTTGTTTTTAAGCATGAAAACAGATTAGGTCTGTCCACAAACCCTGATGATACTGTTTCACAGAAGTTACTTGAATTTTGCACTCAGTAAACCATAGCTATAGTATGTTAACAATTTCCTATAAACCAACTGCGTGATTTGGATAAATTCTCATTGCTTTCTGTAGGGATTTGACTGAGCAAGAACTAAATTATGGAAAAGCGTACCAACATGTGTAGTTCGAGGTCTAGAAAAGACCATCAGATCTTCAGACAAATAAAGAGTGGCTGAAAATATCTGCATCTGCATTACGTTAATGTCTGTGTACTGCTGCAACAGAAATTGCTTGACTGCTTTGAATTCTTCTTAATTTTCGGTAGTTCATTTTATACAGGATCATGGAAATAACATATTATTAGTTTACCTTTCCACAATATGTCATGGAGTGTACTCAGCTTACACTAGTATGACAAAAAGATTTTATGCTGGTGAATAAATAATATTATATATGTGTGATTTTCTTTCTACATTGTTCTTATTTTATAATTATTTCTCAAAGCCTAGCTTTGAGACATATGGTTTTCTGAGTTAAAGAGTTGCCAAGAAAAAGAACACCTTTGTGTTTGATTTAAGCTTAGAAGAGCAAGGAGATAAATTCTATAATTTTAGTATAGTCAGTCTAACCACAATGGAAGTGCTATTAACTGGTCTTATTAGTGAATTACCTTGTTTCTCATCAGTACTCCATTCCTCTACTTACTTTTTCAGTTCTATTTATTGTACAAGATCAAACAGAATTATCAAAATTTAGACTTGAATGTTCTGATTTCACATGTTATTTCTATTCTACCACTGTAAAGTTTTATGAAAGCAGCTGTGAATAAGTATTCAAGCTCTGGTTATTCCCGTTCTTTCTGCAGATGTGATAGCAGGAAAAGATATTTAGGAGACCGTCTGCCCTCAGTTTTCTTAGACAGGAAATGCACAGACATTGTCTATGATGGTCTTTTCTCTTTTTCAGCTATTCATCAAGTACTAGAATATTTGAAATAAGTTTTCTTTTCGAAACTGTTTCACATAGCAGACCATGTTCTGATAATTTCATACCTTTTAAATATGTCCCCACTTATAAATTTTTTTGTCTGTCTTATTCCTTGTGACTGGCTTCTGCAAAAAAAAAGAACACCTTATTTAATTAAGATCAAAGGTTTATGATGGAACATTAAGTGATGTTTAGCTGAAGAAAAATAATTATTAAAAAATTAAAATTCTGTCTTGAAATATTTGTTTACTTTTTTGGAACGGTGTGATTCAAATTTTCATCACTTTTTTTTGGTACTATAAAACCAAACAGTTTTAGTAAGTTTTAACTGCAAGGAAACTAAAGGCTTTTTGTTTTATTTTTATTCCCATAAACATAAATTTTAAAATTGTGCAATTTGTGCAATTGCATAATTGCAAATAAAATGTGTCCCTTCACAGCTTGTAAGTTAGTCACTAAATTCCAAACTGAAATCTTGCAGGGAAATAGTATAAATCACACTTCACAGTGGAGTAAACGTTATGGATTCAGAACTGAGTGTAGCCAAATGCAGTTAAAAATAATCCTGAAAAGTTATTTACCTCTGGGGCTGTGCTTCTGGCTGTTCCGAGTTTACCAGCACATGTGCTGTTTCCTTTTATGGGCTTCAAAGACCTCCGTCTTTGAAGATGCAGAGGTTAGACTGGTAAGTCATTCCACTTAAGGTTGTGTACCTCCGCTATCCATGTACATGAAAGCTACTGGGAAAAATTTCAAACCCACTTCCATTTGGGCCTGCATAATTTTGCAACTAACTTTTAAAGTTCATACTGTAATTTAAAGGCTGAAAACTGCATATATAAAATTGCATGTATGACAACGAAGACCACATTTGGCAAATTTAGCAGATTTTAGCACAAAGTTCCACATGCTGAGGAACTGAATCTTGACAAATTAGCTCCAGATATGGCCATATTAGTGGGAGCTGGAGACAGCCCTACAGGGCTGGATTTTCTTTGACTTTAGAAATGCCTTGAAAAGGCTCAATTGAGCTAATGAAGGCGTAATATAAACAGTTAAAAGCGGTTGTTGGAGGCTGGTAGAAACTCATGTATCAGCAGTTAGTAATTAAGCTTTTGTATCTGGTTTCAGAATAAATATCCTGTCCCAATTGTAGCAGGCCTGCTGAATGCAGACTTTCTGGTCAGTAAATGTCCAGACATTATTTTGTGTATAAAAACATCTGCAGTGTCTTACCTCTGCATCTCTTTAGCTCCTTCTGAAAGCCAGCCAAAGGCCAAAGTTTCCAGTCAATAACCTGATCAGTAATTGTAAAATCATTTACTCAGACCAATAATTATTGAAGAGAGTTTACACCAGCTGAAGGGGTCATCAGAGGGTAAGTGATGACCTGACCCACCTGGTAAAATGAATAAACTTAGCAACAGCACTACTTTCTATCTTGAAAGAAAGTGTAAAAAAATAAAAAGTTGCACATGTTGATTAGTATTATGAGTCACGCTGACTTAAATAAAATAAATACTGAATAAGTTATTTCATCTAAACATGAAACCAGTGGTCAAAGATGGGGTTTTGCATGTGTTTATTAGTAGAAATTGTTATGTGAATAGCTAATATTTATTACTAATAAATACACTAATTAAAGTCATACTAGTAATTTCCATTAGCTTACTCTCAGACTTCCACGGAGCTGTCCGTCTGGCTTTAATCAAAACCAAATGGTAATCCAAGTTCTCAGGCTGGAACAGCTAAGAGGAAGTCATTCAGAGAAGGCAGAAGAAAGCAGAAAAGATAAACAGACGATATTCAATAAATTTGTATAGAGCAAAGGATGTAGATGCTGTGGGTTACTGTGGAGACATGATTCAGGCACCCTGTCAAACTGGAACGAAGTAGTTACAAGTGTTTTATGTCAGCAAAATAATAATATGATCAAGATGGAGTCTGTCCTTTTGCTTTTGCAGAGCTGGATTTGTGTGACTCTGGAGGATTCCCAAAAGAGGTAAAGCAACATATTCCACTGCCTGCAATATGACTGTGTTTAAACTGTAGCATTTGTTTTCCCAGATCCAGCTTATTCTCTTGAGTAGGAACACAATTTTAGTGTATGCGTTTAAATGGAGTCTATCTAACTGTGTATATTTGCTCGACAGAATAGTACTAGACCTTTTGTCACTGTGATGTGTTAATTGAATTTAGACCATGTTTCTCACTACCTGATGTCAAAGACCAGGTGTTTCAGAAATGTTCTCCTGTTGTTCTGGATAACTGTTACCTTTGCATGAGCATTAGAGATGCATAAAGTATTTTTTTAAAGGAAAAATCCAGGAGGGAGAGGTTTAAAAACATTTTTATATTATGTAGCCGTAGTACAGATTTTCTTCTTTGGCAGAAATAGCCCAGCAGTGTATAAAGCTAACTGCCTTGAAACACTCAGTCTTGTCTTTTTCTTTTCCCTCCATTTCTGCGCTCTCTCCCTGGCGCAGGCAGGCAGGCTCGCTGTCTCTCTCTCCCTCTCTCTCTCAAGGCAGGAAATACTTTTCAGGCAATCTGGGCCTGGTTGTTGAGGCCCCTTTCACAAAACATCAGTCTGAATTTAGTAGACAGAAGTCACTGGGAAAAGCTTGACAGGCTCGTGCTTAGCTAAGGCTCCCTCCAGCTGCAGAGGGTGTTTTTGTTAGAATCACACATTGAGCAAAACTACTTAGAATAGAGCAATGATCTCAGTAGTGAAATCTGAACTTTTATGCTAGCAGGAGCTAGCTGGGACTGGGCTCTTTTGTTTGTTTGTTTGCTTCTTCGTTTGGTTGTTTGGGCTTTTTTTCTTCTTCTATTGACCAAAGATTTTAGGGAGGTCATGTCTGAATTCCTGATTCTCTTTGTCTAGGTAAGGCTGTCTTGGAATCTTTCTGTACTTTAAACTACCGATATTTTTTTTTTTTTTTTTAAAAAAAAGAGGAGGAAAAAAAAAGAAAGAAAAAAACTCAGAAAAGAAACAAGCAGTATCCAGCACTGGAGTGTTCTGTTTTCAGGATCTCAGCACTAGAACTAGAGGTAAAAAAAATTTATAATCTTTAAAAATATACATTTAGTTGTAAACTGTGACAACTCTGTTTATCAAAATATGCCAGACCTATTAAAAAAAAAAAATCATGTGCATTTTTCTTCGTCTTTTAAATATGTGCTTGAAATGCTGAACTTTGTTTGCTTTCTTATATAAATAGAGCTGTATGGTCTTGCTTGCATATTTTTTAATGTACATTAAATAGGAAAGTTAGATGTGTGAGCAATTTGGTTTTTCACCTCATTTAACAACAGGGGGGGCATTTAGAGCTATGGTTTTTTCTCTCTCCCCACCTTCCCTTCCCTCCACTCCAGTGGTAATGATGATGAGGAGTGTTTTAGGTAGATAGATCAGTTATACCTCTGCTGGGCTTGGTCTCTAGCCTTTTCTTAGTCCTAGATGAAATTTGTAGTAGAAGTGACAATACGGTCTTAAAGGTGTAGACTTTAAATCTGAAATTCCGAGATTTGTTGGCTTTAGCTAAATTAGGTTATTTTTGATAACGTGTGATTAACTACACAGATTTCTGTGTGCTGTGCTAGCATTTAGAAGAGGTAAAGTAAGATTCAGTAAATGTCAGCTGACTATAATTTTCAGGAGGATGTATGGATTTACTCTGTTTTTCCTTAACCTAGTAAACATGTAACTAATAAAAATAACAAGAATCTGCTGTTAAGGAGTTTAGGGAGAAAATCAGAATAGTATCTTTCACTGATATGTGAATGCATGAATATTTTGTATAAAGTTGTGATATAATTATTAAATTGTTGTGGATATGAGAAGCATTTTTCATGTCAATATATGTAGTATTCTTTCTCTTCCTGAAAATTGTTGCTTATAAGTAATCTGAAAAATTCTTTCTTTCTTTCTTATGTTCATCAGTAAGGCTCCGTATAGTTATTGGCCAGATAGACTAAAGAGAAGTCATCTGTTCATGTATTTCAAGAATCTTTTAACTATGCTTTTAGTATTTTTCAAAATGATTGGTGTGTAAGGAAATGACTTTGTGGTGTGAAAGGACATGAAGGAGCAGTAGATATTCCGGAATGGGGTCAAATATCTCCTCTGTAACAGACTGAGAATTGTACACTTTACTGCCATTTGGGGTAAGGAAGTTGTTCCGGGTGGTCAGAATTGGCTCTGGGTTGTGAAGGGAATGCATCTGAACTGGACAGGGAACAACCAATAGGCAGTAAATTTTTCCTGAGTACATTCTGGGGCAAATTTTAACATCACAGTCATTTATTCACTTATGGACAAGTCTTCTCCAGTTAGATATTCTGGTCTCGGAGAGCTGTGTTATGTAGCTGATGGGACCGAGAAGTTGAGAGGAATTTGACTTTACTGAGTCTTTTTGTCACTCACGTGAAATTTGTGCTGGAACGTTGATGTCTCAAAGGATTCAGCTTTAGCGTCTTTCACAGCACCGTGTTCCCGTAGTTGCTGCTGCAAGTATATGTGCACGTATTTCGTATTAGTGACTACTCCAGTTAAACAGAAGAAAATATTCCCTATCAAGCAGTTCTCTTCTGCAGCACCACTTCTGGGTTTTAAAGCATATAATGACCTCATCTGACCCCACTTGCAGATGAAAATACTTGACACCTGAGGCAGTTGAACTACAGGGTGGACAAAAGAATAGAACCCAGAAAATATGTACTTGTTAAATTCTGAAGTTTCTTGTAGACCATAAGAAAATATAACACCAATAGATGCCTGCGTTTTTGAGTTAGAAGGTTTAAATAAAAGTCCTGGAGACAAATCACTGTTCAGCTTCTGGTTCTACTTAGTTTAACTTCTCAGTTATGCTAACCTTGTTTTGGCTTTTTAAGATATGGTTGCTCAAGAAAAAGGATTCACAGAAAGTTTACAGTCTAAAAAACCTCTGAAAATTATTTTATAGCTATATAGCAATAATGAACATGGAAAATGAGCATCTAGAGTTTTTTGACCTTGCTCTGTTCCCTCAGAAATGTTAATGTTCTTTATTTGAAACAAGAAAATAGCCCAGGTAGTTGTATCAAATGACTCCTTTGAAGGATATCATTAATTTACGTCTGCAGTCTTGAGAAAAATTAATGTAAATGGTTACATCCATGTAATAGGAATTATTCAAATAGCTTTCTTCACCATAAATTTATGTGCCTGCAAACTTATTTTCTTTTGAACATTGTACCTGTTGACCTTCATGTAAAATTCCATAATCAGAGGACTGGAAAAAAAAAAGTTTGCATATTTAGGCCTAATTCCCAAAGACCTCTGTAACACAAAGGAATCCCTCCTAAAAGAAAATTGAAAGTGAAGACAACAGCTTGGGTGTGCAGTTTTTAAAGAGGCAAGGCTTACAGTAATTCTTTTAAATTGCTAAGCTTAAAATCAATTTAAAAATTATACTTTAGATGATTGAAAATCTAAGGATTCCCCTTTTGGCTTTTTCATAAGTCTCAAAAGTTACTTAACTTTTATTCTTCTTGATTGTCAGAAGTATTAAGGCACATTTTATATGATAGTTTTCTGCTGTTGTTAGCATGAATTTTTTTGCTGGAGTGTATCTTCTTTGTTATAAAGCTTCCCTGAGGAGGTCAGTAGCAGAAGGAGGAAGAGAATTTACAAATGGTTTTCTCTTTTCTCAAAAAGAAGATATATTTTAGACTACTGTCCTTTTTTCTTTTATTGATCTGGTTCCATTTTCTAATTCTTGTTTGTCTGGAGGAAAAAAAAAAGTATGGGGTGTTTGTTGATGTTCTGTTCTTTTTACAAAAGAAAAAGCAAGAAGACAAACAGAGTAACATTAGGGCCAGAGCAATTGAAATAGCATATCCAGAAGTGTTAGATCTTGATTCCTTCCTATTAGAAGAGAGCCTTTGGAGGTCTCTGGTCCAACCTGTCATTTAAAGTGGGGTCAACTAGAGCAAGTTGCTCAGGTCCTTGTCCATTAGGGCTTTAAATATGTCATCCAAAGATGATGATCACTGTGGATTCTTAGTAAGGACTTTAAGATTGGCTGGATACACAGGGTTTTTTTAATATGTGTGTATATACATACGTGTATATACCTGTTTATATTTGCATATGTGTATATATGCATAAATTATACCTCAAACCAAAATTATATAGAATTTTTACATGTAAATCCTACGTATACTATATGTGAACATTCTTTTATTGTAATAACTACTGATATTGAATTTCAATATGTTTTATATCATATTTCACCATTGATATTTGTTGATGCTTTCAGGTACTACTTATTTAAGAATAGTCTGTTGGTAGATAATTTCAAATCCACTATCACCATAGTTGCTCGTTTCTCTTTAATGAGAAAAATTACTTATGTTGAGATTAGTAATACCTGGAGTTTTATCTCTGGCATATTGTACATCAGTCACTGAACCCAAATGCAAAGGTTTGCCTTAGGCTCTGTGTATCATTATAAACAATTTCACTCATATGATGTACTCTTTACTTCTAGCCTTCACGTTCATCTAGGCTCTTCTTTTTCTTACAGTGATTGGTGATACTTCCTGTTGGTTATTCCATTGTATCCTGCGTCAAAATCTATTAGCTGTAGATGAAATGGCCTTGAACTTCAGGAAATTTTATAAATAATTCTCTTACCTTTGAATGCTTACTGATTCTCCCACCCTCTTGCTCACTCTTTATCAGTTCTAGAGTTTCCAGGGTAAATAGGTCTTATTGGTAAGAGTTTCACAACAGGACTAAACCATTACAAATACTACTCTTTAATGCCAGAAAAAATAAATGTTCCAAGTTGAACGTCATGGTACTTGTGGCAAGTTCGCCAAAATTTTGGGATTAGAGGGAGTCGGTGGTGAGTTTGAAATAAACATCATTATACTAAGAAGTGAGGAAAGTCTGGAGTAGAATGGAGGATTGTTGCAAAGGGTTGTTCAACTAAGGGAGCGAAGATAAAATAAAAGGGGCAAGAGGAACCAGTGACAAATTCCCCAGGCCAAAGCAATTGGGGTTACACTATTAAAACTCTATAACTGCACCTTATTAAGGAGCATTCATAACCTTAATATTATATTATTAGCATGTTTGCTAAGACTGTCACAAAATACTAACCTTTTCTGACCTACTCATGAATTTTCTTATACATGACACAGACATGTAATGGGCAAGGAAAACCTAATTTGGATTCACTTTTTCAGTCTGGAGCACTTAACCATCCACTTCTGAGCAGTCCTGAGAGGCTCAACACACTGGAATTGTGCTTAACTGGAATTATTGTTAAATGCATTACACATTTTTTTGTCTGCAGCTAAATGGAGATACCACTTTTCGTTTTGCTTGAATTGTTTATCTTCAGTTAACGCTGCTTTATCAGAGAGTTGATAGCTTTCAATAATAACAACTGAAATGAGAAATTTTTGCTGAAAGGATGGTCTCTAAGAGTTGTATCCTTCACACCAAAACCTGGGCTTTGAGGATTCCATATACCAAAGAAATTTTACACTCTAGTACCATCAAATACCTATGTGCAGATGTCACTCACAACTTCCAAACACTGAGTCACTGTCAGCTTGATTGGATATACCATATTGGATATAAAGATTTTAAAAAAGCTTTTGCATGTTGTGAGAGAATTAGTAGCTGGTAAAGGAAATAGATGGGAATTAGTTTTAAAATTGAGGGAAAATCTCCATGTGAGCTCACAAGTCATCTGTTTTATTTTTCCTGTGGTTATGTACTCAAAAATAGTAATTTCCAGGGTTGAGCATATCTTTCCAGGCAGGCTACAGATGCTAAGTAGGAGAGTATCATTATAAAATCAGGAGACCAGCTGATGAGTTTGGAATTGAGGCACTCTGGAAAATACTGTGGAGAATGTCTATTGACCATAGCAGTCATACCCGCATTATGACTATGAGAGACAGAGAGAAAGCGGAAACAGAGGTGATATGCACACACTCTAAAAAAGTCCTTTGACAGACAGCTTTCCTGAATTCCAAAATAAGAATATTATAATGAAAAATAGTCAATTTCAGGGTTAGGTTTGAATGCAGACTCTTTTCCTCCCAATTTCACCAACCTGGAGGACAAATTAAATTTTTACATTCTCTTCCTTGGAGAAAGTGGATTTAATTAGGTCTTCCAGTGCATTTACAAAGCACTCAGTGTACATTATATGTTATTCCTCTCTCTAGTTTCAAAGAAATAGTGGTACAGCTGCCATTTTGAATAAATTTTGCTTTTCACATCTTCAGCTACATTCCAGAAATACTTGCTTAGTTTGCTCTTGGTACTTTTTTATAGGTGCAACAAAATGGGAGTCCAAATGATTCTGCCAATGGTTCATTCCCACCGAAAAGCACAGTCATTTCAGTACTCATTCTCTGTAGGCTCTCAATGATAAAATATTTGTCTTTCTCAATGGGTGAAAATAATTTTCAGCTCTTTATGTACAAAGTATAGGCACAATAATGTCAAAAATATTTTTTAGTCATATCTACACCAGGATTGAAAACAGGCCCCCTACTATTCAGTAAAGAGGCTGTTTGCCAAAAGTCATTGTCCATAGTGCCTCATATTACAGAAATTTCACAGCTCATAGCTATAATGAGCACCAGCAACTTTTTTTAAAATAGAAACACCACATTAGAACCTTAAATCTAAAAGGCAACAGGAATACAATCCGGTTAATTTATATTGTTTTCGAAAAGACCTCCTGTACCTAAAAGATTAGTTTTCCACTAGAGTTGGCTAGAAAATAAAATATTGTCTATTTTGGGAGAAGAGAGGAAATATTTGTGGAAAAGCATTTCCCTAATTCAGGACTAAAACTAATAGCTACCATTTTCTGGGTGCCATGTCTCATGGGATGACATTTTCTCATTTCACGTCTTTTCAAGATGCTTCCAGTAAAACCAGGGAGTAAAAGGAGGTGTAAGGAATCCATCAATTATGTTATCTTCTCTATTCTCTGGAATGAAGCAGCAAAATTATTTGGGGGCAGGATTGGAAGAGTGATGAATTTTCCACATAGACCTCCAATGGAAAAAGAAGACTTTAAACCTTTACACCTTAGATTACTTTTATCACAAAGAAACAAGACATTCATATTACGGAATCAAGACAATAGCTATAATGACTTTCACACTACTAAATTTTGAAGACCAGCAGATTCACAGATCAGAATTTCTAGAAGGCTCTAATTTTATTCTTAAAAAGTCTATGCTAGAAATTTTTTTTTGGCTTAACACCTTTTTACTTTCTAGTGGGCAGTTATAAATTTGATAGCTGTTGTCATTTTGGAATGATACTGTGGTGAAGGGGATGGATGTTCATAAACGCTAAAAAGACTAATGCTGATTATTAAGGTATTAAAATGTCACTAACAAAATTAAAGTGTTATCATTGTGCTATAAATACTTGAGAAAATAGTATTTGACTATTTTGTTGACTATTGAAAATAGGACAGAAACATAAAGTTGGGTATTTTAAATATTGTGTTTAATTGGTTTTGATTTGATAATTAAATTTGTTGTAAACTATATAGATCTTT
Source organism: Eulacestoma nigropectus (assembly GCA_013397775.1). Taxonomy (NCBI): domain Eukaryota; kingdom Metazoa; phylum Chordata; class Aves; order Passeriformes; genus Eulacestoma; species Eulacestoma nigropectus. The sequence continues at coordinate 255,037 of VZTE01000500.1, forward strand.
AGTAAGCCTTTATTAACTGTGGATCAGTTTGGATCCAGTAATTTCCCCTTTCTCATCCTTGAGGAAGAGCCTCAGCTGATCTGAGGCTCAGCACTGGAAATGAGCCAAATACAAATACAACCAAGCTAAAACCCACTGTAATCACATGTTGGCTACAAGTAAAAGCTCTTCATTGTATGATGATGAGCACTGGTAATGCAGCTGCTTTTTGAGGAACATAAAATAAAAGAACTCCATGACGGTTTATGTTTTCTAGCTATACATTAAGGCATATTGACAAAGTTTGGGCTCGTATCCTAGGAGCCAATAATATTTTCACGAAACTAGCAAGACTTTTGAAGTCTCTGGATGAACAACTTGCCAACTTGACTTTACATTTTGTGGTGTCTAATGTATTGAGATCTTATAACACTGCTGGACCGTATAACCATTTTTGTAACATGTTAAATATCTTCCAAAGGAAGGCTGTTAACAACCTTAAGCGTATTAGGCATTTACTGACGGTAAACTATAATGAGCATATATGACATATGTCAGAATCTGTAAAGAAGAGAAGAAAGTATTTTGCTAAAGGGATAATGAAACTGATGTCTGAAGGAAAGAGGAAATCCTTATCAAGTCAGAAGAATGATTTCAGGTACATGTCTTGATTAACTTCTTGTGTGGTATTTCTTATATAAGAAATAACAAACTCTTTGCAGTATGATTTATATTTACTATAACTTATAGCTTCTTTTTATTTACATGCGCAAGCACAAAAAAATTCTTGATTCTGTTTTAATATTTCTGCTTTCTATTTCTACTTTGGACTTCTGCAAATTCCTGTAGTATGAGGCACAATGAATAAATGTTCTCCTTCTTCATGATACTACTGATTTTTATATGGCTCTAAATCCTCTCTTTCCCAGACAGGAAACATTCATGTATTTCATGGCTCTTCAGACAGGAGCTATACCACACTTTTAATCCTTTCTATTGTTTTTTTCTGTAAGTTCTTCTACTCTAGTTCTCTTTCTGAGATGAAATTACCATAATTGCATATAGTTTTCAGTTCATTGTATTATGAGAATTTAGAAAATATTTTTTATTATGCCACCGTATGCTGTCTCTCTTTTGCCTATTTGCTATATATTTTCTAATTTTCACTGAGTTTGAAATTCAGTTGCAGATTAATAGCCACAGTGACTTAGCTTTGAGTTTGTTTTCCTGATTGGTAAAAGATGCAATAGATCCTTTTAATATGCATTTATAATTAGAAGTATTTCTTTTAATCACAGCACACCATTTTATGAAACAGAGAGTTTCGTATGCAGTTTCATCTCCTAGTTCTCCATTGCAATTTGGTAAAATTAGAAAATTTCATCATTTCACTATTTTTCTTGTTCTGAATAATCTAAAGTACACGTTTTAATACCTGTCTTCACAAAACTATTAAAAATCTCCCTCTTTATATAAAAATAAATCAAACAATCACATATTCTCTTCTGATTTTCTGTTTAGTTTCTGGTTTTTTTAAAGTTTTATTTTCATTATTAATTAGATTATTTACCCAATTTACTGCATATGGAAATCAGATTTGCAAGTATGTCGTTCATGACCAAGTAGTCTTTTTTTCATTTGATTTTAAACCAGTTTTTGTTGCATCCAGCCATTGCTCATAGCATCCCAAGGCTAAGTGTGCAGAGCAATTCCCCCAGTTTCTCCCACCTTTTCACTCTATGGAGATACCACTCATGAGGTCTAGTAGGGACATGGGGATTTGAGGGCCAGAAATCCCTCTGCTTTATATTCCTTTTTATGATCAGAGAGAATGAGATTGGAAGAAGTCTCTTATCCTAGAAAGACTGTACTTCCCACACCTACTCCAGTCCCTGCTCAGGATCCCTTCCGGCTCTGTGGCTCTCCCTCAAGTAAAGCTCATCTCTGACCCCAAAGCCTTTTGCCACTGGCTTGGAAGAAAATCGTTCTTGCAGTTCCCCTGATTTGCCCTCTGTACATGTGTCTCCCCTTTCATTCCTATGTGCAAAGAGGGTAACTTGGGTACCTTTCTGAGTTACAAGTTCAGTAATATTTCGTTTGAGTACTGTGATGCAATTCTAACATTTGGTTCCTGATCACTTTATTTTCTTGCCCTGGAATCTCTTCTGGTAGATGCTTCAATATCAGTCAGTTCCTCAAACTTATTGGGGCGAATATTAGCAGTTGTGTGGTGTTTGATCTATAGATGGGCAGCAGTTTTAAAATCCTATATGGTAGGGTATGCTGGAAGGAATCTTTGGATGCTACACTTAGTACTATTTGCCTCTATTTCTGTCCACTGATTCATGGAAACCAACAGTAAGAAGAAGAAGAAGAAAAGGGCAATTATCCCATGAAAGGACACTATTGGGATGTGTTTGTGCTTATCTGTACAAAAATCGGCAACACCTGTATTACTAGTCTGTGTTCACATTTTCATAAGTACATCACATGCGTACACATGCAAACGTGACCATTAAAAGTTTTAAAAAAATTTAAATTGTTTCATCATTTCATTCTGAAGACATACTTGTCTTAAGAGAACTATGCTTTTTCTGATTTTTACAATAAAGTTGTAAATATTTTTAAAATAATTATTAGTTCAAACAGGTTTTAGCATTTGATTTTGCATATTAGAGAAATCAGGAAAAAATGCATCTGGTATTCACTAGATTAATACCCCACAAAAAATGATCCTTATATTTCTACTGTAGGACAGCAGGGTTTAGCATGGTCTAAAACTCTGCGCTACAAATGTTGCTTGTATACAAACTGCAGACAAGGTGAGCCTCCACTTTTGGAAAAAAAGAAAATGAAGGATTGCATTTTAAAAGCAGGAGATCTTTTAAAATAAATACCTCAGTGAAGACCTAGAGGCTTATGTTTTATCTCAAATTATTTGTAAACAACATTCTGTCTCAGAGATTGGTATGGAGTTGCTGAAAGAACTGTATGCAAGCCAGACCAGGAAGATGTGAGATGAGTTTATAGGAAACAGAACCTATTCACTTAGACTTCCTTAAACAAAGTTTGCTGACTGGGGTCACAGACCAATGAAGATAAAATAATGATTACAAAATAAATATTTCTGCTTGATCTCCATTGCTTATGTATTCCTGCTATGTAAAAAATGTAATGAAACAGTCTTTCATCTTTGTTTATGCTCGTAAGCTAATGCTTTGCCTTTTTTTTTTTTTTAATAAAAGATTTGCATCCAGTGTAAAACATTAGCAAAAACTTAATTCCACTGGCATGATGGTGGGGCTGTACTCTCTGGGTTGCTCTCTCAGAAACCTTCCTGCCACAGATTTCATAAACTGTCCTATGTTCCCTGCGACTTTCTCCCTTCCAAAGCTTTTCTATTCATTGCAACGTGGAGGTCGCATGTGGTGAAATAAATTGTCAGTATGGAGGAATTGGAGGCAGCAGGGATGTCCCACCTGGGTTAGTGGCAGTGCTTGCTTTGGCCATACAGGGATGCCACCAAGTGTCCTGCACAGTGGTGTCTTACCTAGGCCTACTTTTGCCATAGCCCTTCCCTCCTAATGGCTTGGGGTTCACTGCCTCAGACTGTGTGGTGGCTGCTATTGCTGCATGGCCCCATGTTTCTCTCCTTACCTCTTTCTTCCACTTTGGGAAAAACAGGGATCCACTCTTGTGTCCTGGAAGGCTGAGGGAAAAGATGTAGGACCAGAGCCCTGGTTGTGTGCTTGTGCCTCCACACTCTTGTATCTGGGATTAGCCCCAGAAGGGAAGCTGCTCTGACAGGTCTGGGTAGCCACAGTTCCAGATATTTAAGTGTCCTTCCTTCCCTTTCCATTCCCACTCTAGCTCCAAGATTTAGTTCTTCCTGCTGCAGCTTTCACAGCTTTCGCAGGTGTCAGTCAGAGTATTGAGTCTGTGTAAGGATAGTTCTTGTAGACTGGCATTTTTCCTTGAGGAGGGAAGCAAGAGAAGGTAAAATGTATCTTGAAAAATGTGTAGCACAGCCAAATCTGAATGGAATTTCATGAGATAAAGAAATAAGTGGAATTTCATGAGATAAAAGACAATTCTCTGTCTGAATTTTGAAAGTCTGCTGCAAACAGTTAAATATGCGTTTTTCAGAAAAAAACACAGGAATCCTAATTGAAGGAAAATGTTAGACAGTCTAATTATGAGAGCCTACCAGTTCATCATCATTTTATTCTTTATCAGTTGTAAAGTAACTCATTTCTGTGAGACTAGACACAAAGTTTCCAAAAATACACTAACATAAAGGTTTGCCCTACTTTTCATTAGCATTATATTTTACAGTGAAAGAAGATAGGTAGTAAATTATTACAAAATCCATCTAAAATGACATCTAGTTTTGTAAACAATGCGAAGCATCATAGAGGGTTCTTGAATGTGTTTCTGCTTCAGTGTGAGAACCCACTGCTCAGTTTCATTTTCTATAGGTCAAGAATTGCCTATCGGGCCAATGTTGCCAATATTTCTTAATTCAAATCCAGGATCAAGAAATTTTGCCCAGAAGAAGTTTGATCCTTTGTATTTTTGTTTCAAACTTTTACTCTTCAGAAACTTAATAGTACTAATCAGTACCAAACTTACTGCTATGGCAACAGCTGAGTGGCCAGTATCATATTGATAGAGGTTTTGATCTAAAGAAAAGGTCTTTTCACTCTGCAAAACATTTAAACAGACTGATAATGGTCCATCTGACTGTCTTAAAATTATGCAGAAATCAGATATAAAGGTTTCTAGTTGTGGTATGGCAAGAACAGAAAGTGAGAAAGGGGGATGCTTCTTCCCTTGGACAAAAGTACAAATGGACTTGAGAGGGGCATTTCTCAGAGGATGAAAAAAGATGCTGCATGTCTAGAAAAAAGTAAGCAGCAATAGCAGAAAAGCAGTGATCAAGGCAGGAACGCTTTCTTTTGCAAAGTGGCAGTGCACTTTGTTCTCTGGCAGAGAATCTCTTTCAGAGGTCTGGAGCAGTGAACCCTCCAAGGCACAGCTTAAGTGCTTGTATGTAAGTAAAAGCAAATTCTCAATAAAGAAGTAGAAAGGAAAGAAAGTTTCTTGTCGGCCCTCAAACATCAAGCAACTACAGCAGGAAAATAATTTCTAAGCTGAATTGTTTAACACAGTCTTCGAGGAGTGGAGAAGGAGCAGAAGAAAAGTATGCTGTCACCAAACTCTGAGCTCCTTCATGCACCATGGGAATGAGGTGATTTCAGGAACTGCTGATGAAGCTGCCTGAGGAGGTGGCATATGTACAGTAGATTTTCATATTTAGTGCTAACACACACTCATTTGTTAGAGAACAATAAAATTACTCATGTCAAATATTTATTTGTCTCGCATTTCAGGCAAAGTATTTTATATTAATCTGTTTAATAATTTTTCTGCAGTCTATAAGGCAGTTAAAACTAGTGATAATGCAAGTAAAACAGAAAGGTTCCTAAAGTAAAATTTATTTGCTTTTCATTCCCCGTGAAATATAACTCACCACATCCAAAAAATGAAAAACAGTGACAGATCTGTTCTCCCCTTTCTGTAACTCCATCTAGCAGCAGCAAGATTAACACACACCCATTAACCCTCTGGAGAGCCTGCCTTCTGCACATTAAGAGCGGCCTAAATATTAGGTAGGTGGATGCATGGGTCATTAGGAAGTTGCTTTTTTTAGCTTTTTACCCTTAACATTTCTAATTTCTTTTTTGATTGTTGTCAGAAATTTCCCTATATGGCTGTAGCAACCATGTTTAATTTTCTCTAAAGTAAAGGAAGGTAGTGTTCTAGTAGGGGGAAAGAGGGAAGCTCCAAATATTGCTCATGGAGGACAGTAAAAATCATTGAGCCCGTTCAAGTAAACATGCTTGTTTTCAAAGATCAAAACAAAACACGATGGTGGCTGTAAAATTAATTTAATTGATTTGAAGAACTTTAGTGTCCATCAGGAAAAGGTGCAGCAGAAGCCAAAAGTATTATTATTATTGATTTTTCATTCTGGTAATTTTCGACCACACACACTTAGAAATAAAGATGAAATGAAAATAAGAATGTTCTGCAAATTTATACAATAATTTGACTTTAAATTTTAGTATTTAGGGTTCATCTCATATTTGACCAGGAAAGAAGAGAGAATTAAAAAATTGTATTAACTTTTTACTACTAAAATTTGCCTCTGAAAGCAGATAATTTTTTCAGCCTGGCTCTGTGTGTTATTTTCCATTTTGCTCAGCCTCCCACGCACTAATGACTTGTGCATGGAATTTCATATACTCTATGAATATATGTTCTTTTTAAGCAGAGGTGGAAAATGTGAATGTGAAATGAAGCTTGTCATTCCTAAAAGAAGGTTAAAAATCTAGGACTGTGTACAAGTCTATCCTGAAAGTCACTTTGTCCAGACATAATTTATGGAGGTTCAGTTGCCCAGGCATAATTCTGCATTTCTTTCAAGATGAATCCTTTTATACCTTCAGGCATGTGATTTGTCAAGGCAGCTTTGTGGCCTGGTGGGTAATCAGAATTTGCCTTAGTGGACTGAAATGACCCAGAACAAACTTACTACTTAATCTTCTTTATTGCTGAAATCAATAACCAGATCCATGCTAAGTGCTGACAGTTCTTATGTAGGGAGTGAAAAGTAGAAGTGTCTGCTCCTTGAACTTCCAATGTTTCAGGAGCTAGAAGTTTTGTTTTCTTCTTTGACAATGAACTTGTTAATTTTGTTTTATAATTCATAAATTAATATGAGATATTTTCTTTGTACTAATATACACATGCAATGACACAAGATTAATGTATCTTGAATGCCATCAGCCAGAATGCCTAATGCAGCAGTCAGTGAAAATTCCCCACATAGAAGCCCAAGCAGGGACAGTGGCCTCTGCCAGAGCCAGGCAGTCCAGGTGAGCAGCAAAGCTACAGCCAACCATGCTGGCTCACAACCCACCCTTCTGGAGAGCTCTGTCCTAAATAAGAGTTTTCTCCATGCCTTACACTAGAAGACCATGAATATATTCAACAAGAGGGGTGTATGGCAGGGTTCAGGTTTTATAATGTTTTTGAATGAAGAAATACACAAAAAGCTTAAATAAGTTTTCCTACTGTTGTATTTTAGGGGATAGGACTACATGACTTTTAAAGGCCCCTTCGAACCCAAGCTTACCTATGATTCTATGGGGTTTTTTTATTACTACACAACAAATTATTTACTCTGCAGTTTCATGTAACACTTGTAATTACAACTTGGCCTGAAGAGAATGAATAGTAACAATAAAAATAAGAGCCACTGAATGGGCCAAAGGTACTCAGAAGACAAGTAGTTTATACATTTGGTAAATTTGGAAAAACCCTCAAATGGTGCTCTGCCTCTTTGGGAAACAGCCAGAATTCTGCACTCCACAGGTATCTGTGGATGTGGAAGAAATAAGGTAACTCTGTGTAAAAAGCAACTGTAGGATATAATGTCATTTATACTCATTGAAATTATTATCTTATGAGAAACAGAGTTAAGAGAAGCTTGTTGTAAAATTCCGGCTCTGGAGCTACTTGCTTGTTCATGTGCCTGTTTATACCATTTTTGTTTACTTGATATTGGAAAGTAATCAGAAAAAAATGTTGTACTGAATTATGAGTGCCGTCAAGTTTTGTATGAAAAGTATTAAAACTTTAAACAAAACAGTCTTTTAAATTCCTGTCCTTCTGGTCCCACAGTCTTATCTTGTTTTACACTTTTGTTTAAACTATTCCTTCCCTTTCTTTTTTTTTATTTGGAGTTGATTCAATAACACAGTCTTTTTTATTTCTTGCAGATGTTAAAATGATGAAACCCTCTCTCCCTCTGGAGCAGTGCAGAGCAGCCATGACATCTCCTCTGGTCCTCTGTGGAAGGTACATTGCAGTCTGCTGCTGAACTGTTATGACATGTCTCTAGCAATCAGAAAGAAAAGCTGGGAAGAGCATGTGACCCAGTGGATGGGATTGGCTTCGGAGTCTGTGGAGTATAATACAGCATGTCGTCACGGACTTGTAGCTGATAACTTGCAGACAAGTATGGAAAAAGATGAGGTTTTGAGTGTGGACCGGAAAGAAAAATGTGCTTCATTTCCAGAGTGCTGCTATAGTGGAGAAGTGACTGGCTTCCCTGAAAAGCAGCTGGGAAATGTTTCAAAGGTGGATGAAAATGATAACCATGAGGACGAGGAACATTTTCTGGAGGCCAGCACAGAAACTCTAGTCCATGTGTCTGAGGATGATGATGACTATTCTGCACTCAACCTGGATAGTGTTAATTACCACATGACTGCTGTAGGAAGTGAACCCAAAGATGAAAGGCACAGCTTAAATGGAGCAGGCTCCTTAACAAAGATGGTACCAATAACAGAGGGTAACAAAGCAGCTGAATCATCTGGAATAAGTGGAGATATAAGTGAGGAACCTGGCTGTGACACAGTTCCTAAAGAGGAGATGAAAAAAGAAGATGTTTGTGGCAGTGTTGGCCAAAGCCTGGAGCTTTGTAATTATGAAGTCTTAAATGAAGTAGTAGATGTGGAGAAAGAAAATTGTATCAATTCTCCAAATGTGAATGAAGTTTTTATGTCTGGGAAGCAGCTGCTTCATACTGCTGTAATTGCACAACAGCGCCGGAAATCTGATTCTTTCAAAGATGGGCTTGGAAAGTCTGAGTGCAATGTGGTAGAGAGAGGGATTTCTTCTGAATCATACACCAGTAGTGATGGTCAGCTCTGTACAGCAGTGGAACCCAGCAACTGCCTTATGCAATCTTCTCCTTGTTCTCACATCCCGGCAGTGGAAAATGGTCTGGATGAAAGTGGTTTCACAGAACCTCAAGTGGCCCCTGAAAATAAATGCCTTTTAAATGTCAGTTCAGCAGAAGACATTCAGTGTTTACATGTAAGGAATCATTTGACCACACACGAATATTCAGACAATCAAGTGAAACTGCGCAAAAGAAAGGTAGGATGCTTGTAGACTGCAGAGATTTTTTTCAAATATATTTCCCCAAATTTCTGATGATGGTAATACTGTGCCTAATTCACTGGAGAGAAAAGGTGATTGTTTTTTGAACCTGATTTATCAGGTTCAAACATTTTCAAGACAAATATGTCTATACAACAACTAAATTTTAGGAACTTTTTTAAGGTCTGAAAATGGCTGAGCTATGAATTTTGATCATATCTTATATTCACTTTATATATATTATTTTATATATTTCATACATGCTCTTCAAGGATAAATGAGTACATGTGTTCTATGGGTTTGGTTTTATTTTTGGTTTTGTGCTGCTATCATTATCTATTTCCTCTTAGGAAAACACATTGTGTCCAGGGGTTTGGAAGCCTTATTGAAAAAGAGAGTGCAAAGAAAAAGTGCAAGATTTTAAAAGAGAAAAAAAGGAGTGGAAATATTTTGCAGTAGTTCTTCGGTTCTTAGGTCAGCCCCATGAGCATATGTTCTTGCAAAAACAAGTATTGCTTAGTCTGAAACAATATTTTGTAATTTTAAAGCAACCAGAGAGTTTCACTGTCTTCATCGAGTAAGGAAGGGTATCATTACAAAATTTTAATGGAGAGATTCCTCGGCAATAAAACTCCCATTGGCTTTAATGGAAGGAGAAGTGCTGATTGTGGCACTATGGAACTTGTCTTAAAGTCTGGCTTTCCCAGCTATGCTGCTTATTCTAGCTAATAACCAATTTGTAATTGTTTACTTCTGTCTGCCTTTTTTTTATTTGACATCATCCAGCTTCTTTTGTCTGGGTTTTTTTTTATACATCTGGTTTCTTTTAATTGTGTGGGTTTTATCTGTCAGCTACAGTTCCTCAGTAGCTGTTTCACTAAAGCACAAATTCACATATCTGAAGTACTCTGTGCCTACACAGCATCCTGCGCTACTGGCCATTGCTTCCTTGTGTAGACCCTTTGGTAATAATAACACTAGATTAACATGGTTAGAAGGTGTAAGCAACTTTTGCCAAAGGTTTCAGAGGCCCTCAAAGCCAGTCTTCCTTTGGTAGTTCGTGCAGTCACAGTTAATGCAGTAACCGTTCAACTATCTTGCAGTAAGAATACCTCAAGGTTACAACTAAGAAACAAAAACATGCCTACAAGTACCAGAAATGCTAATGAAAATGGTTCAAGTTTGAAAAAAGAAAATTAACCAAATGGACATCGTAGTTGAGAACTAATTGACTATTATAACCATTTCTCAGCTGCTTTACTTTGGCATCAAATTTTCTTTTTTTTAAGTATAGTTATTGATATTGATGTTTACATTTCCTATTATTAGAAAGATGAAGCATGCTATAGTTTTAATAGCTTTGATTTGATGCTAGTTTCCGTGTATTTCCTTGGATCTTGTTTTGAGGTCACATATTCATCTTTTAAATATACACTCATGGGAATAATATTTGAGAATGTATGTATGATTTGTGTTTGTGCCATTAAATATTTTAAAAGCCAGACTATAAAAATTCCACTGAGACTAATGGTGAGAAAAACTAAGAAAGGAGATGAGCATAAAATGGAGCAAAACAAGAAGTTTCTCCAAGGAAGTTTGAGCATTACATGGCTGCAGCAACTGCAAAGCTGTGTGTAATGTAAAAGGGGTTGGAGTCTGTAAACCTGAAGGAGACCTCATTCTGCTTTGGTTAAAGAAATCTTTGCCAGCCACTGTAACATGAATGGCAAAAGGGAAAAGATATGATCTGCTATTGTTTGTGGTATTATTTATCTCTAAGCTCACAGGACACTTCTACAAACAACATTCCTGCATAAGGGATTTTATCACTTATATCTAACCATGCACTACTTTACAGAAGCCTGTCTGTGTTGGTAACAGTGTGCAATGAAAAATGTGCCTATGTTTACAAACTTCCCCTGAAAGCCACTTTTGTAATTTTAAGAAAACATTAGAAAAACTGCAGACTTGAAACTGAATCCATCCATAAAAGCCAAGTATTTGCTTTGCAGTGACAGGAAGACTTAAGGGATTGGGAATGGTTATAAAACCTTTTCTCTCAAGGTCAGCAGTTCAAACAGTGCAGTTAAGGCCTAAAACACACCACTGTCTGATTAATGCTCAGTGTCAATTCTAGTTGCACATAATCATGTGCCCATAAAGGTCAGAATATGGCAAAAGGCACATGGAGATGAATTGCTAAAGGTATTTGGGCTCCCAAATCTTGAGGTAGAACCTTAGGTGATCATAGAAAGGTGCTGATCTTCAGGCACTTTCATGACAGTTGCAACTCAGGACCTTTGAGTAGACAGAATTCTGCTCTTGCTGGTACTAAATTCTTTCACAAATCTGTTCCTTGTTAACATATTTTAAACTGTTTTTAATTGTGGCAATAGAGCATGACCTTCCTTCTTATCTTTAGATCGGCTGTCTTCAAACCAGAGCTGAGGTGAGAGGCAGTGCAGATCTGATATGCTTACTCTGCAGATGGATGCAGGTTCGAGGGCTTAAGGGCTTAAAGTTTAGCATCTTTGACCAGCACTAACTCCATTGCAGTAAATTGCTTTAGTCATGATGGATGTACTGACACTGAAGATGCTTTTTGCAAATACGTCCAGCTGTTGCAGCATTCTTTGTTCGCTCAAGTCACCAGGGTTCAAATGGTTGATGCACAGCACCCTCTTTTCCTTCGCTTTCTCAGAAAGACTTCCTAAGGCTTGGAAATAGGAAGGACCTGAATTTAATTGTGAGAAGTTAATGATATTAGGTCTAATTGAAAAATACACAATAATCAAGCTTTTCTGTTTTTGTGTTGACTGATAATCAATTCAGTACATTCACAACATGGAGTTTATGGTTATTAATGGTTCAGAGTAGCAGAAACATAAATGGATTAACTGTATGTGGATATACCAACTAGACCCCGCCTGTATGATTTCCTGGGTTAAAAAAATTTAGATTTTAAAATAGTTGCTTCTCTTGAGAACTGTATGTGGAATAATCTTTGAAACTAAGAGTAAATATAATGCTTGGGGTATCAAAAGAGCTCACATGTATGTTCATATGTATAAAGCAACAGACATTTTAGCAAACAGTATTATACAGAACCAGAAGAATAACGACTATTGAGAGAATACCAAAGAAAGGAGATTATTTAATTATTATGCACTGATTTTTAAATGGAAGAAAACAGCCATTATCTCATACAGAACCTGTCAAATTTTTGCATGTGCTCCATTTTATGTTTTCGCCAAGCTGCTCATCTCATCAAGCTTAGGCAAAGACAGGAAAATCCGTGCTGGGGCATATTGAGAAGGTGCACAAATGTAGCAGAACTCTAAATAATTAATTTCAGTTATTTTTCAACACAAAAAGGAACCACGTTATTCAGCACCAGCATAAAAAGGTGAGTTGAGGCATACGGTTTCACAGTAAGTTCTCCCCACTCTCTTCCCAAACACAATCACAGCTGTGCTGTCGCCGCCAATGATAATCAGCATTTTGTAAATGTAATTTTTAAAACAAGGCTTAGACATCTCTTAAATGATGAATCAGTAAAGAAGTAAGAAGTCAACATTTTAAAGTGTGGCTCTAAATAGTTTGAGTAAAAATCCATGAAGTTTAAAAAAAAGTGAAACATCAACAAACTCCACTTATGAAACAAATTTTGGCTTGTTCTGTATATTCTATTGTTCTTCCACCATTCCTCCCTCTTATATTTTATTCCTAGAGATCATTCAATACAAATGGGACAAAAACAGCTATAGAAACAACTGTGACTGTTCATCTCTCTCCTGCAGGACAGCGCAATTCCTCATAGTGGTCTGCTTAGAAGCTTTCCGGTTTCAAACAGTTGATGTTATCTCAAAGTCATTCCTGCACTGCCGAAGAATGTAACAGTCAGGGCTATTCCTAATGCTCATTACTATCGCTACTACTTTAATCCAGGTTTCTAGATCAAATACTGTGTCATTTGCAAAGGATGCTTAAGGACACAGCTAATGTCAGTGTAATGGCAGCTGCCAGTGTCAATAAAATTAAAATTAATTTAATAATAAGAGTATCAGAAGAGTGGCAGTAAATGTCAAAAGAAACACGGATAGAAGGTTACCTGAGATGACATATGTCTTTGGAACAGTGCCTTTTCCCTACAGGAAAGCTGTGAGTTTTCAAAACATGGTTTTACATTTCTTGTACTGTTGCAATAAATTTTATTTCTTTATTTCAACAATTATAATTATACTAATGAGAGAAAGCAAAAAAATTACTTACTTGAATTCAGACTTTTCCATCCATATTTGCTTTTTGCGTATTATGCATATCCATGAGATGTGAAGGCTGACACTCTTCCATTACGATCAGAATTAAATTTGGTTTCACAATGATAGGACTATGATTTTTAGGGCAAGTTAGAAAGTTAGGCTCTTCCAGGAGCTTCCATTTGTATCACCATGTAAGTTAATTTCACAGGAAACTTACAGAGCTTTGCTTGCTGGCTCATACTAAGGTACCTGGGAGAGGTAGTAGGAAAGCTTCACAAAAAAACCATGAAGTACCTGTTTTACTGAAATTGTTTCTTTGCAACTCTTTCTGTGCCATCTCTTTCATTCACATTGCATGATCCTTTTCAACTGAGCACTTAAAAGTAATACGAGTTTGTTGTTAATAATAATATCAAACAGTGTAGATATTTTTCTTACTTTATTTCTGTTAGTATACTAGAATTTCCAGCCCTGTCACCAGTATATCTTTTTGAAGTCTTAATCTCTCTTTACCTCAATTTTGTCTCTTTTGAATTGTAATAATTTAATGATTCACCCGTTTTTACTTTTTTTTTTTTAATTTAGCCTTAAAGACACTTACAGTGGTTTCGTTATTTCTATTTTATAGAAGCTGGTTTTGTAGGGATCCGTTCTGAACTATTGCTACGTAAGTAGTAGGATGTGGGCTTGTTAGGGTTGCACAGCAACAGTAACTTGGACAGGTCAACATAGAAAAAAAAAAACATAGAAAATGAAAGCACAAATAAAAACAATATGAATGTGCAGGAAATCAATTAAAAATGGAAATAGGCATTTTGTTGCATTCTGATTTTGCAACAGGGAATTAAATTTACCTTTTTCTGAGATGTAGTCTGCAAATGTGCCAGTCAGAGGAAGAAGACAGCTTTAAAGGCTGGTGATTTTCTAAGTCAATTATCTTTTATTACTTCTTTGCAAAATATGATAAATAAATGCAGTAATTTCTCACAGTTTGTTTTCCCATTAAGTATTTTGAAAGATGGTCATCTTGCAAATATTCTAGTGGAGGAATCCAACAACCAGGGAAGAAAGCTGTTTTTCAAAGTCATAATGATCACTAGAAATTCTGAAAGTGTGGACAGTAATGCATGTTTGGATGGTTGTAGAAGAGCAAGGCTTCTGTGCTTCATTATGGTCATTGAAGACCAACTCCCAGCTGCTTAAATCTAGACATTAATAAAGCATTAATGGATGTCAGTGGAACTACTGTGTTCTTAGAGTGTGCTTAAGTGCCTTGCTGAACTTGGGTGTTATAATAATTTGTAACTTTAGAGACTACAGAAGCTAGTTACTATAGAGCTATTATCATATTAAAATTACTTTCAAGTCGTATGGTTCTCTAAGTATATTTCCTGTACAATTCAGACCTGCACTTATGCCAGAGAAGCTTCGTTTTCATATACAGAGATAAATAATATAATCCTGGCATCTAGAAAATTATTTTCTTAGTCTTGTAAAGGGCAATGGCAAATGCAAATATTGGAAATATGATAATCTCTTTTTAAAGACAATCTTTCAAACATCAGAAATCTATTTCATCAGGTGTGACATTTGGATTTATTTTTGTTCCATTTCTGAATCTCCTACAATTTTCAAACTTTATACAGTTTTTTTTTAAAGATTCTCAAATTTTCTAAAGTTTTTAGAGAAGAGCATGGATCTCTTTATCCAAACTCATAATGTGAATATGAACTACATCAAAAATTAATGAGAAATCTTAAGCCACAACAGCTTTTTGAAAGGTTAAGTTGTACCCATAACTCAGAGCTACAGTCTGTAGTATCAGTACAGTGGGCAATTATTACTGAAATCCACAGTTGCTTCACCACAAGGAATTTGCTGCATTTGCACATTGCTATTAAACGGTCATGGTTTTGAAGGCATTGGGAAGAATCTGGCAAGAGATGCAAGTGAAGCAAAACAAATAGTATGATTTCTTTGAAAAAAAAATGAAAGCTTCTTGGCTGTCATGAGTATTTGTTTCTCTTTTCTGCATTGAAAACTTGCTTTCTAAATTTACCATTTAATAATGAAAATGTGGTTCAAAAATATAAATGGACTGAAACAGTTGGATTTAAATTTTTTAAATTATGTGTATTATCTATGGTCACTAGTAGAAAGTGGTGGTCATAAAGCACTCCTATTATTGTGGTTACATGACCATGAATTTTCTCTATTACTCTCACAAAAATATGTATCATAAATATTATCTCCATCTGGGAAGCTAAAGAATGCTTTCCCACAGACTTCCTTTATGTTTGGACTGAAGTATGATGTATTTCAAACAATGTGAAAAGTATTTAAAACAAGTTCAGAGCAGGATGGGATGATTGCCAGGCCATTACAGAATAACCTTTATGCAAATTTTACTTTGGCACATTTTTGTGACAGTGTTCAGCAATAAATTTTCAAGGCTGACAGTGTTGTCTAGACTGCAAACCAAGAGACTGTTGCACATCAAGTTATGCTTGGAGCTGAGCTACCTAAAATGGTCATGAAAGTATTTGTATTTATAAGCAGTTCATAGTCACACACTACTGCTTCACCAAAATCATATAATGCTTCTAGGGACCAGTCTAGAGTTTCATGCAGTGTGTACTCAGAGATTTCTAAATTTGTCCAGCTCTGCAATACTGATTGGAAGAAAACTTCTAAAACATTTTTTATTTTGTTTTTGAAATTAAACTCCTTACTGGCAAATTATTTACTGTTTGTAGTGTATAAATTGTCAGTAGTAGGTCATGTTAAATGGACCAATGACCACTTCCTAGAATGACATCAAATTTTTAATTAACATCAAACTTTTGAGGGAAGTGGTCTTGGAAGGAATGAATAGTACGCAAAACCTTTAACAAATGGGAAGTGGAGTTAAGACATTTGAACAAAACTCCCTGGATAACATGACATCACTCTCCACAATACAGTTAAAGAAAAAATTTTTAAAAAGGAATTTGCTTCCTAGAGCTGTTCCTCCGGCACTTTCACAAGCATAATGTTCACTTTGAATTGACCTTCAAGTGAAAACAGAGATCCAAGAGGCACACTGAGATACAGTTTCCATCCAAAAACATTACTCACAACAGTAATCAGAAAAGTCAGTATTAGAGCATTGTTGCCTATATTCAAGAGCCTTTGAAGCCATAGCTATGGCAGAGAAGCTTTTTGAGCACAACTGTCTACTACAGACACGACCTGTGCTAAAAGCGAAAGTTTTTTTAGTGGTGCTGCATCAAAGAAGGAGACAGAAAAGAGCAGCCTACTGTGGCCAGCTCTGGGAGCTGAGGTTTTACAGAAATGTGGTCTTTGCCACTGCTGCCAAGGAGTACTTGACCACAGAAGTTTGGTGGTGGGTTAGTCCACAGGTATCCGACCAATTCCCATGCGATAGTTAAAAGCAAACAAGCAAAGAGAACCACCCTTGTGAGCTGAACTGCAGCAAGGTGAGTGCCATCTGCAGTGTTTATCATGGAGTTTTTCTGTGGTGTTTTATTTTGGTTGGTTGGTTGGTTGGTTTCTTTGCTTCCCATCACAATGGCACACACAACTGAAACACCTAAAAATATGTTGCTCGTGCTTATCTCCTTTTACTGCTCTGTCTCAAAGGCAACATAAGAGGTTTGTAAAGGCAAGGACGTTTATGCCACAGATAATACACAGGGTTTATTGAATATGGCTTTACAAAACGAAACAATACTGCTTCTGCTGCCAAAAACTCTTCCAAGCTCCAGAGGATATGGCCAAAAATGGTTATGAATTCCAATTTAGAGGGATATTCTTCCTCCTTAGAAAAAATATCTAGGCAGCAATACATGCGTGAGCATCTGTGCGCGCTGAGGTAAATGTATGGCAAATGTACACCAGATCCTCGCTGCTTTTCATACCTCTGCCACAGCTGATGTCTAAAGCTTTTACAACAATGGGATATAAGCACTTGGCTTATGCACACAACACTAATGAGAAATTCTCTCACTGTAACATGAGGATGTCCTTCAATAATGTGCCGTATTACAGCAATAACTTCCACATCTTAAGTTTCACAGTCTTCGCAGTCTCATCTTACATAAGACTTAGAACAGCAAACGCAATATGTAGAGTATTTATGTTAAATGGAAGTTTATTTATCCTTTTCTGTAAGTTGCCTCCTTCCTAAACATTTTTTCACACAGCAGATCCAATTAAACAAAGGTTTCTGTTTGAATATCCCGAATGTTTTGATAAAGTATTATCTCATATACCCATCCAAAAAATGCTGATTTTATTCTTGCATGATATGTTTTAATCTCTTGGATGGTATCCTCAAACTTCTTAAAAAAAGAGGGTTTGCATATACTACTAATCATTGATACGTGATTCATGGCTGTTTGATACGAAAGCATGAAGGAATTCAGCAGTGCTAAAGTTTGTGGCTTGTGTTGCATACAATTTTAGCTTCAAAATATTTTAAAAGCTGACACCTTTATTACATTGAAAATGAAAAAGCACAACCACAAGCCAAAATTTGGTAATCTAAATCAAACTACTTTCCTACATCCAGATTCCCTGAAAAACACTTTTCTTCTGACAAAAGCCAAATTGTATTTATCTCACACAGATTTAGTAGTCATTTGATGTGCATATTACACCTCAATACATCTACTGAATTTATTCCAGCTTTTTAAACTCATCTCTTTACAAATGCTCTCTACTGCTTGGTAGATGGTGACAAGATGACGTGGTAAATGAATACTGTTTAGGCTTTTTATAGAAAGCAAGATTGCCAGAGAGTAAATAAGAGAAGAGATAGTCTCTCAAGACCTGTCTTTTTTCTACTATCTTAGAGGTGGGATAAGACTAGAAAATAAAGAGGTGAAAATCAATATTTTCTATGTGAAGTGATAATTCAACTCTTAATTGAACAAAGCTCTCTCAGGTCATGAAAACAACTCCCAACTGACCAGTCTGTTTCCAGGTCTTTTTCAATATTACTAGTATCAAAGATAATCTGGCGAGAAGTTCTATATTAGTACCTTGATTAATATTCTTGTGGGTAAATCTTCTGCAGGACTCATAATTTATCACATTTCACAAACATTTTATTAAGCTTTTAGAAACGCTGTGGTTTAATTTTATTGTAGCTTCTTTTGCAAGATATGTTTTAAATCAATGGACTGTGCTTTTGCAGACTGAAGCCTATGAACAGTTATGACAGTGGAGAAACCAGCTTTAATCAGATTGAGAAGAAATACATATATTCCTGAATTTTGCTCCCTTAGGAATAGTAACAGTAGCCTTAGATTAGAATGTGCATAGGTTTTTTTTTTTCTCTAGGTCATCCATACTCTCTGTCAGACACAAAAAATTCCTTTTTCATCCAGAGTCTTCTAGTCAGGGTGTTAAGAACATTAATTCTTCCCTCTACCCTTGCCTTTTCACAAACGCTTTTTTGTTTGGGGTTTTTTTCTCACTTCATATTCTAAGCTGAGTGCAATTTTAAGAATTTTAGCCATTTGGAGCTTATGTGTATATAAGGGAACGATTACGTGGTGACATGAGAATAAGATGTATTTTATCCCTTGCAAGTATCCTCATTTCGCAGGGTTTGATTTCAAGGCAGCAGCCAAGCAGAGCTGTGCAGTCACATGAAGAGATTAGGAAGGGAATATGAAGTTGTTGGTGAAATGGGTGAGCGACTTCCATGACTCTGCTCCACTTTAGTATGAGGGAAGAGTGATCCTGAACACTCTCAAATTCTGTAGTACTGGTAGTGGTTCTTAGATCGCTTGTCCAGCATTCATTTCTACAGTTGCCTGAAATGTGTACTCAAACCTAATATTACGTGGTTTTTTCACAGCTTCCTTAGTGGGTAAAGTCTGCAGTGACTTTGTCCCTGATTCTGGTCTCCTTCTCTCAGTCCTTTCCATTACACTTAGTTCATGGAGGACAAGCTCTCCTGTGTCAACAGCATTGCCTCATGAAGCATAGTAACGACAGCTTAAATGTCAGCACTGTTAGTCACTGATGATTGTCTTAGGGTTTAAATAGAAATTTCTTACTTTTTAGCCACTCTGTTCAGAGGGAATGTTTACCAGCAGCAACGTATAATTGTGGTGCTTTGATCTTTGCTTTGAAATGTATTTTTGAGTGTAAAGAAAACTCATTTATGCTGAGAACAACATTAGAATCTATTTTTGGAGTTAGACCAGGATTCTGAAGGTGAAAGGACACTTCTCCAGCTCTCTCAACAAGTCCTTGGGAAAGTTAAAAATAAGTCTTGCTGAAAAAAAAATTGGCACTTGTTATTTGAGAAAATTTCTTTATTCCAGGAACTGCCTCATGTAGCAGAAATTTATTTACCATCTGTGTAGACTTGAAAAATTTTCCATCTTACCAGATACACAACTGAAATAGCAACAGATTTTCCATCCCAATGGTTTCCACCGACCTCTGTTTTAAGGGAGTGTTGTAAAAACTCATGAAATTTCTTTGCTCTCCAAAGAGGGGTAGCTCAATTAATAGATCATCTGTCAAACTCTGAGTTCTGATTGTAACCTCTAATAATGTCACCTTACTGTTGCTAAAGCATGTCACTTGGGGGAGGGTAACAAGGAATTCACAGATCTAATAGCTGAAAATATATTGGGTTTTATAATTATAGTTCCATTTTTAATTAATATTACAGTACTGACTTAAATAAAAAAAGTAGTCACTTGAGAAATTTATTTACTTTGAGTACGGATGTACTTCCTTAATTTCACAGCTCTACAACTGCAAGGGGAGAAAAAAAAGTTTAGAAAAAGAAAGGTCCCACCACCAAAAATATCCCCACTGATTCTTGAAGTAGCTCTAGTCCTTTAAAATATGAAGCAACCTGTCTGTAAATCTGAATAACACTTCTGAGTATTCGTATGAATACACAGGCCAGGAATCAATGCAAACAATTCCTGGGAGACAGAAAAAGATAAAAGACTTCAGGAACAGATGTCAGAGTATACAAGCCTAACTTTTGCTTTTTGCTTCTGCATTGATTTCTTTCTTTCATCTATTCTGTGGATACATTTTACTTTTGTTTTTATGCCCATCAAGAATTCTCAAGAACTATGGAGACTGATTCTTATTCGATGCTTAGATGGATTTTTTGATCCCATCTACCAAAATAATATTTGTATGATTAGCAAGCTGGTGTGCAAGGCAGTTGTCAAAATTTTCCTCTCAATTCAGAAGTCTGATTTGCTGAAAAAATGAAAAAACCCTATCTGCCATTCTTATTATGATTGGAGGGCAATTCTGCCTTATCTATTTTTACCTGCCACTGTGTTCAGGATATTTGACTAAAGGTGCTTGAACCTAAACAGGCCTATCAAAGATGCTTTTGCTTTCATAATTCTGAGTCTTTGAACTAGCAAAATTGTATGATATGTGATATTTTTTTAATTAGAAGTCTTATTGAATCCTTTAATCTGGCAATTCAGATCTGTATATTAAATTTATTCTATCTATTTTTGGATGTCTGTATAACTTTTCTATTTAACTGCATATGGTAAGGTAAGATGTTGTTTCAGCAAAATCATATAATTGTGAAAATGAACGGCTATAAGTTTTAAGCTGTTCTACATTCTTTCTTGCTGCTGCTAAATCACCTACAATCCCAAAGTGAGGAAATTACGATTTATATTATCAGCATTCAACTGAATGTTATTTGACATCCTGAACTTTAAAATGTGAGTTGCAGTTCCCCCGGAAACAGAAGGTTTAAGTTAGGTTTGTGCTAGTGGGTTAAGGTACATATACACTGCCATGTTTTAGTTTGGGCCAGGAGCATTTTTTTGAAGGGACTTTGCTGAGTGACACGATATAAAGCACGAGAGCTGAATGATATCAGTTGGTGAGATTCAGTGTATGCTCTCTGATTTGATAGCTGCAGGGCAGATTTGATAGATCTAATGCATTGTTTCACGAAGAAAAACTGTGTTTTGGAATTATCAATAGTCAGGGAAAATTTTTCAGATATTAGGGAAAAAAATGGACCTCAGAGGGTAGCAGATTCATATCTGCACAGTGCAAGAAGTATGAACTGAAAGACATAGTCATAGGATTTTGCATTCCCATCACTTACAATGTGAAAATATCCAACTTTGTCTTCCCCCCAAAACAAACTAGTTGCAAGACACATAATTGTTATGACTTCGAGAACAATAACTACAAAACAAACCTTCTGAAGACAGATTTTTAAAATAGTTCAGTACGTCACAATTTCCTTTTAGTTGAATTTGATAAATATTCCCTGCTAGAAAAATATTGATTTCTATTTAGAGACTATAGATTCAGCCCCTAAACAAACTAGGAAGTCTCTGGAGATTTTTACAGGTTTTGCTTTATCTGTCTGAAATATATCAGATCCAATGTAAAACTAGTAAAGAATATTTTCCCCCTGTACTTGTGCTTTCTAGTTCTCTCACTAATTCCCAGTAGTCCTGTGGTAATGTGTTCATTCTGTTGGCCAGCTGTTTGGCTCTCCATGAATGCATCCTCCTGATGTGCATTTCCCAGTATTTTACAAGTCAGTGTCCTTTTCCACTTCAGTATAAAACTTTTTTGAAAGCAAAACTATGCACCACTGGGAATCTAGACAGGCAATCTAATGTAAATATAATCAAACTCAGTGAAGAGTGAAGCAATAGATATTACACAGTATAAGCACTAAAATGGTTTTAATGTGTGTTTGAAATAGAAGTAGAGAGAAGACTGTCTTTTGTACTAGGGTTTTGGGTGGTTTGGTTTTTCCTGGGGTTCTTTTTTGTCTCTGACATAATTAGCTTTATTTCGCTCTTACTGCCAGTAGTAGAAAGGAACTCTGGTTCCTTTCTCTAGGCCCTTGGTAATAGGACCCAATAGTAAAGCAAATAATATCCCCCACCACTGCCATTGATATTAATTTCAGTCTTTGGTAAGGACAGAGTTGTGAGCCTCAAAGCTAAAATTTGTCTGTACAGGGGGAGTAGAAAATGTACAATCAAACTAAAACAGAAAGAGCTGATTTGTTGCCTCTTGGAACACGTTCTTTACCAAAAATGGCTTATGGGATTGTTAAAGACCAAGTGTTGAGAGAGCTGAAAATAGGGATGATTTTCTCCCTGGTACTGTCCCTGATTCTTCAAGACAAAAGAGAAATTTAGCAGCTAGAAATCATTGCACTTTCTGGTCATCCCAAGGCATTTCGGGGTGGAGTGTGTGAGGCTGTGTTAA
The DNA here is from genome assembly GCA_013397775.1 of Eulacestoma nigropectus. NCBI lineage: Eukaryota > Metazoa > Chordata > Aves > Passeriformes > Eulacestoma > Eulacestoma nigropectus. The sequence continues at coordinate 277,554 of VZTE01000500.1, forward strand.
TCAAAATGCAAAGGAAATGTTTGTCTACAATGTATTTTAGAAATCTTTATTTGTTTATTGTGAAGCCTAATATTTCATTCGTTGGTATACAGCACTTGGATTCAATTTGAAATTTAATTCTGTACAGACCTGGAAAAAACTGTTGTGCTTGGGACTCTGTAATAGTATAGTGTAGTTTATAGTGGGTATTTTGGATTTGGGCCATTTGTCTAATTTGGATTGCTCTTTCTTATTTAACATCAACTGGGATTTACACCCAGGCCACAATTTCAGCAGGCAGAGAAAATGTGGACTATGACTTAACCCAGTAATGTATGAGGAGGCTCTGTGTCAAGAGGAGTCTGTGGCATCTACTTGATAACATTGTTGTACATTCTCTGCTTGAGTGGTTCCCATTACTCCATGACAAATAGTAAGATTTGTCTTTTCTACCATGACCAAAGCATAAAATTTTACCTTTCCCTGTGAGTCCCCAAGTTGAATGCACATGTATTTTGTGGCAGTGGTTTTTTTGATCATTTTTGGCAGTATGTGGAACAGTTGTTTTGTGATTATATCACTTCACATGTTCTGTAGGGAAATAAGATAAGTACTCATTTGTTCTAGTTCATTATGTCCTGTATAAATGATCTCCATCTGTGTATTATTTGTGTTTTAAAAGGCAGCATAATAATTGCAAGAAGTAATCTTTGTAGAAGGTTTTTGTTAAAAAATATAATCTTTTAACATATATAATATTTATCACATAATCTCCAGTTAACACCTTGAATGTTTTTGATTTGTTGTTTAGGGACTATAACCAAAATTCAGCAGTCTGGGAGAAGAGTTCCTGATAACAACATCAGTGCAAGCATGAATAAATAAAACCAGAGAAATTACATATTCTCAGTTAAAGGCAGAGCTGGTGTTAGGACTTGGCAGTTCCTTGAATTCCAGTATTCAATAAACTTTGAGAACATAGCATTCAGGCAAAATGATTATTTTATTATTATGCATATTTTCAGTAGTCAGTAGAATAATATTAAATATGTAACTTATAAAAGGAATATCTCAGTTGAAATAATATCATCTACAGAAACTATCAGAAAGGCAGTAGAAAGATAGTTTGGATGTGTTCTGGTGATGTTTTGCAAGCTTAAGCCTGTTGACTGGCCTTTTGTAGAAACTTAGGTCCTGAACTGAGTCGGGGCAATCACAAGCGCAAATACAGGCTGGGCAGAGAATGGATCAAGACCAGCCCTGAGGAGAAGGACTTGGGAGTGTTGGTGGATAAGAAGCTCAGCATGAGCCAGCAATGTGGGCTTGCAGCCCAGAAAGCCAACTGCATCCTGGGCTGCACCAAAAGAAGTGCAACCAGCAGGTCAAGGGAGGAGATTCTCCCCCTCTACTCCACGCCACTCCCATGAGATGTCCACCTGGAGTACGGCATCCAGCTCTGGATGCAACATAAGTACTCCCAGTACTCCCCAATATAGAAGGATATGGACCCACTGGAGCATGTCCAGATGAAGCCAAGAAAATTCTCAGAGGGCTGAAACACCTGCTGTGAAGACAGGCTGAGAGAGCTGAGGTTGTTCAGCCTGGAGAAGAGGAGGTACTGTGGACACCCTGTAGCATCCTTCCAGTACTTGAAGGGGATGTACAGGGAAGATGGAGAGAGATATTTTACAAGAACATGTAGTGATAGTACAAAGGGGAGTGGATTTAAATTGAAAGAGGGTAGGTTTCGATTGGATATTAGGAAGAAATTCTTTAATATAAGGTTGATGAGGTACTGGAATGGGTTGCCCAGAGAGGCTATGGACCCCGCCTCGAGGTGTTCAAGGTCAGGTTGGATGTGGCTTTAAACAGCCTGTTCTAGTGGAAGCTGTCCCTGCCCATGGCAAGGGAGTTGGAACTAGATAATCCTTAAGGCCCCTTCCAACCCACACCATTTTATTATTCTATGATATGATCTTTTAAGAGTGCTCTGATTACTTCCACTTTTGCCAGATTTTTAAAGAGAGTTGTCTTAGCAACCGCTGGAGCCTTCCACATTTCCTTTCTCTCACAGAAAGTCATAAAATATGCTTTCTAGGTAGTGATGGACGTATTTCAGGTTGTATCTAATGTCGAACGAACCACCTCACCTGGGACAGGATATGGCTACTTGCCATAGCACCACAAAAACTGGGTGTATTGGTGAGGAGGATACAGATAGAAAAATTAAAAATCTGGAATGGGGTTCATTTACTGTCTATTTCTGTACATTGACTATTCATATCAACATAAGTCATACAGAAGAATCCTATTCTTTGTCACTTGTTGGATTCATTGGGTCTGACAGTTGCTCTATAATCTTTTTATAAACAGTAAAAGGGTTTCATGACTACGACAATATATACTGATAGAAGGACAGAGAAAAATTTATTAAGAAGGAACAGGTTTCCAGTGTTATCAAGTAAAAAGTAAAAGTTTCATAACTGTGAGAATATGTACTGATGAAAGGACACAGAAAAACTTGTTAAGAATGATCTTAACATTTTATTTAAATGAACTGCCTCATGTGAGCCAGAGCTCCTACAATTAGGCAGTCTTTGCTAAAGTACACTGCAATGGAATTTACTAACCGGAAAGATAACACTTGTTCCTTGAAAGAAAAACTCAAAAGATTTGATAATTAGCTCTCAGAGGACTCCACTGGTTATTTTAAAGCTGTGGAAAAAACAGTAGAGACCTATTTATTGACCTAGCCATCTGATAAATCAGAAAGAGATCAGTGTCATGGAATCTTTTTGAACAGACCACCTTCTGACACTGGGAAAGATCCAGATGAGGTCAAAACCCTCAGCTTCCTGTCTCAGAGAGCAAAAGGAGAAAAAAAATCTGATAAACATAAAGCGACACAGAGTTGCTTTGGAAATCTCTAGAGATAAAGGGAATAGGGGAAAACATAAAAACCAAAAAACTTCTCTTGTTAAATGTAGCAAGAAAATACATGCATTCAATAAATACGTAGAAAACCCCTCTGATTTACATTTTTCCCAATTAGACTACACTGTCAGAACTGAGCCTGAAACATGAAAACCAGTAATGAAACATCCCCAGCAGAAAAACCATTGCAAACATAGGTATTACCCCACTAACCAGAGCATTAAATACACTTTTAAATGTTATCACTCCAAGGGTGGATCAGAGAAACAGGGTTCAAAACAGAGGGCTACTCAGCACTGCTTAGGTCATGTTCTGCTTCAGCCTTGGGAAAATACTTATTTTGCCTGTCATTTCCACATCTTTAAAATGGAGTTAATACCCTTGTCCTGTGTAATGTGAGTTTAGCTGTATTAAAGATGCACTGAAATGTTGTAGTAAGAACTTTGCAATTACCTAAGATACATAGGTGAAAATTCCCCAGGAGCCTTAAAATCTTTTAGAGCTGCAATATTGCTCCTGCTTCTTGCACTTCCTTCTATTCTATATTAAAACTCTTGGTTTGTTCCCAGTGAGGACAAGTCTCCTGTTTTTACAGTATCTGTGCTTTAAAATCAGATTTAGATGGAATTATGCAGTTCCATGTGAAATATCTTGAAGGTGTGCCCTTACTCATTTGCATGTGCTTTCTGTCTCTCTCAGGTCTTCACACAGTAGCTTGAGGAAACTGCATTTTCCAGTACCATTTTCTGAAGTTCTCTGTAAGCAACTGTTCCTTTCAGCTCTCTATTTGTCTCTCTTCTTTTCAGGAATAATATAAATACTCACCCTCTTTTGAGGGGTACCAATATGACAATTCAACTGAATTGCACATTTAGAGATATTTATCTTCTTAAACATAAACATCTGAAGAGCAACTGTGCCCTGGACATGAGAAAAATAAACTCTCTGAATGAAAAGGCTTCTCCTGTTTGCCCTGGGTGACACACATAGCAGAAGGATGCAAATCAGATTGGTGAAATCCTAATTTTGTTGCTAGCAAAAACTGCATTATTTCATAGGGCCTCAAATTTTACCTACAGTCATCAAGTTGCCTAAGCCTGATTATAAAATCTATTATCTCGTTTTTTAAACAAAGAAGAACCAAATGGTATTTTGCTCACATTAATAAACTCACTGACTTAGTGAAACAGCCTTGTTGTCATTAATGTATCACATTGTTATGAGTCAGAGGAAGCAGGATTTAACTAAAGTAGTGATGGAGCTGCAGTTTAAACTTCATTGGAAATTCTATAACAATTATGCTTTTTTCTTTCTCCCCTATGCAGAAGGACGTGTTTGATAATAGTAATTAATTCATTAGTTCATTTCAACATTAAGTTTCTGTACAGGAAGAGATACTTTTAGATTACAAATGTCCTATTCTTCAAATTAAGCAATCACCACTCCAGCACCACTCACCATTAAGATGCTTTGAATGCACTTGAAGTCCACAGTGTTCTCAGTGCTGTTCTTCCTTGGGGAGGCCAGCTGGTGGTGACTAGAAATTCACTACAGCTTGTCTCAGCACCGGCTGTTGCCTGAGTCAGGTATTTTCTCCAGACATGTATTTCTGCTATGCGTTTCTGAGACTGTAGTTTCACTCTTTTGGCCTCACTAGTGAATAGGTAGCCAGAGTTTTCATGCTTTTCCTTCTTCTCCTGAGCTGATTTTGTCATGGCGTGTCGTGTGTTAAGTCAGTAAAAGTTGGCATAAACCACAGATAACTATCAAGCCAAATAACCTGATATTAAATACACACATATATATATAAATAACAGCATAGGGTTGGTAATTCTCCAGTTCTACTGGGATAATGCAGTCATACCTCATGAGATAATGCTTGATTAAATTCAGAAAAAAAAAATACTGAAGTATACTTAAACACTCTCAAGCTGGTTATCTCAAGTTCTCTAATAGAAACATTTTGATTGTATGAGGACATAGGCTAATCTGTGCCAGCTGTTCTGTAGTTAACTATTCCGAAAGTCTCATTCTCCCTTTTCAAACAATTTTTTTTTCTCTGCAGACATATTTCATGCAAAAGCTATGCTGACCTTTAAAGATGTTTTATGTTTTTGTCACAAAATATGGTGACAGTGCTTATTTCTTTTAATATTAGGAAACCTCACATCTAAAAAGGTTTTTTAAAAGTTTAGCAAATATCTAGTTATTTCTAGCTTTGTGAAGGGCAAATAATCATAACAGCTCTATGGTTGCTTATATAGGTGAATATAAGGGAAGTATTAAGAGAATAAATTTAGTGTTTTGTCATACAGAAGTATTCTTTCTAAAGAAGTTAGTAACGTTTCAATCAAGAATGTATACATTTCTTTAATTCCTCACCACATCTACTGGAGATGATGGCTATTGTTTACCTTACGGACACACCTAGAAATAACAGGTATAGAAACAGTATTGCTCTGCTGACTTATGCAATTTTCATAGAACCAACCAGTAGACATTCTTTTCACAAAAAATGTGCAGTGCTACTTTTGCACTTTAAAGTACAAAGTATGAGATATATGTACATATATGTTTGAAAAAAAAATCTGTTCAAGAAATATCCCATTACCAAAAGTCCCTATGTTGCACTTGGAGTCTTATAATAATCATATTTCTGAAGTGTAAATCATAGTAAGATCTGTCAGATTTTAATCCAGAAAAGCAAGAGATTGAGTCTAAAATTAAGAGGGGCATTTCAGCTTGTTGTCAACAAAAAATTATTTTATGATAAAGGAAAATAAGGCTAAAAAATACATTTAACTGCTTCCATTTAGGGCAGATTTTTAAACAAATGTGTATACTCCATTCTTTGGTGGCTTTTTAACTTCTTTTGAGGACATTCTAGTGTTACTGCATCATGTCCTCTTTTCTGTATATGGAAGCAGACAGTGATATACCCTAGGCTGTCTATTGCATAGCTTCAAAAGGGAATGAGTCACCTGGAAAAATCCAGCTGAAATAAAAGTGTGCAAACTACATTTTTGTTTTGCTTCAAAAAGAGCTTAATAATTAAAATGGCATGTGATTGTACATGTTAAGATTCTGAAAAAGTTAGAACGATAAAACATTTCCATGCAAATATAAATGCAAAACATTATCCAGGATTTGACATTTATCGATATAGAAGCGTAACATTTTGCTTAAAAGATTTAATATTAAAAGTGCACTTTACTGCAATCCACCTAAACTGGAATATGCAGATATGCAGATGGGAAACTCTAAGACATACAGGCTGCTTCCTACCCCATGGTAACTCTTCATTATTCTTTGGAATTCAGTTTACCAACATTCATTAGATCAGTTCTACAAATAGCTGTTGTATGCATCTGATCGTGATAGTGTCTCCATTGTCAATACCTAGATTCCACCAATCTGAATTTAATTCACAAGATCATATTCAGAGACTAGTCTCACCGGTTTCAGCAGCACTAATTAGGAATAAATGGCAAGCAAATTATTTTATTCTGTTAACTTGAAGGGTTGAACTACTGAAAATGCAATTCAAACACAAGCTAAGGATTTGTGAAAATCGAATCAGGTTAACTGCTGAGCTTTTAAATCTCACTTCATAGTTACTGCAAAAAATTTGATCATTCTTATCTTCTGCAGTTTCTTACACTTTAATCTCATAAGGTCAATTAGGGTATCATACTCTCGACTTAAATAATTAAGGACCAAGAGGCATAGTCCTTAATATTACTGGTAAGCCCAGAATTACAATTGTTTCACCACTTTTACTTAGCACCAGTCTCTAAACGCATTGAATTTCTGCAGTACCATCATTTTTATTTGATGGTAACACCATATAGGCCCATTAATGATTCAAAACTATAACGTTATGTGTCCTTGGAAGCTACATGTTTGCATTTCAAAGAGCTGGTAAGAGTCTTCCCATGATGCTCATAAACAGTAGAGAAAATACTTTTACATTCTTTACTTCCATCAGTTCTAACATCTGCTATGGTCTGTCCCATCCTTTTGTAGTTACAGATCACAGTAACTTTTGCACTGTTTGCAACGTAAGTAATACTGCAGAGGCCTAAGCTTTTCCACGAAACATCCTGGTCACTGACCTAACTGATCATATGCCTTTCTACTGCTTTATTCACTGATTGTCCACTCATTTTTTAATCAGCTGAGGTTTAAATCACACACTAACTCCAGAACCCAAGAGATATGACCCACTCAGTAGGTCCACCTTGCGCATCGGACCTGGAAAGAGTTTTCCTCCCATGCCCACAGGGCATATATATGTATATAAACATGTACATATATATGTATAAACATATGGGTATATGTTTATACCCAGTCCAGCTGACTCATCTATGGACAGTGCTGACCACCTGTCCTTCTCATAGTCTCCATGTTTCCCTGAGTCCTGTAGTTGTCTTTGAAAACTGGCAGCTTTTCTCAGAACACCCCAATTTTTCTGCTTCAATCTTTCTGCCATTAAATCATGAATCATGAAATCATTAATAAACCACCAATGTCAGTAATACTCTCAATGACACAATACAGACTGTTCCAACAGCATATAACTCAAAGAGTCAAGGAGGCAAAGTCAAAATAGGCTTAGAAACAAGATTTTCCTTCAAGACTCTTGAAAGACCATGCTCTCAAAATTTTGAGATTTTGATAGTAATATGCTTCATGAGAAACATTTATTTTGCAGAAACTCACTTTTGTATTTCAAACTGAGGAACTTAAAGGAAAGTTCATTGTGCAATTCTCCCTACATTTGGGATCTCTTCCTTAAAAAGGAGAACACTGTTGTGGAATTCACTTGAGGGTAGGAAGGTTGAATTAAAAAGGCACAATTTGTGATCATTGTCTATTAGTCTTAGAGCTTTTGCAATCTGTGTTAGCCCTAGCCCAACTAGCCCTTCAGCCAGACCATGTGGATCATTAAGGATTTGTTTAGTCAGGTGGGCTCATTTCAGCAGGAGGTGGTTAAGATTTTTTCCACTGGCCTGAAGCATGGATGAATTATGCAATGAGCCAGCTAGAATTTCTTAAAACGCTTGAAAAAAAATTGCATTTTTATTTATTTACTTCTCTTGAGTTGAACTGCTGATATGGCTTTCATGCCATTAAGAAATGGCAATCACACCATGCAGAGTTTCCCAAACAGATACAATTAAATCCAGATAAATGAATTTCCCCTGCAACATACCCAAGCTAACAGTCTTACCGGATACCTACTCAAAATAGTAATGTTCACTATTTTTAAAATATCTTCCACTATTTGATGTTCATATCTGAACATTTTAACATTTCATTGATCCCAGGAGACTTCATGCAACTTCTGAAGAATACGATTATTCTGAAGAATAACAGAAAGCCCAAAGTTATGAATTTCATATTATTTTTTATCTTTCTGTCTTGAATGCTACTTTCCATTAGACCTTATAAAATCGTGTTTATCCCAAAAACTGTTTTGGAGAAGAGTTTGGAATGGAATCCAAGTTTGTTGAACATTAGTTAAAATATGTAATTTAATCCTGGCCCAGATACATTTGTTTTTTTTATTCTATCGCCTCTTTGTGATAACTCTTGAACTCAAACCTCCTATTTTATTTGGTAAAGCCACACTTGGAAATAACATTGACTTCTGAATCTGTTTTCACATCTTTTACGTACCCATAAAAGTAATGTTTGTATATATATATACCTCTGTGTGTCTGTCTGTGTGTGTGTGTGTGTGTGTGTGCGTCTCCTGCTGCACTGTGGGCATATTTACAATATAAATATGTTGGGTGTTAGTCAAAACTAGAACTTGTAACTAACCTCACCTCCCATTCAAATTACCCAGCTCCTAATCATAGTCTGCTGTGTCCTTTGTGGACACACACACTGACACAGACTGACCAGCTGAACTCAATTTGAGAAGCATGTCCTTCCTGAGCTGCAGGCACTTCTGCTGCTCTGTTCCTGGGAGACAGCAGCTGTGAAAGGAAGCTGCCAGTCATCAGCTCCCCAAAACAGAGGAGAGATGTGCAGGCATGTAGAGGTGCTTTAGGCTGAGCTAGGAGGCAAGAACTCACCTCCCAACTGGGTCCAGAGCAGGGCATAACGCTTTTCCTTCCTCCTGGTCCAGGCTGTCAGAGCTGAGCACAAATGCTGCAGTCTGGCTGAAACTTTCAGAGACAAGAAGAAAAAAGGAAAATGCTGTGGCCACAGTCAAGTCCAGCTAGGACATTGCTAGTTAGCTTCTCCCTAGGGGTAGGGGCTCAGGTTTCAGCTCAGGCTGTCATTTACTGCTTAGTTACTCCATATTACTCTCTTGATTGACAGTGTACACACAGCCTATGTTTTTTAGATAAAGGTTAAGAACTTAGGTGTGATACACAATAATCTGTCACATCAGTATTACTTATGTGTTTTGTTTCCTTTAATATTTTTTCCTCACCTCAGTACACCCATGAGAGATATTTTCAGATTTTATAGTAAGAAAATCTGAGTTTTGCTTCTAATACTGATGCATAAAATTTGGAGTAATATATTTTGGTTATTGCTGATAGAGAAAGTGAAAATCCTCAAACAGTCCTTGTATATGTCACACAATACTGATCATGTCTGAGCAATGACATGAAAGAAAATAATGTGATAACTCTATGGAATGCTATTGGTGCTGAACTTTCGCTTTAGTTGCAATAAATTATGAGTGCTTTTAAAAAGAATATACCATACTATTTGGTTTTGAAGGTATTTTTCTTATCTTCCAAAGATGATTATTTATCATATAATGTAGTATAACTCATTTGCCGGAGGGCATGGCTCCAGGGTATGACTAGAAAGTATACCCTGTGTGTGAAGGCTACATTCAAAACCAGCAGTACCTATCCAAGAGCAGTACAAAAGCTGATACAGTACGGAATACAGTAAAGAGAAAAAGTAAAGAGTAAAGTAAAGAGGTAAATCACTGAGCAAAATGCTTAGCTGCGTTCAGTAGTAATACTTTCTACCCAACCTGCTTTTACCAGTAACTTTTGTAGATAATAATTAATTTCCATCCAGCAACAGAAAAATTAAGGACAACCCTCGTAATTGGTTGTAAGGGACCTCAGGAGGACTCTACTGAAGCAGGGCTAGATCTGAGATCATACCAAGTTTCTCACAACTTTATCCAGTTTGGTCTTGATAGCCTCCAAGGATGGAGCCTGTAGAACTTCTCTGCAAGAAAAGTTTGGCTATACCAGAATTGTTCCTGGCAATCAATCATTCATCTCACCTGCTCGGTGCTACCTGCATGTCTCAGTCAGCTGCCAGTGGTTTTGACTTCACAAATGCTGGGAGGTGAAACGGCTTCAGCCGACATTTATTTGCTGCCACAACAGAAGAATGCCCTGAGAATTCTGTGCTTTTCCGTTCCTAGAGATGTGTTTTTTACATCAGCTTCACCTGCAGTGAAGGCAGAGGACAAGTTGCTCTTCAGGAGGAGAGTCCAAGAAAGACTAAAGAATTGGTGTGAGAATGGCCAGAGATGGAAGAAACCCACCCCTGCCATTGCATTGTGGAGGGGAAGGAATGAACCTGAATATGGGGATGGAGAGAAGGCAATATCATTTCCAAGGAGAAGAAAAGTCTGCCATGCAGAACAAAAATTGGTAAAAATAAGAATTAATGAGTTCAAGCTAGAGAAAGATTGTGATTCCATGTTAGAATCAAGTTTTTAGTGCCAAGGAAGGTAATACTGGAATAAAACCCTTTTTGCTTGGGGCAGTTTTGGTGGTTTGTAAGAGGAGATGGAGAACTATACATAAAGTATGACAGCCTTGTCATTGAGAGAGAGACAGATGACATGACGTTTCAGGATTACTTCCACTTGTATTTTTTATGTTCTATGACTTTTTATTGTTAGCTCATGAAGAGTATATCTAAATGTGCAATATTTAATACTGTGTAATATTTCAACAGTTAGTGTTGATGGTTTCAGATTAAAATAGTCACTAGACTTGAGAAGCTGAACTTACTGCTGAAAAAAAGTGAATGTTAAAAACGATCATGTAAAATGTATTCATTTAAATGTCTATGGAAAAATTGCTTAAGTAGCAATTATGCGGTGCAACTTTGGGCCTCCTAAGGATTTAGGATAGAAATGCAAGAGGAAAATGAGCATTTAAAGTGAATGAAAGAAACATATAAGCCGCACACTTTTAGGGGAAAATGAATTCAAGGATTCAAAAAGGTTGTTGCAGAAGAACGAGGCTTTCAGACTAACTTTGTCTTTTGTTTCTGTGTTACACGGGTTCTGTCCTTTGATGTGAAAGGAGAGTGAACCCTAAAGGCTAGTCTACAGCCCAGTGTGTGTGTCTGAGCAAGCCCTCAATGCTGGGCACTGTGCACAGATCAGTCCCCTTAAGTATAGCTAGAATAATTCCAATGTGCATAAACATATTTCAAAGGCATAGATGAAATAGCTGAATATATTATAAAGAAAAGTGGAATTCCTTGTCTGAACCACAGACTTCTCCAAAATTCCAGTCAACCACTTACCACATGGTCAGACACTTAGCTTTGATGAATTTCAGACAACAATATACAGACGACAGATGCTATTAAGGGGTGTCTGAGGTAAACAAGGGAGTTTTGGTATTTTTTTACCAAATTTTGGCCATTATCAGCTCTTCAGAAGTCATCTCTGCAGAGATGGTGCAGTAATTGCTGCAGAGAAGCTTGCGTGACTGCAGCATCTTGGTTATTTATTTCAGGAAATATCTTAGTTGTAAAATATGGTGTGTGACACATAAAGGGTGATCCAGCTTCCTTTGATTCTGTATTTTCTCAAAACCTCTAATTGCCATTCAGTACTATTTGCTAAGAATTCAAAGTGAAAGAAGGTTTTTTTGAGCTATCTAGAATCTTTCTGAATGTGACTGAAAAGGATTAACAATTTCCCTGACCAACATTTCCACTCCCGACATGTTTGATCCCAATCCCAGTTTAGGGGGCTTGTTTTGCTTGTGACTAAGCTTCCATGTATTTAAACTAAAATTTCTGATATGAAAATCTAATTTTTTAACCCTTTTGCTGAAACTCTTTTGTTGAGGCAAGTTCTAAACAGTCAAGTTTATTTGGCATTAACCCAAACCTGACCTTTAACATTGGTTTTATCCACAAACAAAAATTTTATCCCCATTCAAGATCAAGAGCTTTGCCACCACTTCCTCAGTCACCAATAACAGTTCTCATAAATATCAGTGCACTGTGAATTGTGATAAAAAAGTCACCTTAGTTTAAATCTCATCATGCAGAAGTAATTCAATAAGAAGGTAATTGTCACTGGGACAATCCAATTTTCACATGGGAAAGAGTGAGCTCTTTCCCAAGAAAACAAAGCACTTAAACTTCTTCCTCTGAATATAAAGAATTAGCAAGGGGTTTTCTCATGCTATCATGTTCTCTTACAAACTTCAGACATAAAAAAATATTTCTGGCATTTCTTCAGCTGCATAGATTGGCAAAACTAAAGAATAAATGGGTGGATTAAGAGACAGAGGACAGCAGTTTGCTGCTGCTTTTTGACAATACACCTCTCTTTCAGACCCTCAGCAAGTTACAAATGTATACTCTCCTTAAGTCCTCTGTATTGGTATCCTGAAGAAAAACATTTGAGAAGACCTCAAGATCCGACAATGTCCGTAAAATCAGCTTAACCCCACTGGCAAAAAACAAGGTTACAGTTAAGTGGTCACTTTGCACTTTGCAATTAAATTCCAAACTTTTGCAAGAAAAAATAAAAATCAGTTCAGCTTTTTTTTCTGTCCTGCCTTTTTTAGTCTTCATTGGCCAGCTCTGACATTTGTGGGGTTCCACGGAAGACCCTGATGAGCACTACACCTTTCCCAGGGACCGTGTTCAGCTGGACCCCTAATGGCTTTCTGGAACTTACTGGAAACCAGTTGTGGTATAAGGAGAACGGAGGGGTAGCCTGGGCAAACAGAGGAGAGAACAGGAACTTGTTAAAATCAGGAATTTGGGGAAAATTAAAGTAACTATGTAACCATGACCTGTATCAGATAAGGATTTATATATCTATTTTTTAAAACTAAGTTTGGAGTACAGCTATAAAGAGAACAAAGTACAAAGTTACTAAGCAATTGTTTTCTGATCACCCCTGAGTTTTGAAATACTAAACTATTATTAATATCATGTAAGGTGAAAGTAATATTTTTAGTCATTGTCAGCTGTAAGATTTTATAGAGGATTTACTATATATGGTAGCGAACATCCATCAGAGTTTGTCTGAGAAGAAGAGAGTGGATTTTCAGTGCCTTCATAGTAATAATTTGTAGCTCTCTGTAATCTCATACACCCGGGGTGCTTATATCCTAAGAGTATGAAACTCTGAATGTTCTTATAAGAATGCAGAATAATATCTTGCTTATCTGAATACTGCCTTTGCCTAATTTGGCATCTCAGAGAATCAGCTGAAGAGCCTGAAGTAGCTTGTGGGATTTGAGAGACCTCACTTACTTCTATATGTCCAGGGTTTATTTTCCCTGTTGTTTTCTCATCCATCTTAGTTCTAGTGACACATCCGCTTTATGGAGAAGGCATGTATTTTTGTCGGATTCTTGTCTTTCCCCTCAATATGCTGTATGCTTACTCGGTAAGTGTTCAAGTCACCATCCCTGGAGATATTTAAAGGACATGTAGATGTGGTGTTTAGGGACATGGTTTAGTGGTGGACTTGAAGGTCTTGGGTTTACAGTTGGACTTGACGATCTTAAAAGTCTTTTCCAACAAAAATGATCCTCTGATTCTAACTAAACCAATTGTGTCATGCAAGTCATATGCAAGCGTAAGCAACATTCTGAGAAACTGTTATGGTGGTTTTGTCACAGAAAATATTCTGCCTCTGAAAGAAACAGTGCTATTTTGAAGTTCACTGTTTCTAAACAAATTCAGTCTTATTAGAGAAAAGTTTAAATTCTCAGATTCTCTATTTGTTACGAAATGTCTGCAGAAGAAAAACATGACTATGTTATAACTCCTGCAAGTTTGCAACAGCCTTTATCATCCATGGCTACATCTGCCACACTAAGTCTAAGAAAATCTTTAAACAATTCTCCCAGGTCTCTTGCATGACTTTAAAAAAAATCTTCAGCTAGTGCATTGTTTTCTGATGAAATTAACCAAATGTAGCTCCAAAATATTTAGAAAATATTTCCAAATAGCTCTGCATGGAAATAACTGTCTGTCTATGCAGGAGCACAGGAAAGTTTTGCAGCACAACCAAGAACTAAACAAAACAACCATCTCAAATTATGTCTCACATTTTGCCCATCTTGACAATGGGACCATAATCCCATCTTGTCATGTCATGCATAGAACACCCTACACCCCATCACATAGAGTCTCCTCTTTTAACATCCATTCTGAATTTAACTCTTAATTTAATACATTTAGGCATTTTAACTATCTAAGACAATAATTTCTATTTCTCACCTGGAAGAAGTGGGAGAGTGCTTTTCGGGTTTTGATTTTTATGTGATGCTCTGATACATTTGCCACTAAACAAAGTCCCTTCTTCAGTAGAGCAGATTAACTGGTGACACGTTTAAAGTAGGTCTTAGGTACCTGGTTTGATACTTTTTGTGCCTTGATCCTGTGTGTCCTTGCAGACATGAGAGTGCTTCGTCTCCATGAGATTCAATACAGTTGGTATATACCTCTCTATATCTTATTGCTTTTCATACAAGAGCTTCTCCCCACCTCTTTCTTTCTACCACCAACTCCGAAGTTCCATTTTTTGTTTCTTGCCTCTTTACAGAGGTGTTCATAATCTAGTCGTGCTTCAGGGTACGGGGAATGAAAAGACTCTGTGTTGAATGCACCATATCTCAGCTTTCCTTGCTTCCTTTTTTCTTCTAATGGCCTCCTCCAGATATGAGACGAGTTGGAAAATGTTTGTGTCTGGCACAGAATCTCATGTAAACCGCTAAGCTGAGCAAGATTACCAAAACCAGAACGGCAAATGCAGACTTTTCTGTTCCTACCTAGACACCTAAATAATTTAACAGTTTCTCAGAAGCTGCAAGCACTGGGCTGATTTCATTAAGTTGCAGGCTATGACGAAGTCTTCCTAGATTTTATCATTCAAGATATAAGATTTCTTAGGCAACTCCTGATAATGAGCCAACAAATATTTTTTTTTTTAAATTACTGTCTCCAGATAAACTTGTAATACTTCTGCATTCAGAAAATGCCAAATTTAAACCAATGTACAAAGCCTCTTCACAGTACAAATCAGAGTGCATGCATGCATATGTGTGTGCTTATGTTACTTGTAAATACATAGAAATATTAATAACCCCACAGAACTCAAAAGAGTAATCTAGAACTAAAGGAAAAGGCAGAAGCAGTTAAGCATTTATATTTTTAACAAAAAAAAAAAAAAAAATACCTGCAGATGAATG
The DNA here is from genome assembly GCA_013397775.1 of Eulacestoma nigropectus. NCBI lineage: Eukaryota > Metazoa > Chordata > Aves > Passeriformes > Eulacestoma > Eulacestoma nigropectus. The sequence continues at coordinate 292,931 of VZTE01000500.1, forward strand.
ATAACTCTGATGTCTTCAAGCTAAATCTCACGGAAGAATTACAAGGTTAATTAACTGGCTAAACCCATTCCTCTTGTATGAGGATTTTTTAATGATTTTTGTAGGACAAAAAAAGTGAATAAGGGAAATTTTCTGTAAAGTGTTAACTGGACTTGAAACACTCAGTGGTGAATCTTCACCACCACCTAACCCCCACACACTCCCACACATGAATAACATGCAAATTGATTAAGGTATGATTAGCAAGGGCATTGTGTTGTATATTTTTAATAGGCTGTTTTTTCATTTATTGATGTCACAATCATATAAATGAACAGATATCTTATCTAAAAAGACTGAGCTGACAGTGCAACCTGTATTCTCAAAACTCCTCATTTACTAGGGTTGCATGAAAACCATTTAGGACAAGAACTCCTTTCTCACCTATTTCAAGTGTGCAGGTTTGTTTGTTTTAATCCTCATGTCTGTCTTAGGCCTGATTCAAAGTCCAGTGCAATTGTGGGAAGAGTTGCATTAATTTCAGGAGGCTGCTCAGTACTGCTATTGCTCTGTCTTCAGTTATTGCAGGGTAGAGTGTCAGTTAGAGACTTTACATAGGTACTAGGCATTACCTAGATTCTATGTTTTCACTGGTAAACTGGAGGACAAATTAGGCTTTATATTAATTCTTCTTCTACCATTCCCTTTGCACTGTATTCAGTGTAGTGTAAAAGAGAAATTATTTGGTTTGCTTTCCATTTGTAAACAATTTCTTGCTTCCATGTTTGAAATGCACTAAATGATAGACATATAACGTGTAAGCACACAAACAGATTCACTTCTTGGTGTATTTGTAAAACACATGCCAACAAACACGTATCAAAGCTATATTTCATTGCACTGATGTTGATTTAATTGCTGATTAATAAAATGGTCTCTATTTTTCTTCCTTTCAGTCTTTGATTTACAGTGTAATAGAAAAGCAACAAGAAGATCACTGAAGTATTTTCTTGTTGATTTAGCACAAAATTACTAGATCTGAGGTAGTTTTTCAATAATATAAAAATTTAAAATCAGTCATCTCTCACTCATATTCACATCACAGTTCTATTTAATTACAGTATTTTTCCAGTCTGATAATTAATGTTCAGATTACTGTCACAAAGGAGAAGTCTTTCTGCTCACAGCAAAGAGAAATAGGGTCCAATAAAGGTAAAAATATGCTTTTTTGCCTACTTTGTAAGTCATAATCATTAAATTATAGTCATTAAAGCTGATTTTAGAATAATTACAATGCTAATTTAGAAAATATCAAGAACAAAGCTGGAAAGTAACTGAATATTGTTTATGTTGGAAAGAGCATGATTATTACATTATGTTTAACTATACTTTTTTCCACACAGTGAACAGAAATTGCATTCATATTGTGCTCTGTGTCTCTATGGAATTTGATTTTGGCAAATTTCTGTAGTCATAATCCTGATACGATGCTAATTCAGGAATGCCTACTGGGAGTTGCGTGTCATCAGACTGGCCGCTGTAATCAAGTGTAACTCCAAAGACGGAGAGCTGGATTTCCTACATTATCTATATCTTATGAAACTGTACTGAAAGTATAAGAAAATTGTCTTCTACACTGGACAAGATATACTATTTTGAGGTGGTTAATTATACATTTGGTTTTGCTTCTCTTAGTTGCTGGAAGTAGTGCCACCACTTATTTGCATTAATAGTGCAGGAAAATTGGCATAATTCTAATGTAGTAATGGCAGCCTGAGAAGTCTATGTTTTCCTTTACTAGCTACCCATGGTAATAGGGCATTGGCTAGAAAGTGATCCTGATTGACTTCGTTTAATACAGAGCTGTTCTGTTTCAAGAGCAACCACTTCAGGAGTGACTACTACCTGCCATCCCTGCTAAGTTAACACAGCTGTGCAACAATGATTCCTCAGATTGTTTTGCACCAAGGTTTTTGAGTGATTTTCCATTTCATCAATAGTGAATTGCTAAATTTCATTATTAAAACAACATCTCTGCTAGACAGTTTACTCAGCTGACATGAAACATGGAAAACTAGAATGCTAAAAAAAGACCTAAAAATACTAAATAGTCTATGGGTTGAGTATGTGTTTAGGCAAAAAAAACAGCTGCAGAAAGGAAATTACTACTAAGGAATGCTTTTGTTTGGATTAAATTGGCTTTGAACGTGAAAGACGTCAAGTTTTTGCAATGGAAATTGAGTTAAATTCAGGAGACTGTATCTGTGAAGAGCACATAGTTTGAAAGACCTTGGGAAAAGACAGGCAAATTGAGAAGCTGCACCTCACTTCTAGTGATGCACCTTACTTCTAGTGCTGAAATCTCTTTGTTCCTGTAACTTACCAGTTGGGTATATCTGGATTTTGTGTTCTCTCTCATTTTTCAGCACATTTTATTGTTTTCCCAAGAGTGCAGCACTATCCCTGCAAGCACTCTGCTCTACAGAAGGAGACATATTTTTTGCCTAGAAGTAGAAGAGGCATTGGTTTTGTTAAGACAATATGTTATTCAGAAATTGTTTTTCTAATGTAGCTGTATTTTTTACATTTCTCTGAGGACAGAGTAGTGAAAATCACAATTAGGACATTACACAGACATCAAGGTCCTCTGAAGACTTCACTTTTACAAGCATAACTTATCTGTGTGTTTAACAGGAGTTAAAAAGCATGTGTATACTAGTGCTACTGAATACTTTATATTTGGAAAAACTGAGTCAGTGATCTAAAATTCTTGTAAGGAAAATGAGAAGAAAAGCTATTCTCTCAACAGCAAGTGTGAATATGTAGGACGAATAGCTGCACAAATATATGAACATGTCTCTTCACCTGTGTGTGGTGTGTACACCAGTGTAGGCCTACGTTATTTGTTCCATTTTCAGTCAGTCCTATATATTAGCTCAAATATGATTTTAATAGCAACCTTACTCGGATTTTTCTGGTGTCTAGGCCTTGTGTCTCATGTCAAAAAGCAACAGAGTGCTTTACCTTGTCATTGTGTTTTAATGTTCTCTGCCTGCAATGCCTCCAGTGAGTAGGACTCTAATCATAGAATCATAGACTGGTTTGTGTTGCAAGGGACCTTGAAGATCTAGTTACAAAACCCCTGTCTTGGGCAGGTATATGGTACAGTATAGTGTAAAATTTAGAGAAAGATAAAATTCTTAGGTATTTTTCAAAGTTTGTGAACTCCACAGTGCAATGTAGAAGGATGAAAATTACAACTTATTTGCATATTTGTTTGTAAAATATTATCAGGCTAATTTTGCATATTTTGCATTCTTCATTTGTTTCTTCACATGAAAACCTTTATAGTATTAAATTAGTGATAAATAAGAGCTTTCTCTTTTTTCAAAAAGGGTACTTTTTAGCAAGGAAAGACAAGAATGAGTAATTTAATGCCATCTGAAATATAGAGCATTAATATGTGATTTGAACTCAGTCCAGCTGGCTGCAGATCAAGAATACCAGGCAAAACTCAGCCAGCTTTTTCCACAAATGATCCCTTTCTTGTGTGGGTACTCCAGCTCGCCTTGTCAATTGTATAAAAATCTTGCCTCAAAAATCAAAATTTTCCTTTTCAAAGAAATTATGATCATCTTGACACAAGAGTGTCAAGAAGGAGGTGGTGCCCTTATGGCCCTAGCAGGGAATGTTTGGAGTGGGATAGTCTCTCCCCTCCTTAACCACAGGGGACCGCACTGGCACAGATGGGGGTCTGCACAGTCTGGAAACCAGCAGATGCTTTCAAAGGGAGAACCTACACGGAAGGGGGGAGTGGCTCAATCCTCCTGAGGGTATTATGAGACAGCACAAAGCTAGTTTTGCATACCAATTGCTTCTGTACAAAATTTTTGCTGTGAAAATTAAAATAGGTGCTACACTTAACATTCTGCATCCTTTTTAAAACGTACCCTTTGCTTCAGCTCTACTCAGCCAAAAGAGGGATGTGGGAAAAAGGACTGCAGTAGGGATTGTGTGTGTGATGTAAAACAGTGGCTAGAGGTGAGAGGCGAAAACATACTTGGAGAAATACAGGGTTTAAGAGAGCAAGGAAGTGAAATGCATCCACTTCCATTTTGCCATGCCCAGATAAAACAGAATGGATGTATTAAACCCAAATTTATTCTCATACTCTTTAATTGGTTTCTTTTGTTTGAGTTGGTTAAAGTAATTGTAATGTATTGCTAGTATGGACATGAAATTATTGAAATCTTAAGAAGGAGGGGGTAGGTACTTTCTAGAAATACTCTGATTAATGCTGCCTTCATACAGCATTTTTTATCCATTGAGTGTTCAAAATAAAAATTGTAACATTATGTGAGAGAACATTATATGCAGAAATTGCCAGATCTTCTCACACTTTGCACAAGGCAACTTGGTAGTAAAAAGACACACAAGTACTTGAAGACATGGGAGTACATAGTGAAAAAATGTAGTGTTATTCTTGTCAATAAAGATATGAGCTCCAAAATTACAAAAGTGACTAAAAAAAGTAGCTAAATCTCATTTGCAGGCATGTTCTCAAAAGTGTTTTCATTCTATTAACATTGTTTGCTGATGATAGCAAGAGGACTTGTAGACTGTTTTCCTCGTGAAAACATTTGGGGTTTTAATAATTTAGGCATAATTCAAGCATCTTTCGTTCTAGGAACAGTGACAATGTTTTCTGTTCTAAACATATGGATATATTCAAATTTAACTAGCTTCTTTATCGCACCAGTGAGGATACAAATTAAAAGAAATATTGTTTTTTCCAGTTCATGACCTAAACTATTTCCTCCTCATGTGGAGACATGTTAAAAATAAAATCTCCAGACAAAAAACATCTCGAGTTTGACCTACTGTTTATATTTGTGATCCATGCCTGAATTGCCCTATGCAAATGCCTTAAGGCAGATATTAAGGTTGTAAGGGCTTTCTTTGACCAGAGACTTCTAATGCCCAAGTTTTGACTTCATAATGGTAAACGTAGGATTTCTGTGTATTTCTAGAAACGTGATTTATATTTTTGGATTCTAATTTGGAAGGTAAATAGCTATGAGTGGGAAATAATGTGAAAGACTGAAGGCAAAGGAAATACTTTGTTTTCAAAAGAAAATAAATTAATTGCTAAGACCTTGGTGGCTATAGATCATATACTTCAGTAATAAAATCTCAGAATATACACAGAAGGGAGATACAGAAAAAGATCTTGGAAATTCATTGGATAATATCAAGGCTAAAACTGTCAAAACATAAATTGATCTTATAATAATATTTCTTCTACTTGTTGTGATGAATTTCCAACTCAAGATTAGCCTTTTTTATTTTTATGTCTTAATTTTTTGTATAATGCTTAGACTTTCATGTACACAAATTGTCAGTCCCCCAGCAAAACAGGTGTTTAGTAAGTTGTAAAAAAAGAAACTATATTTAAAATGTTAAATTTCTCATGTTTATGTGAACAGCAACCAGAATCACAAAGTTAGGACTTCTAAACAGAATAGTTAAATTCCATAATGATAATATTATTGTTTTCTGAAAGCAGTGTTTCCCTGCAATGCCAGCACGTTGTGTCAAGCCTGAGTATCACTTTGAGCAATATTTCACCACCTCTTCATTTCAGCAGATTCTTCTCCACTGTTCTCAATCTGCTGCATGCAAAGCAAGTTTATACTGTTTTGGCAGGATAAATCAAACAATTTGCTTGGGGAAAACTCCAGATTTTTTTTGTCTTTGAGTGAAATACCTCATATCTCTCTAGCCTGAGAAGAAACCAAAAACAACCACAAAACAAACTAACTAAAAAACCCCACCCAGGCACCACAACTTCCTCTGTTGTGGTGTGGCAACGAATTTCTGGTTTTTAAGTCAAGTGTAGATTTTAGGTTGATTAGCCTTTACAGTTCTGTATTTCCAACCAAACCCAATAGAAATAAAAACACAGTTAGGGAACTGTGTAGGAAGCTAGTTTAGTAACAGCACTGGCATCCTCTGGATGTGTAAACTGGTGACAGTCTTGCTCGCCATGACGAACATGGCCCCTGCCACAAAGGAGGTCATGTCTACTCCGTTAGCAGATGCTCAGCTGCTTCACTGGGCTTTCTGTACCCCTTCAGATTAGATGAAATAACTGTTCTGACATTTATAAACCTCAGATATCAACTTAACATCAGTTAAAATGAAGATCTGTGCAGTGGTAATGAATCATTTGGGACATTGTAGGTTTTTTTTGAAAGAAAGTGAAACTTAACCTATTTCATTGATTTCCAAGGTATTTTGAACTGATATTCTCTCACAATCACTCCAAACTCAGTTCAAATTTGTCAGAGGATCCTGCAAATTCAGCAGCATTGTCAGAAACCCAATGCAAAATAGCAAGTGGCAATGCAAAATGAAATACACAGTTTCCCTGGGTTTGACCTTTGCATTGTACATTGTTCATAACTCTGCAATGGAGTGACAGAATTGTATTTCTGCTTTTCTGAGATTTAGTTAAGTAACCTCTGTCTTCACCTAAAGATCATGTAGATTGTGGTTTATATGACTATTTTATCTATACATATCCTTTAATTCTAGCAGGAATCATTTTATTCATGTTTTGCAATGCCTTTGACGCAGTCTCTGAAAATCCTGCTAATGGAATCCTAACCAGAGAAGTCTCTGCAAAGCCTGAAAAAAAATTAAGTGACTATAAAATAAAAGGCTAATTTGGACACTTATATTGCCTACTTCTTGGGCACAGTGATGCAATTATAACGACTTTGCATCCATTTCTTGAGAAGGATTTATAAAAATATTGTTTCAAATGAGTTAACGGATCTTCCTATTTTCTAACTTCCTATTGTGAAAATCCATAGAGGAAGCAGTAGGGGTTTTCATATTCCTGAATTTTGAGGCAGGCTAGTTAGCTAACTTCTGTATTAAGTCTCTGTATGAAAAGGAAAGAGAGGAACTCCTTGAGAGCATTATTTAGTACATCTAACTGAAGATCTTGCTTTGAGTTGCGCTTTTGGGAGTCTGCTCTGTCTCCTTTTTCTACAGAATATAGGGAAATTAGCTGCATGAAATAGGTGTTTGGGGCTGTGATGTGAATATCCTTCTACCTTTCCAGTCGGAGGATCTATGATGCTATGGTCACCATTACCCTGATATACCTCATGTGTATCAAGAATTTCCAACCAAGACAGAAATCTCTGCTACAAATTGACAAAACATAGTTACACTAATGAGCTCCGCAAAGAAAAGAAGTTGTGGTTAACCTCAGATGGAAAATGGCCTCTTTGAACTACTTCTCTTCTGTTTCCATCACAGATTAACCTTCATCGTTTGTATTTGTACGATCAAATTCATTAACTTGAGGGGAATATTTTAAGGAGTGTTTAGAATCAGTAGCTGTTTTTAAAGTATGTATATCAAGGTAATGATGCATTTATTCCAAGCAATTGTGCTTTTTAAAAAATTTACTTGCTATCATGGATGTATATTAAATATTAATATAAAATATTTTCCTAGCAGTACTTCAATATTCAGTAAACTTGTTACACAAAGTAGTATTAAAAAAAAAAAAAAAAAACCTGCTTATTATTCAGTGTGCTTTCATGGTAATTAAGAAACAGAGCTCTCAAAATTTAAAGTTATTCCTTCCAACTAATACCATTTGAGATTATCAGTTATACTTTCTGTTCCATAGGAAATAGCAGAAGATCGAGATCGTTCACGACTGGATTCGATGGTGCTGTTAATTATGAAACTGGACCAACTTGACCAGGATATTGAAAATGCTCTCAGTGCAGGCTCTTCCCCATCCAGCACCCCAACATACAAACGGAGGCATATACCTGTAAGCCAGCTTGCTCAATATTTTCTTATTATTCTAAGTAGAATGATTTTGCTTCACCTTTTTCTTTCAGTCCTCACATTTTTCAGCTCCTTGGTTTAGAACTAAAGCTCTTTTCATAAAGAATTTGACTTGTATCTCTGTTTGTATTTATACATGTTTTGAAGGCAATGATATTGGCATCTGTTATTTCCTTTTGGCATCCTTTCATAAATGAGAGCTTCAGAACTCCCAGATGAAACAAAGGGAGATCAACAAGATTCAGAAAATGTCTGGGTCTCTAATTATCACTTACTGTAAATGTAGAGTCAGCACAGACTCAGGATCACACCAGTCTCAGAACATGAGTATGTGTCATTTGACATTACGTAGAACTGAAAGTAAGTCTGAGCTACACATCTTGTTTTTCTGCTAGTAGGAGATACAAAATCCTCTGTCATTCAAAGTAAGATTTTGGGCAGAACTTGAATTATTTAATTTAGGGGTTTTTTTATTTACTTAAAAGGATCATTCTTTGCTGAGAGTAATCTGAAAGGAGATGGGACAGCTCACAAACATGACTGATGCATTCTTTGTTTTCTGTAAAGTGCTCACACATGTAACTCTGAAGAACATGAAATGGCTGATCCGAGGTATTCTTGTGCAGGCTTCCTGTTAATTTCCCCCACATGTGCTGCAGCTGTTTTTAAATTCAAGAAACCTGAGAAACAATGCCCCAAGATCTCTTGACTAACATTCGTATCATTTGTTCTGTTTAGTGATTTTTTCTTTTAAATGAATTCTTTTCAAAGGCATTTCTCCTTTGAAAGCCAGGCATCATTATTCCTAAATGAGTGGTTTGTAGGTGAGAAAAGCTGTATTTCAGTGGGTTTGGTCGGCTGAAAATTATACAGTATGTCAATTTTAGAGGAAATCACATAATATCACTTTTCGTCATTAAACATTTCCCCCCCAGATATCAATGTTCTCACAGTATGTCCTTAAACACTGATGACACAGGAAACCTGAAATACAATGTTAACATCTGTTCTCTATATCTCACCAATCCAATGCCAGCATTTTAGCTAATTTCTTATGACAATAAAGGGAGTGAAGGCAATGTGTATAAGTAACCCTGCATGATAATCAGAGGTACCAATTTCCATGCTGCAAAGCAGCCCTGCAGAAAGACAGCTTGCATCAAACATGGAATATATGCTATCTATGGACAGTGATTTCCTAGGAATTTTTGAACCTTTGATTGCTATGGACCAGAAGATCAAAAGATCTGATTTTCAAGATATATAGATATTGAATTCAGGATCATATTTATTTTATAGTAAGAAATCATTTGAATAACGTAAAAACCTGGGTAATAGGGCAAGGATCATGGTTCTGCACTGTGGCAGTATAGCTCTGCTATACAGAAACTTCTGAGAGCATCTGTAGCCAAACTGACTGCTACAGAGGCTGTTCCATGGCTCTCCTGCATTTCCCAGTGCTTCACATTGCAGTCGACTCACTGGCAGGAAATATCTGACTCAAATACATGGTCCTACCTATGGCGCAGCTTTGTCCCTGATTCCTAACCCTTTTCAGAACACCACACGCTCGTGTACATGGCATAGAGACACCTGTCTAAACGGCAGCTTTGACTTTGCAGACCAGACACCTAACTGGAATTAATGAATCAAATGGTGTTGTATCTTTTCAGTTCAGGAGCAGAACCCCTGAGATGTCTGTGCCCTGTATTTCACCTGTTCTAGGAACATTAGGAAACTGAGGCTTTAGGAAACTGAGGCTTTGTCTGCACAGAGTTTTCTGAGATTTAGAGTTCAGGGGGCTTTTTGCGTACTCTGTAGCTGTATTCATGCAGGCTGCACCTCGGCTAATAATCCTGACAGTATATGTCTGGTTCTGCACATAGCCAGGTCTTTGCCAGACATGTGTCACAATTTATCTGCAAACAGGATAATCCCCTGCCCTCACCCTATGCAGTAAATCAAGCATGTGCTAAATTTTTATTTCCTCAACAACAAAACATACTATATATCTTCTTTTTATTCTCAGAAAGAGGAATGTAATCAGTGTCATTAAGAGTAAGGACATTTTAACCAGAAATAGTATTTGGCTGATAAGTGTCTGCTGATTCAAAAAAACTAAGGAGCTGTACCTCTGAATTGTATAAAGTGCTGGATGGTGATGTCATTTCATCTGCATAATGGTTTACAGATGTTCACTAGCTTGCAGCACTGCAGAGACATAAGGTGGGAGCACACAGGAAGTACTGAATATCAGAGAAAAATGTCAAACTTCTGCAGCCCATAACCGATTTTTCTTACCTTGCATTCTACCATTTAAGGGAATTACAGCTTTGATGTTAGTAGTGATTTATAATTTCAGAACAGCAGCTAATGCAAAGCACCGCATTGAAAAGGACAGCAAGCATATGTATTTAAGTGAGCTTGCCTAAATATTTCCATTATTTAGCAGAACTAAATTTTTATTTCACATTCACAAAAGAGACTTGCAATATTTTTCTACAGGATGTTGAATCTGGTTCTGAAAGTGGAGTGGATGTTGCTTCAGTAAATCACTCACAAACAAACTTGTCTTCTAACATCCATGCTCCTGACCAAGCATCTCCCTCTTCAGTAGCCAGCTCTGGAGCTAAACCAAAGGCTGGGGTGAGTACAAAGGTTATATTTTTTTTTAAACTTCTCCCATGATTATAGATTGAAAGTGAAATTAAAAAATATTGAACTATTTATTGCTTGGATTGTACAGCAGAATGTGTGTGACACTGAAGAAAAAAAATGCAAGTTGTCTCAAAGGGCCGTTTTAGTGGCAAAGAATACTACAAGTTTCACATTTAAAAACACACTATTAACAGCTGATGATTGCAATAAGCTGACTTTTTATATGAGAGAATATTTTAAAGGAGCTATGCTATTTAGGAAGGTAGTTTTTCTGAAGTGGTATCACTCAGAACATTTCCTAAATCTCATGAAGGATGCAGCCAGAAAAAAACTGTGGCTGATTTATGATGTCCAAACCCAGTCATCCTAGTTCTCTTGGAGGTACCTACTACCCTACTGATGTAAGGATGTCATTCTAAGGCGGAATTTGGCAAGTGGTTCCAGATGCTTAGGATCAGAGGGGAGCCTCTGAGGAAGCAGACAGTTTTCTGCTGGTCCCAGTGCATGCTAGGTGGTGAGGAAGGGCTGGCCTGAGGCTCAGAGGCAAGGAGTCTCCTTCTGTATCCATTCATAGCTACACATAACTGTGAGAAGCATGGTTCTTTCTTCTGCTGTTTTCCATCTTTTGAAGAATTCTTCTTCGTAATGCTTCAGCCATCAATGTGTGCAGAAATGCTTGGATGTCCTAGAAACTCCTGACATACTATCAATTCAATTCTATTCAATACTATGAAATTGCTGTTTCCACTACCTCAAGAAGCACCGAAATCTAGACTCCTAAGCTTTGCCTATGCTGAAAAGCCTTAGCATAACTCCTGCTCCATTTGCTTACTTATTGAAATGTTTCTGGTAACCAGACCAGCAGAAAATCTGGGATAAAATATTAAAATAAAAAATGTAGTTAGCATAAATACATGTTTAGAACAAGTCTATAAAAAGTAAAATAGAGGCCACCTGTCATTTACTGCTCTGCAATAATAGCAAGTTAACTAGTGCCTTTGATTGTGGCTAACATAAGTTCTAATAAACATTTACATTTGGGATTGTTCACTTGCACAAAAATAGATTCACTTGTAATTTATCATCAGTGCATAACTATAGCAAATAGAGAGCTCTGCACTCTGTCACTACATACATAGCAGCACAAATTCTCAAATAAGTACATATGTTAAGATAGAAGGTGGTATCCCATTTTACCAGATCCTGAGAAGCACACAGACACTTCTTCACTTTTTAAGGCATTAAACAGTCCTTTTAAATGTTGGCTTCTCTGCTAATATTTGGGGAACTCTTAACACCTGGCTTTGCAGAAGTGTGGGTCACTTCCTATGCGTTAGATATTATGTGTTAATTCAGCTTCAGCAAGTATTTATTTGACTTTTGCTGTGAGAAATATATCATGCTGACCATATATGCAAATGTTATTTTATTCTATAATTTTATAATTTTTTTATAAGTGAAGTTAAATTTTCTCCAAACACAACTCTCTTTTAAAGTTTTGCAGGCTGCAGCTCCTCACACCCTGTAGCAATCCATGTAGTGATCTCCTCTGAAAATCCACAAAATGTGGTGTTCTTTCTATAAAGGAGACTGTCGTTTTTGGGGCTTGGGGAATTTTTTTTTTTTTTTGGCTTTTCTAGTTTTGATTTGGATTTTGTTTGAGATTTTTTTTTTCAAACTAGCTGTAGGAATAAAATTATTCTGCATTTGAAACTCAGGGAGCTACTTTTTAAAGGTAATGGTCTGTTTCAAAGATTTTACTGCCTTTTTGGCATTTGTAACTGCAGATCTTCAAGGATTCCAGATGCTTAGTCTCCCGGGACAATTTCTTTTGTTGTGTTTATTAATAGTATGTAAACAGGAGTACAAGGGTGATTAGTTATATTGCGGAATGATATGTGGTATTTTTAAACAAACTACAGCAAACAGTTTACGGCATCAAAATCAGACTGTAAAAAGCTAAAACACCACATCATATGCAGACCTGGGGAGTGGGAATACTAAGGCAGGGCAGGGAGATATGAGTTTGGATCTACTTCCTGATAAAGAACTTGTAAAAGATACTAACTACACAGGATATAACTCATAGATAGTAAACTTGTGTACAGACAAACTACGTCCATTTATGTTCATTCAGCTTTCTTTGGACTTAGTCCAAACGATTTCAAACAGTGTCACAATGTGTTGGGATATCCATAAGCATAATAATAATGATAATCCTAGTGGAAATCATTCACTCCTTGGTTTATGGAAAGCAGGACATTTTAAATTTTCACGAGCAGATTTTATGAAATGTTAAACAAGATTTGTATTTAAAATTCAGTATCTATTAGAATTTTCTCTGCAAATTAATAATAGATATTATTTAAATAAAATTAAGGTTATGTGTGTATATTTTCATGCACAAGTTATTTAGCATTTCACAAAGGAGAAATGTCAAATCCATTCTTGTCAGTATGGATGCCTGTGTACAGTACAAATCCTTGTATATAAGCATACACCGGCATACACACACACACACACACACACAGAGAACTCCTTCCTGAATACAGGCATGACAAGGAAGAACGGGACTCTCCACAGAGCATTATGGAAAGGCTTTTCTATGATTCTGCAGGGTGCAGCATGAAGGCCTTTGATATGCAGATGTACTTGGGATTTCGGGCCTGTGAGAAGTATACAGCTGAATAACCTCCATTAAATTTAGGATGCCACCATTATATCTCATGGTCAGGGTGAAATAACATCATGTGACCAATAGGGTGTTTGAGCCACAAATTGTATGTATTTGGAAAGGCACATATATGGACAATCCTTGTGAAAATAAGGGCTCATGTGACTGAACAGATACATTTTCCACATAACTTAGGATGGGATAATAAGAAATATTTTTGGCATCCTTATATTATGTATGTTTACAGAGTAAAAAAAATTCATGCTTCTATAATTAGCACACCTTTATGTTCTGGGGGTTTATTAATCAGTCTCTAAAATAGACAAATATTTTTTTATATTAATACTTGAGGATATACACTTGGCTAGCACTAATCATGTAAGACTTGAAATCAGCTTAAAAAAATAAGAAATCAATAGTCTTTTGCCCCAGCGGCCATGAGAAACACTGGAAAAAGGAAGTGTCTTCTCTGGATTTGGAAAGAAAGGAATGTAAATATTCTATATGTCACTGTCTTCTACAAAACAATGCTATACATCTGGGCACTTAAAATATTCTTAACTGTAAAGACCAGAAATCATTTATTTTTAAATTTAATTTGATTATTATGGAAACAATATGTGACTACAATATTTAAAATGCATTTTAGTAACTAAAGGCAAGTTACCATATCCTTCTCCAATGCCCAGTTAAAAGCCACCGCTTAAGGAAAACTTGAATCAATTATCAATGTCCTTTTATTTTTTTTTTCTTCCTCTGTACAAAAAATGGGCTAAAGGACAACGGCAACTAAGGTCTAAAAGCTGTGGCCAAAATTTTGTCCTTGAACATCTGCTCTGCAAAATGTTTGTTTTCTGTTCAGGTGAAAAAAACCCAGCCATGATTATTTTCTACTCCTTGTCTTGGCAATCTTATCCCTCCTGCTTCAAGAGTCCCCAAGTTAACCTTAATCGTACTGTACAAAGGTAATCAGGCATCGATTATCACCAGAATAGCTGGTACCTAGAAGCAGATTGTTTTTCAGATTAGCTATAATGACTCATTTAAGATGCATTCAATTCTCAAAGTGATTTAAGACATCAGTTTTGCCTGCAAGTGTAAAATTACTTAGTCTGGCTGAACACTGGAACGGGCTTCAGGCACAGCTGTTGGTATCACTGAAGCCTTGGACGAGCTCAGGAGTCCACTTTCACAAGTCTTGTTACCAGATTGGGACAAAAATTTGTATTATCTAGATGACAGATTTGCAAACTTTTAATTTATATGCACTAAAATAATTTAACCAAATATGCTTTTGATTCATATTTTATTTTAAAATTTGAACTTTTTAAAGAAAACCAAATCATTTTGTGAAAAATAATTTTGAGATTTGTAGAGTAAGAAAGAGTTTGAGTTTCTTGCGAATTAACTACACTGCTTTTTAATTATGAAAGAAGCTAAAATTAATTTTAAGTATAAGGAAACCTTTATTTCAAATTAAATATTAATGAAGGAGAATATCAGAATTATTTCAAGGGTTTGAAATGTTTATGTTTCCTACTACGTTGGGTTTTATAGTAAATTCAACGAACTATGAGGTAAACAACCACGTACAGAATACGTCAGTGCATTTGTGCTGACAAATCTTTGCAGTGGGTCATACAGTTTGAAAGATGATAGATTTGGGTCTCTGAATCATACTTTTATGTTATATTTGCTTATTTATCAAAGTCCTCATATAACTTTTCTAAATCTTGCTGCCATTATAGTATTCCTTGAATTCTTATTTTACTCATTCAGGCAAAGCTGAAAGTTATTCTGGTAAGCATCAGGGAGAAAGACTCTTACTGTGCAAAATTAATTTGAATACTGTTTCTTTAAAACTTAATGGTTTTTATGAATAAAAGATGAGTAAAGTCTTCTCAGGACCTGATCAAATTGATTAATTTAGTATTGTCTTTCATATCTATGTTTAAAAGAAAGTGTTTTAGAAAACAATGGAAGGGAATTAATTATGAAATTAACTTTTCACATAATCACAATTTCATGTGAATTCTAACAGCTTGTTATTTTACCCTACCAAAAGTAAAATACCATGCAGCTACATTTGCCAATCATGTATAAGAAAACAGCAGGATTATGCTGTATTTGTTATATGAACTTCTCGAAAATTTTCTTTGACTCTCTCTTGCTCCCCAAAGGAATCTGTATTCTGTTTTAAGTATCTCTTCCTATGTTAACCCTAAGTGTACTATTTTTTTTTTTTTGCGATAAGAGTAAGCTACTCCTACAATTTGAACCAAAACCACTGAAGCCAGTTATGACATCTTTGACAGGCATCACCTTTGCTTTGGTCAGGGACAGTCTCTCTCTCTCTCTCTCACATTTTCTGTCTCTCAATACTGAATCCTGAGTGACCAATGTAAAAACACAATGCAACAAAAGTTTTGCAATTTTATACAGCTACAGCATGGCCCAGGAAATACATGTATTAGGCTATCTGCTCTCAGTTCCAATTTCAATCCCAACAAAATATTTGGAACCTAAATAAATACCCAACTTCTTAAGTGCTAAGCATGAAGACTCCTGAGACTTTCCAAGATGTCAAGTTGTACGTTTACATTTCTGTCTCTTCTTGCAACTTTTTAATAGCAGCCGTGCTTATATGCCAGTTTTTTCTCATGTTTTCCTCCTTTTGTAGAGGAGCTGACAGTGTCTTCAACAGTGTAACCACCTGGTTGTGTATGATAATAATTTTTTATAAACTGCAGAAAAAGTTTATCACTTCTTTAGCAGTAACATCACTAATTGTGTTGTTAGTAATGTCAAATACATTTTTTCACTGTATGCTGCCACCTGGTGTCTTGCTTTTTTAGATGAGGGGCATCAGGGGACATCAAGCACTTGGATATAGGCAGATATGTTTGTGCAGAATTAAGGCATTATGCTGCAGTTAAAAGGTTTAATGATCAAAATTAATTGCCATAAGTTTATCTTCTATTTTTAGCTTATATTTAGAAATGACACATTATAACTTTGATAACAAGAAGCTTTGACTGAAGAAAAAACTGTAAGTGAAAATTTCTAAGTCACTGATTTAGAAGTTGTTCCCAAAGCAATGTTTATATTGGAAAACGAAAGAAATATGCAGACATCAATTTGCAAGTGGAGAAAAAGGTTGTTTTATCTGCTATGCATGAATAAAATAACCTGTTTAGTTATTTGCACCCCTTTCAAGCAAACAGATGCTTCTTATGACGACACACTTATTGCCAGATAAGTCTCCTGGCAGCCTTCTCTCCTTCCAGTGGTTTCTGTAAATGCCTAAACTGTCTCATTTACTGGAATCTTCCAGGTGAAAATTGTAAGCAAATGACTTCTTCTAAAAGCTATTTCCAACCACTAGGTTAAAGGGTTAACTTAAATATTATGGTGATGGTAACAGTGGGTGGACATTGATTTTCCCTTGGTTTAAGACACAGAGCCTAAAGAACTTTCAAAACATAGCAAATAGTCAATTTCAGAAGGGCCTGCAGAGTATTCAAACTATGTTGAATACTCTTTTGTCATACATAGTCTGATTTTGCAGACTAGCAGTGTTGAGGACAGGGATTCAGCCTACTACGTTAGATATAAACCTGGGAAGGAAGAAAGCAAAACTATACTGTATGTAAACTTAGGTGTATTTGCACTCAAAAAAAAAATATTTAAAATTATTCTTCATCGGTAAATCTCCTCCTCTTGTGAAATCAACAGTAGAAGGCTCAGTTTCTCTAGACATGGTAGGTTTGATAGAATGTCAGGATATCAGCATGTTTTTAGTTTAACAACTCTGATATAAAGTTGGTCAAGTCTAAATTTTTGAGAGTTTGCTAGGCTTTGCTTTCCATGACAATATGTTCTGAACGTCAGATGATACGTGAAATGTTCCCATTTGTTCTCCAAATTTATTGCGTGAGAAGTTTAGTTCAACTCTGTCTTCTGTGCTCTTCCATATGGATTGAGTTTAATCCCTACCAAGTTTCCCTTTTTTTCCTGATGTTGCTTAAATATGTTTAACTGTATGTCAATATGAAATTTTAAATCTTTTTCAGCACCTGTCAAGAAAAGCTTACATGACATTCGTATCACTGGGGTTTCTTTAAAAAATATTTTGCAAATTTTCCCTGTCAGTATGTAATCTATATTGAAGAATTTAAATTCTGAGATGGAGTATGGCATTCTTGTTGAATGCATGTGCAAAGATGGGCAAAATTGTTAAATCATTTTCAATTAGAAGCCTGTGAGCGCAAAACTTCTGCAATATATGTAAACTCTTTCTTAGTGTCAATGGCATTAAGAATTTATTTCCCTGAAGAAAAAAAAATCCACTAAGCACTGAGGAGTTTTATTAATAAATTTTTGTTGTTTAAATTACCACAATGCAGAGGTGTATGCATCCGAATGGAATTGCAGTATTTTTGGTATCAGCCAACATTTGCAAAAGTGATCACTTCAGGAGATGGTGATCGGAAAGGTGAGGCACACAGGAAGTAATCAATGCTTCTTAAAAACAAGGGAGAAATTTTTTTAAAGATTAAATCTGTGAAAATAAGTGATATTTTGGAAGTTTAAATTGGTCTCAAAACATGCTTAAGCATTTTTCTGGGAAAAGGTTTATAACATATCAAAACAGCAGATGGAAGCTTATGCACATTATCATCACAGTCTTACTGTCAGTCGTGCAATGAAGTCCTAATGCAGGATTTGCATTTACTCAAGAATCACAGTTTCTCATTTGGATTTCCATGTTTTTATAAACATCCTCTAATCTACTGCAGGTCTGGGGAGAGGAAAGTAGACCAGTTGGATCCAATACAGCCACAGACATGCTCTGAATTGCTGACAGCTCTACATGGAAGCCCTTACTGCGCTATTTCTCTTACATGTAAACCGTTTCTCTTGCATTGAGTTTTATCTCAATATAAGTTCTCCTAGTGACACATGTCTTCTCTGTTTCATGCCTGATAGAGCCTTTCATAGTAAGTAATAAGTGTCAAACATTTCTGGGAAACTGTTGAAGAGAAGAAATCTGAAATTTCCTGTTAAAATTGTACTGAGATATATTGCATCAGTTATTACATCTGTACAGCTTGCCATTTTTAGAATTCTACCTCTTTGAAAGGAAATAATTGGAGGATATGATGGGGGATTAATTAAAACACATGCAGACTAGCATAAGCCTTTTAATGATGTAATTCCTTAAAACAGTGTAGAAGATCTGTGCTGAAATGAGAAAAAAATGTTCTGTGGGAAAGCCTTTAATAAACACCATAGAAAAAGAAGTATTCATACTTTTGTGACTTTTTCCATCCTGGTCAGCAATAACTCAAGATACCTTCAAAATCACTCAGAGCAGACTTTCAGAAAGGATCAGTAGGTCCCCTTGCTGGACAGTATGAAGGGATGGAAAGCAAGAGAGCTTGGAGACTTGCTGCAGAAAGCTAGGTTACAGATTTAGTGAGAACTGGAGATAAGGGACTTTAAAGCTGTGAAAAACCTGAACTTTTTACCAGCAGACCAATAGGTGACAAAAGGCTGCACTTTATACAGCCCAACAGTGTTGCACAAGACTTTCATCTGGGACAAACTTTTGTTGGAAGCTGAATTGTTCATTAGCTTGTAATTTGCCAAGGCCACCTTCAGTTTTAGTTTTGGATAGCTCTATGAAGAAATCCATTTTTATCTCTATCAGACTCCATGAGTGCTTATTACATCTCTGAGGACTTAGATCACTGGGAGAGAAGCAGTCAAACTAAATAGCACAGATTGAAGATCATCTTGTGACTGAGAGCCCTTACCTTATCCCTCAGCAGTTCAGTAGAAGAGAAAGATAAGAGTGTTTTGAAGATGGAAAAAATAGTGTCATTTCAGGAGTCCATTTGTAAGGTAGTGCTTAGGTTTAGGGGTGCAGTTGCTTTCTGTCTCCTCCTTTGTGTGATTCAAGGAGGAAGTTCAAACCACCCAGCTGTCCCATGCAGTACTGCCATATAAAGCAGGTGAGATGCACAATGATTGCAGGCAATCATATCTGAGCTGCCAAAAAATTACTGGGAAACCTACTGCTTTGAGTATCTGCCGTGCTAATCTCCAAAGTGATAATAACTATTAGTGAGCATTTAAACTAATGTTAAAAATGTTGTCTTGGCAAGATAAGAATTGTTCTATTTATTATAGTGTTACTGTAAAACTGTTTTTAAGTAATCTTCTATTATTCATATCCAAACGTTAGGTGCTTGATGGGACTTTGGCCCATGTTGAGATGTTATGAAATTTAAGTCTCTTTTGGCATAATTGTGTATATAAAAACAGGAAAGATCAGAATTATTTTAAAGTGATGATTTACTTTAACTTAACTATGCTCCTGAATCATTAAAGTGTATTATTTCTTTTTCATTTTTTTTGGTCTTTTTCCTTTTTTGTTTTTTTTTTTTATTTCTACTTTCTTTTTTTCTCTTTTTTTTTTTTTCAATTTCTCATCGTTTCTTTCTATTTTCTTTGCATTTTCCACCTTTCTGACTTTTACTCTGGCCCTGTATCTTACCAAAAGTCACTTACACCAAATTGTACCCACCCTGCTCCAAAGTACAGTTTGCCTCCCGCATATTCCATTGCTGTCTTTCACCGTATCAGTCCCAATAAGATCACTGGGATGGTTGTGCTGCCACAGTCTTGCTCATTTCTGTAAGCATTTGAATTTCTTCTCTTCTAATACACAGAATTTCTTCTCTTCTAATACACAGCTGGACAATAAGTCCACCTGTAGGTTCAACAAGGTAGAATATTGGCACTAAGTGCAAAGATAGTTATTCGATGTTTTCCCAGCCATGGACTGAAGACCAGTGCCCCTGGGGGACAAGTACATCACTAATAATTGTTTATGCTGTCAGTCTTGCTAGTATTGAATTCAGACTCCATAAATTCATGTCTCTGCTTGCAGTTGTGGTTATTTTAAGTGTGATTTGGGGGGAGGAGAGGGGGAGGGCAATAATGTGTATTTAGCTGAAGAGAGAATATACAAAACCTCAAGAAAGAAAAGCTGTATTAAAGGGGAAAGAAACAATGTCATATGTAAGTATGCCTTTTGGTGAGAATTTCCTGTGTTTTATCTAAGAAAGAATTTCAGGCTTGAGTCCAAGACAAATAAAGGAGCACAGAACGAGGGAATGAAGACAGAATTTGAGTTAGAAAAACAGTGACAACAGTTTAATCTTTCTGCCAGTAGATGGAGAGCACAGGAAAGTAGAAGCATGCACATAAAGAAGGAAGGAAAAAACCTCGCATCAGCTTCTTCAAGGGAGTGAGATGAAAGAAGAAAAGGGCAAGAAGCAGGGTGGGGGGAGAGAACAGAGTGTAATCCAGGAGGAAATTGGGAAAAAAAATGGATTCTGAAAAGTAAAGAGGAAATGACAATTCCTAAAGTATCAACTTGGCCAAATCAGTTTGCTGGCAGCGTATAAATAATTCTCTTCTTTTATGCCTTGTACACAGTATTCTTTACTTCTGGAACATGGTTGGAAAACGTGGCATGAATAGTTTGCATTACTGAAATGGAATAAATCCATGTCTGCCTTTTCAAGTACTTTTCCAGACACAGACATGCTGTGAGTGACATCATGGAAAACCATTCTTTTTGTCCTTTACATATACCTCTCTTGTAAGGAATTTTCTTCCTCCTGAGCTCTCCTTCTTCCTGTCTTTTGCCCTTTCTGTCTCTGTCTCTCACTCTCTTCCATGTCCCACTTCTTGCTTGCTTGCTTTCCTTTTTTCTTTTCCTTTTCTTGTCTTTCTTTTTTCTTCTTTTTTTTTTTTGGACTTCAAAGCCAGGGTGGAAGCAAGGAATTTGGTTAGCTCTCTGTTTAATAGTTGAAAGAGCGTGGTTTGGGGTTTTTTAATGCACAAAATTCCTCTCAGTGAGACATGCCACACATTCTGATCTCTCCCCTTCAGGCAGTTACACACTATTAAATATGGGGTTGTAAATGACACGCGTCTGGAAATGCAGAAATGAAACAACCTTCCACTTTCCGCGCTGCACTATACAATGAAGGTGTTGTAAATTGTTAATTGAATGGCATGGGCTTCTAGTTAGTGGGGCTTTCTATAAATAGAAACTGTACATTCCAGTGTGTTGCCACTTTTTATTTTCTTCAGACTAACTGAAGAACCTTTCTATGTTACATAGAGATTAGCAAAGATTTTAGTTTGCCTGTTTTTATTCCCTAACACATAGCTTGTGCTCTGAATTTTTTTTTTTACCTTCTCTTACTTAACTGTCTTTATGATATTTTTGTACTACCCCTGTTTTAAAAGAGAAGTAAAATCCAAACAACCTATCAATGGTACTTGATACTCCCCATATCCTACCACCCCATAAATAGTGAAACGTAATTGTTGTATTTCAAATAATACTGCACACATTACATAGAAAGTAATAGTAAAGTATTGCCATGAAGAATACAGAAAGGTAAACAGGGTGCTGCTTGAGATGGAAAGATAGGAGAACCTTTGACCTTCCGAAGTTATTCTGAAATTTTGTGTTCCCACTCTAAAAAGACAATAGTGCATGTAAATGACACTAGACTTGTAAGCTTATTCTCCCACAGTAGTTTGTTAGGTGACAAAAAAACTGCGCATGGAAGGCATCCAGTGAAGAATTATAGGCCATTGAGTCTGAAGACTGCAATGTAAAACAAAGTAGGGCTTAATTTCATAGAAGGGAGAGGAGTAGATGATGGAATTAATCACTCAGTAGTCTGTGATCCTCCAGAATGCACTTTCTTTACAAAGCCATCACTCTTAGTCCAGCATATTTTAACTGCGGTGCTATAGCCCTAGGAGTGTGCAACATACCTTACAAATATCAATGAGTAAATGCAAGATTATGTGGGATTAAATATACTGATTAAATTGAAATGTGATGTGTTTCAAAACATCTCAAAAGATTGACTGAGATAGGTGACCTTGGAAGCCTGATGGAACTTTCAGACAGCAATATTTTAAATTTAAAATGTTTAATGTTTAAAATTCTGAATTTGCTGCTATTAAATTCAGCAATTCAGGATCTGATTGAGAATCCAGGGGGTGATATTTTTAAGGCAGATAGCAAAAAACGTGACAGTAAGTGGTAGAGCCAATTTCGTATCCAGCTTTCAAACCATTAAAACAGAACTGTGTTGGCTCTTTGTGGATCTTTGTTACACAGTCACATGCAATTTGCCTAATTCTTTTGCTGTTTTGCCAATAAAGAAAGATCTAGTTTTGCTGTTGTCAGCACTGAGTGATGTTTCAACATGCTTAGGGATTTCAGGGTATTTTAAAACCTCTGTATTCTTAGAAAAGGAAATAATCTTTAACAGGTTTCTCACGTAGTTTAGCACATCCTGTGGATGTCTTGGAAATACAGAAATTACAGGAGAAAATCAGAGCATATGGATTCTATATTAAGAAAAGATAGACATTTAAGGTTTATTTTTTTTTCTGATTCAAAGAACCTATCTACCTAGAAGCCATTCTGCACTTCAAGAAGACATGTGATTGTCAAATATTGTCAAATATTGCCAAGAAATAAAGGAGTCTAGGGATTTATATGTTCTCTTCCCTGCACTTTTAGTAAGGAAGAATTTATAATTTCTTCCAAGGGTCTAAGTTCTGCCTTGAAAGCATAACAAAATTTTCAGAAGTCTAGTTGACTTCATGTTAAAATTTCTTTTCTGTAAGCAACATAAACATTTGGGAGTCAGTGGGGTTAGGCTTGTAAGTACTTCCAAAAGTATGTTGCTCTTTTCCTCTTTTTCTTTTCGTGTTCCAAAGATATTTGCACTGTTCTGAAGTAGTTGTTCCCTTCATCCATCTGAACACAACACACAGTACTGAATTCAAAACATAGTTTTTTTAGTTATGAGCTGAAGTTTGTGCATACATAGAGTGCAGGTAGTTTTTCCAAAGTGCTACCACAGAGAATCTCTGATAATGTTTCCCTGTCCCACATGATATTTATAATTTTTTTATATGTATTTATATAATTTTTTTCTTTTTTTTCCCTTTTTTTCTTTTTTTTTTCTGATGGGTCCATTGACACACCTATTGGAAAATATTTAGCTGATAGATGAGATTATTTGCCGAAGGAATTTTGAAGACCAAGAACATTTGAAGAGCAAGACCTTGAGTCACTGAGACAGAACCGATATGTCTTGTAACTTTATTCAGAATTTCACAATCCTTGCTAAACTGCAAGATAAGGGCCAAAGGCAACAAACCAGCAGGAGCCAACTCAGAATGTGCCAAAGTTCGTACAACAGTTGCTTCAGGCTAGAGTTTGTTGACCCTTAATCACTCGGGGTCATCAGTGGTTCTGCTGCAGGGCCCTGCGGAACGTGAGCCCGATCAGATCTCCCGCTGCTCCTGCCCAGGCTACCGGTAGGGTGGAGTGAAAGCCGGGATACACAAATTCCGAGGCAGCGTTTCTTTGGCGTCTGCCTGTCAGAATGCTTTTTTGGACTACCATCCTTCCGTAACACATGTGTTTTCTAATTCTAAACTTCCTTAATCTCTTGCAAATGGGGTAGGTGGAGTTAATCACAACATAGGCAAAAGATTCCTTCCAGTTAACATACCTTGTATGCTTTTGGTACTGTGTTTTGTCATTGATTGATAGTAATGTAAGCACGTACATACACAGTTTAAGTTTTAAATCATTTTTTGTTGTCACAGTGATAACATTGTTGAGAAATGTTTTCCTGTTAAGTCTCCTTTGACTATTACCATTACCTTCAATAACTGCATTACAATGAGTATGTTACATCGCTGCATAATCCTGTGGAAGATTGTAGAGAAACAAGTGCCATTTCACACTCTAATCTTGCAACAAATTCAGCATGTAAGCATGCGCTGACAAAAAACATGCTTCTGTCTTGTGGTCTGTAACAAGATATCGAGTAGTAGCTAGTAATGAGTATTAGTTGATGCAGCAATGATGCCATTCATGACATAGTAAAGACTTTAACGCATATTTTTATGATCTGTAGTATACATTTGGACAGTTTGCAAATTTTTACAAATATAATCTTTATGACAGTGATAGCACTTTAGAAAATATTTCATTCCTGCAAGATAAAGGCATTTCATTATAGTCCATGAAGAACATAAATTGCATAAAAAAGTTTCAAGGATTCTTCAGTGAATTGTCAGTGTTTCTCATAATCCTTTTATATATGAAAGCAGAAAAAGAGAAAAGAGGCATAAGGGCATATTGACCCCTGGAGCAGCATTGTGCTGAAGGGGCTGAGTATTTGGGAAATGGATGATTCTCTTTGAGAAGAAAGTGGAAATGAGGAAAAGGGAAGGATAACAACAGTTCATGTTTCACTAAAAATTAAAAGATGAAACAGTTCATGAAGAAAAAAATACCAAAATATTTTAGATCAAAAATATTCTATTTTTTGTAAGGTTCAGGATTATGAGAGCCTAGATGCTTCAGAAAAATATTTATAGAGTAAGATTCACAATTGTGAGAAAAGCCAAAACACAGGAGGCTGGAATCCTTCACGCTCTTCCACATAAGGATCATCCCCACATACATCAGCAAAGCTGTGTCATTGACTGTTCCAAGTGCTCTCAGTACTGTACTCTTTTGCTGGCATATCTGAAAACGTTTGATATCAGTCAAGATCCCAGTGTTGTCAGAATACTTAGG
Organism: Eulacestoma nigropectus; assembly: GCA_013397775.1. NCBI lineage: Eukaryota > Metazoa > Chordata > Aves > Passeriformes > Eulacestoma > Eulacestoma nigropectus. The sequence continues at coordinate 317,833 of VZTE01000500.1, forward strand.
ACATTATTTATATGACACAAATGATCATTTTCCTTGTACTCCTACATCAGTCTGCATGAGGATTTTTGCTTTATGCTGGTTACTTTCCTTCTGGTGTATGGGTAATTCTTCTGCCCTGTTTGTACAGGATCTTGCACAATGAGGTTGTGGTCCAAGTCTGTGGCTTTTGAGTGCTTCAGTAATACAAATAATGTTGTCACTACTTAAAATAGGTTTGTGAAGTGTAAGCATGTCTGATCTTGATGAGAACTAAAGCAAAAGTACTAGCAGGCTACCAATATCACCACTGTTCTTGTTTTTTCAATTGCTGGAAATGTGCTGTTTAATTTCAGTAACAGTCCTATTTCAAGAAGATATCAGTCTAAAGACCAAGGTAAGGCACTTCACACTAGGAGGCAGACAAAAAAAAAATCACAGAATTATTAATGAGTAAAACATTCTTAAAAATGCTCTCTTATTATCTTGTCTTCAACTAACAATGGGCTAAGGGCAGCATTTGACATGGGAAGGGACACTTATAAGTCTTTGTGGAAATAATTGCGGGATTGACTGTATTTGACATGATAAGCCAGCAAACAAGGCATCTATGAGTATGTTTTTGATCCAGGAAAGAAGGCATACTGTGAGAAAGAAACAGATCAGCATGGTCACAGTCTTTGTCAAAGATCAGAAGCAGGTAATAAAAGAATAGCAATGAAGGTAGTGATTTGGACTGTGTTAGGTGAAATATGAAGATGATGACTGATAATTTCCATCTGAAATTGGTGAGCGTCGACTGTCTCTACAAACGAAAATCAAAACAGTTTTAGACAGAAAAATACAATGAATAATTTATATTTAATGTTATAGAAATGGCATAAATAAATTATATGCAAAAGTATCATTTGAGAAACAAGCGTAATATGTAACTATGATGGGAAAGTGTACATGAAGAATTAAGCAGAAGGTTTAAATGCAAGCCTATTTTTATTGATTCAGAATATATTGAGGAATTTATAAAAAAAGGAAAAAGTCTGCACATATTTTTTTCCTAGTTTGGAAGGATTTTTTAAAGATTCTCTCTCCTAGCTATTAAAGAGCAGATTTTATCATTAATCTGTGTGAATAAATTATACCTTTATCTTCTTCCCACATCATTGTCATCTTCTAGCAGATAGTCTTTAAGATTTACTTGAAAAAAAAGGCACGACTTTGCATTTCCTGCTGTCTGGTGATCTTACAGTATTATTAGCAAATTTTACCCCAAAAACACCATCAATATCACCTTTCAAAATGAGAAATTGACTCAGTTCTTCCACCCAGTAAATCACCTTCCTGTGTAAATCCACATGGAATACGCAGCTTCCATAAAATGCATGGGAAATTCTTTCTTAATTCCTGTTGAGGTCCGTGTGGTTATCTGAAGTTCCCACAGAAGCTGTATGAGCTATTAAATCTCTCCTTACTGTTTTCACTGAATTCTAATAGCAGGAATCAAAGTAGTAATTATGCTGTTACTGTGTTTTTGTCTCATGGGTTGTGTATGTGCATGTACGAAGTTCCCACTCTCGCAAGCATTGGTGCAGGTCAGCTGTAATGTCTAGCACTGGGAGCTCTGGTGTTTACTAAGCATTTCATTTCCACCTCTTCAACAAACACATCTGCTCTGTCAGTTTCTAGATATTCTGGAACTGACTCTCCCTCAGCTAAATAAGTTTTTCCCAAATAGTGCAGCTGTACTTTCACTAAAAGGCTGTACTTGAGGAAAATTTTACCAGTTTTGCCTGTGACCCTCCCAAATCTTGGCCCTATCAGCTGTTCATTAAAACCATATTGATCCCACTGTGCTAGAGAGCTGTGTTCCTCACCTGCAGGAGGAATTCGTCCAAATGAGAGACATTTCATTGTAGGATTCCTGCTCCATTGCCTACTTTATTTTGGACTAAAGTAATTTTAAAAGATTTTGCTAATTTCATTTATAGGTAATGGGTAAGTTGTTATAACACATATGAAATAATTACGTGTACTAGGATCTTAAATTACTTTGAGAAAATTACTTTCAAGTAGAGTAATAGAATCATTAAGGGTGATCATCTAAGATTCAGCCATGAACCTAACACTGCAAGTTCCCCCACTAAACCATGTCCCCAAACACTACATTTATATGTTTTTCGAACATCTACAGAAATGGTTACTCCACCGCTTCCCTGAGTATCCTGTTCCAAAGCTTGACCACACTTTCACTGGGGAAATTTTTTCATAATATTCAATCTAAACCTCCCTTGGTGCAACCTGAGGCCATTTCCTCCCATCCCATTGCTTGTTATTTGGGAGAAAACACTGATCCCCACCTTACTACAGCCTCCTTTCAGGTAGCTTTGGTATCAGAAGGTGTATTGTGTTACTAGGTGTTTTAAAAAGAGGTTCAAGATTGCTTTTAACCTGGCTCCTCTGACTAAGCACTATAAAGGCTAATTAATTGTTTTATGACTCCTTTCTATAGCTAGCAGTAGGAAATGGACTTTGTCTTGTTGGATTTGTGACTTAGGTGACAGAAGGCTTTCTGAGCATAAGGCAGCTCAACAGTTCACTTCCTTCCCACATGAGGTAAAACATGACACAGGCACGTCATGACCCTTCTTTGAAGGGGTACATTCAATTTGTTCCCAGGCGCCAAAGATGGTTCTCAAACTTTATTTCAGTAGCAGCTTGTAAAACTGACAGGGAAAATAAAGCATCTGATGAAAGTGAGATCGAACTGACCAAAGAAACATCAATTTCTTTAGCATTTGAAGTCAGAAAAAACCAGAGAAGATAGTCTTCAGTGATCTAGGAAACGATCCAGTGCTTGCCAAAGTCAAGGAAATTTTCCCACTGATTTCTCTTAAGCTTAATTAACAAAACTACTGTGTTAGAGCTGTGTTCAGGGTTTTACATGGGATCATGATCAGTTATTACTCCTGGAAAAGTTCATTTATCCACAGGAAATTCAAATTAAATCAAATTAATACTCACGGATGGAATTGAGGTCAATTTTGTCACTCCAGAAGTACACACTTTTATAGTATGTCATATCTTTCATTCCTGGCAAGCACTTGGGAATTAGCCCAAAGTATAGCAAGTGGTGTGATAACTGTATGTAGGAATGTGGAAAAAATAATCTGAGTGACTGGCTTTTAAGTCTTGCCAGCAAAGGCGGAAGAAGATTGATTCATTTGCTACAGAATACAATTAAAAGTTCAACCTTGTATTACTTTAATGGCAAAAGGATGGTTAATTGTTACACCATTTTCAAGAGAAAGTTGCAGATTGGAATCATCTCAAGTCTTTAATACAAATTAAGTTACTTCCTAGGAAACAAGATTGGATCCATCTTTCCATGTTTTTGGAAAAATGTGACATGGTTTCAGAAGTCTCTCTTGTTCCAACAGTTCCCATCCACAGTAATTTTTTTCTTAGGTTATGAAAAGATCAAGATTTGTTCATGAATCAGTATGTCGGCAACTTCCTTGTTTTAGATTTTTAGGAAAATAAGAACTAAAATAAACGCTCACGCTTTATTTCATCGCCTCTAGACATTGGAACAGAATGATTGTCCCTGGCTAGTCAGGGGTTTTCAAAGGACAAAAGGCTGGCTATACTTTTCTCCAAAGCATTCATCACAAAGAGAAGTAAGATACAGACCAGAGAAGCCCAGGGATGGTATGAAGACTCTCTTTAGCATCTAATCTCATTATTAAACAAATCTTCAAGAGGACTCTTTTTGCAGCTACTAGAAATACTGATTTATTTTTCTTTCCCTTCATCATAATGTCCTACACAAAATTTTATTTCTTTTTTCTATCTGGCTTATTTAAATTAATTTACTAAATTAACTTACTGCCAAATACTTATGATCTACAACTTGAATCTCTCCTGAATATTTTAGTCTCCTGAAGACTACTTCGTTGAAATGCATGGTGGATAAGTGCCTGTAAGATGTAGACTAGCTGCTGTCTTCTACTTTGTTTCATGCAATTTTTGTGAGGAAGAAGGAGGAAGGGAAGGAAGGAAGGAAGGAAGGAAGGAAGGAAGGAAGGAAGGAAGGAAGGAAGGAAGGAAGGAAGGAAGGAGGGAAGGACTAGGAGAAAAGCTAACCACATTACTGAAATCCTTTAAATTTTACAATACATGAGTATGTTAACTTGCAAAAGAAATAGAAATATCAGGAAGTAATAATTTTCAGCACTTCCAATACTTTTTAATCAATGATGGCCTGAACAGTATCTAACTGCCTTCAGAACATTTTGATTTTTAATGGAAGCCAGAAATCTGTAGCTGCAGCAGCTTTTCTATAGCTGCACATAAGAGAACAGAGTTGTTGAAGATAGAAGCTATCCTGAAGTGCCCCTCTAGTAATGAAATAGTAAATCAATCATTTGTGACATATTTTCCTTAGTCTCAACTTCCTAATAACTTAACTATGGAATTTTCAGCATAGGAGGGGGGAAAAAAAAAATCAGAAAACTTGCTACAATGTATCTGTTTGTATGCCAGGGTTGTTTCTATGTCTATACGAACATTATGGTTTTCTCCATAACTAGATGCTTCTAATGCCAGTATTTCAGGACTGCTCTGTTGGGTATATTCAGGTTTCATAACACACACACCAATCAGGAGAACGAGTGCTGAAATAGGTGGTATTTTGTGTGGTTTATTAAGCTGAAAGTTTGGATTGTTTAGTCCTGTTCAAATGTAGCTTTGAAGCTATGTACCCTTGTAAATACTGTCACATTCTCACAAACATAAATTAAGTTTCCTCAGACCACTTGGAAACCCACAGAAATTTCTTATTACTACTTATGGCAACACCATCTCCTCCTGCTGCCATTATTTGTTTTCTTGATGTCCACGGAAAATACTTCAAGACAATCTGTCACATCTGCAGCAACTGTAAGGGTATACTTTGAGCCAACACCTTTTTCCTGCTTGGATTTCAGGCTTGAATTTATGCATTTCTTTGATGTCTTCACAAGAAATTCTTACACTTCATAGGACTCAGTGCACATAGCAGGAGCCATATCAGCTGCCAAAAGTTCCCATCCTCTGCTTTTTGAGGAACTCCCTGAAATTTCATTGGTTCTAGTTTTCACAGAATTTTATCTTTTCCTCAGACTGAGTGCAGAACTGCTCTTCTGTGTTCAGCAGTATTTGGCACTATCTTCTCAGCCATTTTCACCCGCATCTAAAAGGAGCATCCAGATTCCATTAGGAACTCAGAATAAATTTGTTTCACCACATTCTAAAAACTCTAAGAGAGAAGCTGGTTTTGAACTAGATACCTTAGTTGAAGATGTCAGTTTTAATGGCTTGGCAATTTTGAATTATGTTAGTCTGGACAGTTTTCAACCCATTTCACTGTCTGCTCTTCTAGCTCGTACTTCCAGCTTTAAAATGAGACTGCTTTGGGAGACACGGTAGAAAATCTTATGAAAGTTAAGATATATTGTATTATCTGCTCTCTTCTTGTCCACGTAGCCAGTGATTACATCTTGAAAGACAAATCAGGTTGGTCAAGGATGATTTGTTCTCAGGAAATTGACATTGATTGCTCTCAGTTGTCTTCCTGTCACTCATGTCTTTGGTAATGGACTCCAAGTTCTGCTCCGTGGTCTTCTCCTGGTCTGAGTTGGGCTTACAAGCTTAGAGTCATTGCTTCTTTTCCTTCTTTGAATATAGGTATAAGTCTTTCCCAGCCATCAGGAACACTTCACAGCTGTCCTGATTTTCCACTGATGTTAGTGGCTCTGCAATCACATCAGCCATCTCTTTCAGCATGCCTGGGTAGATTTTCTTTAATCTCATAGGTTAGAATACATTCAGTTTCTTTAAATAGTCCCTAGCCTGTTGGGTCCTCACATCTGGATGTTCCTCTCTTTTCTAAATATATTAAGCCCAGATTTTAGGGTTTGACTATGAAAATTGATCAGAGTGGTGCAAATTTTGACTAGACTAGAAATACAAAACAATGGAGAAATAGACATTAGAAAGGTAGACTGAAAAGTCTTGATCTAATTTATCTGTAGGTTAGCTTATCACGACTATCACCACATCACTTAAAAAACAGGCAAATATAAATAGAACTTTCACTCTATATTGCTGTTTTGAGAGACAGAGCAAGTTTTGCAATTTGCTGCATACACAGCCCATTCCATCCTGAACTGAGTTCAGATTGCAAACACTGAGTTTGAAGGTCTAAAGTACATGGGTGGTCAAGGGTATTGCATTCTCCTATTCTTTCCAATGAAAAACAGGCACTCATACAAGGATTGGTACAGTATTGTTGTTTTGTTTGTTGGTTGGCTGGTTTATTTTCACTGAGCCATATTTCTGCTTACTTGTTGCCAAGACACAAGAAATAAATAAGGTTTTTTTTAAAGAGATATCTACCCTTTCTGCAGCCAGCCTGTAATTTAAACCTACATGCAAAACTAGGGATTGAGATGGGTGGATACAAAATTTTATATTTATCTTACTCATATAAATCTTTTCACAAAAGCTTTTTCATATGAAATACAGGTATTTTTTCATAGATCTACTCTGCCAGTCAGCAGACTAACTGCTTTTAAAAAAGCACCTCTTCTTTTTATGTGATGAAATGGGTTTTTCAGCCTTTTAGGATTTTTTGCACTATTGTAGTTGTCAGGAATATTTTTAAATGCTTGTGAAAAACTGGTTCTAGAAGAGTTGAGTGTGAACTTAAGATTCAGTCAAAAGTGTATTGGCAGAAAATGCTTCATACTTGTAACAATCCCTCTCAACTAAAATACAGAATAATTCAAACTCTCCTGAGGGAACTGGTACTGGTATGAAAGCCAAAAGTGTACTTGGACTCTTGTGTGCTGTTTCCTTCTGGAAAGTTTTGAAAGCTTAGAAACTGTGAACTACATTTTTGTAATATGCCACACAAAGTTTGGGAAAGTTGGAAAAATTCAGGAAGAAACTGTACTAGTAAGGCATGATCCTGGGGAAATACAGGAAATGCTCAGCACCTCACAGAATTGGACCCTCTTAGTACTCTCAGGATCTGTAGTGCATCTGTCTGCAAGCCTGAGTGAGATTTTCATGGGAATAGCGTGGGAACACAGACATCAGTGAGATACTGCTTTGCTCAGAAACCAAAAATAAAATTCAGAACAAAATAAATAAAGCAATCCTGAAAGAAGAACAATTTTAGAACTTCTGGAAAAGGAAGGAGTTTATTCATAGTAAATGTAGCAATTAATAAAAGGTTTGATAGAAATCCTGTGTTTTAAGAGTAGATTTTTATTGCCTTTTATGCTTATCCATATATGCCTACACAGAACTGTGTCTTTAAAAAGGAAATGGGCACAACACAGACAGGAAGATTTTGAGCCAGGTTGCCTCAGCTTGAGGCTTCACTTACAGAAGTAATTGGCAAAGTTCCTACTACAGCTCTGTATTGTGCTCTGCATCAGTAACAATTTGTTTTTTCCCATGAATTAGAAATGTGTCTTCTATAGAAAGCAAAATTGTTTGGAATTTATGTTAGATAAATGAATGGCAATATTGAATCATCTCCAACTTTTAAGTGCCCCATAAAAAGAGTTAACAAAATAAGGATTTTTCAGGCAGAGCATATCCTTCACCAGCTATGGTTGGCCATTCTTTGAATACAAAATTATTATACTTGTTAATTAAGATAAAAATTGCAGTATCATTTTGTGATGTATGGACTTGTGTCGACTCTAACTCTCAACAATTCTAACAATCAAAATCTTATAAACAACTGAACTAAAATATGGAACTTCTTACTGGAAAAGATTTTGATATCAGAATGCAAGCTACAGAAATACAAAGCCTGGTAGATCATTTAGAATAGAAAAGCTTAGTAATTGTAAGAAAAAAGTGTGTATGTTCAAAAATAAGATTAATTAACTTTTTTATGTGTTAATCTTGCAAAATACTACACTTTTATGCATGACGTGTAGAAAAGCCTATCAAGACAATCAGAATATTTGCAGAATTGGTTTTCTAGGCACCTGAAAGCCTCCAAACATTCCTTTTAATGGTAAAGCATTATTATTTATATTTTAAAGATGAGAAAAATTAGTTGTTTGTAAGATTTGTAAGTGGTAAAAAAGATTGTCCGATTACTATTAATGTTTCAGTAGCTGACCATGACTATCCCCGGTAGTCTTGCTCTAAGAAAAGGAATAACTAGTCTGCCACCTTACCCATGCAGTAAGCTCATCCTAACTTTAACCTGCAGCATATATAGCTGGTTATTAAGGTGTTGAGTGGAACCTGGAATCCCCTGCAATCATTTGCAAAACACCCCTCCTTCCTCCCAGGCTTTTAAAATATGTCAGCAGCATGAGCAAAACTTCACAGATATTGGTTTCTTTCAAACTCTTGGTTTCTGCGTTTTTATGGCATCAGAGATCCCAGCTTGGCAGATAGTACCTGAGAATAAAATGCAATTACTGCAGAGACGGAAGACATGGAACGTGTGTGTTGTCTGTGCTGTTGTCTCTCCATGTAGGTACGTACTAGGAAATGTTATCTCAGGCATTACTCAGTTGAACAAGGTGTTAAAAGACCCTGAAGACATGTATAGGAGTTGATCATATCACAGACCTGGAGCAGTGATCCTACTGGTAGCACTTCCAGCTGAGGAAATTATGTGTCAGATGAAATATTTATTTCTCTAGTTTATTAACAGTACCAGAATAACCAGGTATTGGGGGTTTCAAGCAGAGGAAATTTGAGACTCAGTTTAACCAGAGTTTAGATATTAAAATAGAAATGGCTATAATTGTATATTTTTTCTCAAACAAAAAAGAAGGGGGATTAGTTTGCAAGCATTTTAGCGTACAACAGCTGTGCAGATGAATCTTTTGTTTTCCAAAGAGGTTTTTCAAGGGCTTGGGGTATTTTTTAGAGCTTTCATTTTTATATTTGGATTTAAAAAAACTACTTTGCCTCCTTTCCATAAGGTCTTTTTGGAGTCAAAGCTCATATTTCTTTTCAGAAAAAGAAAACTCTAATGTTTACTTGTTACATGAGTTTGTTTCTTTTTTCTGTCTTTGGGTTGTTTTCATACAAGCAATATCTTTTGAATTTTTTTGGAACTTAACTATATTGAAAGAGATAAAAATTCTTGAATTAACTAAAATGCCAATTTTCTACTTTTCACCCAAAACCTGTGGTTTTGATTTACTGACTCTGTCACCCACAACCTTGACAAATGTTTAAAGGTTAACATATTAGGTATGCAGAGAGCAAAAGAACTCATTTCATCTCTTTTTCTCTTGGATGACTTAGAGATATACTGACTTAGTATGGTCACAGTGTTGGTGTTTGGTTATTTTTAAGCTCATGCTCACTACATGTCCATGTTGAAGCATGAACAAACTGAGACTCCAAGAATATGGTCAAATAAGCAAATGAGATCCCAGTAGCATATTTTAATTTTTATTCCCCTCCTTTATACTTCCACCTCCTGCCCAAGGTAAAACCACTGTCATCTTGTGTGCTTCTAGTGCTTGTCATTTTTCTTCTCACTGTAAAAGAAAATAGGGTGGTTTATGTTAATCTATGTTACTCTATCTTTTAGTAAACCAAAAAGAAATATGACAATTATCACATTTATCAGGGTTGGTGTTAACTTACTGAAATGCATTAGTTTGACACTCTCTTATGCTCAGTCCTGCTACCTTGCAAAGTTAGATGTACTTTTTTTCCACAATCAAACACCTCCCCGATGCTCCCAAAACCATCGCTGTTTCTGTCTGGCATGCTGCTCCTGTCCTGTCTCCATCATCTCATGATTAGCATCACTATTTTGTGACTCTGCAGCTTTCTGTGCAAAGAACTGTGAGGTTCTGCAGAAAGTAAATGTTTCATCATCACAGAAGAAATGTAAATTTTGTAGTAATTTATTCTTTAGATCTTTTCCCAGCTGGTCTAACAAAAGTAATATCACGGTGACTGAATACACACGAGACTGTAAGCATCAATATTCATTCCAAAACATTCATATTGTGTTTTAAAAACTAGCTTCTAGAGGTTTGCTTTCTTATTTATTTAGTTAGAGAACTCCAAACAGTTGTAAAAGCCTGCTGTAGCTAACAATGGGAAGAGGCTCTGCAGCTGGGATTATCTGCAGAGATTCGAGAGTGCAAACTCACACAGGATCAGTCTTAGTAAATCTCAATAGTTGCTGCTCTCCCAGTAGGTGTCAGTTGCTGCAATGCTCTACCACTGATTTTCTTATGCAGAACATAAAGCTGAACACAGTGAGGTCTCTTTGACCAGCATAAATACCGAACTTTCATACATAATCTTCCAGAAACTATTGCAGAGTTATGGCTTCTAACCTCAGTGATATCTGCATCCAGGAGAATAACATTAGTGGAATACAAAAACGTAGATAGCAATCAACCACTCGATTTGGTCTGAGCATCAAAAAGATCATTAGAATCAGATTGCTTGCTTACATAGCTGATGATTTCTATAGCTAAGCTTTTTCCAACTAGCTCATGAGGGTGCAGCATAGGTGTTATGATAGATTCTGGCACTTGCAGCCATGAGGTGAGCTTCCTCATTTTCATATCTGCACCCTTCAAAATTAGTAAGAGTGACTTGCTTTTCTCAGGATGAAAGGCAAAGGACTCCTTTGTTTTCTTTGAGGTGGCTAAGGAAAGACAGGAATGGTATGATTCTGTTGGGTTTAAATTCCCTTTTTATTCTGCAAGTAGGTGCTCACAGGTGCTTCATAACTTGGACTCAGCATGTAACAGATTTTAGTTTCTATCATCACATAATACTATGAATTTTTTATTTACATGAAACATGTTCTGAGGTTGTAAATTTCATATATAAGGACATGAGTAAAAACTGAAATCACCTAGGATTCCTGTCAGCCACACAGAAGCATTCCTCAGACTTCAGGGCTTTAAGGCAAAATCACATTTGTAGACATTACATGATGTTGAAACTAATAGGGAACATGAGACTCTAATTATCTTTTACTGTTGCCTTGTAGAGCTGCATGCCTCCTGGTTCCCAAATAGTTCAGTTTTGCCAATGTTGCAGGGTTTATTCATATGTTTGTTATTGTAAAAGGTTTTATAAGATAAATAGTGGCCAAAAAAATTACTTGTGAGCTTGGGAAAAAGCTCTCTGTGTAAATGAATCGTAATAGAACAACTGGTGATTGATGAAAAGCATGAGCACTCTTGGGGCTGCTCCAGTTCTAGACATAGTGTGTCACATCTCAGCTTTTGTGCTAACATTCAAGTTATGTTTTCTTTAGGGAAGAGATACATATGTTTGGGAGAATAGAAGGAAGCACAGATTTTTGTTATTACCGAAAGCTATATAAATATTCCTTAGAATGGAATTAAAATTTAACTGACCCCATTTTCAAATACTGTATGCCCATCCCAGAAGGCATCCCAGAGGGCAGTTTAAGAGGAAAGCAAATTCCTTATTTTGTCAACTCCTGAGAAGTATCAAAAATAAGTTTACTTAAACCTTTGCTTTTATTTCAAGTTGAGCCCTTATATATAAATAAGCTGAGGTCTAGCAATTGCTAATTTGAAAAAAAAATCATAATTAGTTTTCACAAAATGAGTGACAGTATCTCTTGGGGTACTTAGGAACCTGCAGATACTTCTGTGAAGACTTTAGTATCCCTATAGAGAAAGAAATTAACTCTTTATTATGGCCAAACTCTACTTAATGATCTGGACAAGCTGCAGACAGGCTTTTGTCTTGTCTGTCATATAAACCAGCTTCATGTGGTCCTGTCAGATTTCAGAGAATTGGGAGCTTACCCTGATCTATGGAGAGTCTATGATAACATCAGACAGAGCACAAGACAGCTATCCTGCGTCTTTTGTTCTGTACTTCCATTCCAACGAGAGTCGCACTCTGCCAGCTGAATGATGATGACAGAGGAAATTATCAGACCATCCCAAATGAAGGCTCTTGGCAATGGCCTCATGGAAGGAGAACTGCCAACCATCCAGCACTAACTAGAAGACTCTCTGTGCATGACCTGAGTGGCATAAAGAGGCTTGAGCAAACAGAAATATCTAGTCAGAAAACAAAGTAACTGTGGAAAGGCATGCAACAGACTGGAGGAGGGCACATGCAGGCAAGCATACAGCTTTGTACTTCCACTAAAATTAAATTCATAGTGTTGTCATGAACTTAGCCAGACACATCTGAATGTGACATTAATTTCTTTTTAAAAATGAGATAATTGATGCAGCTTTATTGTTGGGTGGATTTCAATTGCCTTCCACTCTACTCTTCAGTAAAATTAAAGACCACAAAGAAGAAAGACCTTGCTAAATTCCCCTTCTGAAGCTAGCCTGTCCTGAAAGTTGATGGTTTTATTTTTTCTCTTTCCTCATCCAGATGGAAAAAAATATAAAATTGTGGGGAACTGAAAACTTAATTTTAAAAACTTCAAGTTTAATAAAATAATATTTTGTAAATAAGTCTGAATGATAAACTAATCATTCTTGAGTTTTTTTCTATATTATTGCTACGACTTCTGTTGAATGCAAATACTAACATATTATGGCACTTTAAATTCATTAGAATTTTTGAAAGGGTTTTATATGTGTTTACTCTTAATCTGATTCATTAGCACGAAAGGCTTTGGTTTCAAAAGATCAGAATTTACCAGTAGAGATACTTATTCAGTATTTTGGTGTAATGGAGATATTACTGAGGAAAATTCTGCTTATGGACTGCTGTATTTCCAAATTCCAAACCATCTGAATGACTGTGGTTTTTTTTCTTTTGTAAAAGAGCCCAGTTAATTTTTAATTACTACTTATCCAAATTAAGAAAGTTGGAGCATACCTTCTAAATAAAATAAAATAAGAACTCTATTTAAGGACTCCAGATTTTATAGAACACACGCTGTTTAATGATAAAGTGAAAAATGCTTAAAATTTATTTTCTATCTGAGCATTTTTGACCTCAATTTTCAGGTACAAACTTCTTGTTTACTGGAATAGAGTTCTCTGTCATTTGGTTCATTATCCTTCCTTGGTAATTGTACATTGTGTTGATATTACCTCCTTTTTTCTTCTTAGAAGCTCAGTACATCATCCATATTTAGAGGATTTTAGATTTTTGTTTTGATCTGTTGAGTAGAAAGAAGACAACAGAGATATATTTCAATCTACATAGCTGTTTCTGGTCTTAAAATCAATGATCCTCTCTGAAAAATAAATATAACATTATTTTCTATGTTTGCAGTCTTTGGAGTTTGAGCTCTTTTTTATTTCTATTGCAATAAAAAGCTTCTAGTTTTATAGAATAGGAAATGGATTTGGTCTTGAAGCAAATAATTTCAATGAAAATCACAATTTTTACTATCTCTATTTTTCATAACAGAAGCATCCACTAAGGTGAGAATTTTGACCATGATTTTTAATTGCAGGAATAAGAAGTGAATAATATAAAAGCAATTCCAAAAATAGGGTAGAGGATTTATAACATCTTGAGCTCAGCAATTGGTGAGTCACCTGTGAAGGCTGGATTTTCTCTTTCTAGTCAAATCCCCATATGTTAATTTTTGCCCTGGAGTTTTCCTTTCATCCTGGACAGTAAAAGATATTATCTCCTCATGCAAAATTGTAGAAAAATGCTTACAAATCAAGATGTGTTGAATCATTAGCAAGGAAATTTCCCAGCATTTCTATTCAAATACCTGAAAAAAGCTGAATAGCTGACAGACCTTTACAATGGAAGGACTCTGTAGAATATCCATTGTTGGTTGGATGGCAGTAATAAAAATGTGATTCACGTAATGCCAAATGCACTTTATCTTCTGTAATAAATTTTTTTTTAAGTGGATTTATTAACTTTTAAATAGAGATGCTATATCTTTTTTTGTAAAATTAAAATATAGAGACATTCCAATGTGTTTATGAGATACTACAACAATAAATAGATGTAACTGGATAGTTTCTTCAGAAATACTATGGTACATGTTCCTCCACAATAACTTGCCAGTTTACACAAATATTTGCCACCTAAGACAGCCCTTTGCAAATGAGTCAGTCATGATAGAGCTGTTTATGTGAGTGAAAGGAACCGAAACAAAAACTAGTTAAATTTTATTCATAGTGGGTTTCTCTGCAGGTTTGGAGTCATTATACAAATAATGTAGCTTTGCCTACAGTTAAGGGAGAGACAAGCTGTGTTCAGGTCAGACTGGGTGTGCCTCAACTTTTTACAGTGACAGTCTTGCAGCTCAGCATACCCTCACAACGGCTCCCAAACATGATCTGTCTTCTTTGCAGATGGTGCCTCTGGCTTTCACCACCAAGACACTGCACATATTTATTGGCTACACCACTTCTAATCTGGAAAGCTATGGTTCTAATTTTTTTTATCCAAGATCAGAGATGAAATAGTTGAATTTTGACACTATAATGGAAGGAATCTAATTTGGAGAGTGGGGAGGGATTCTTTCTTTCCTTATTTCATAGTGAAGAGCTGCTCATGGCAAAAATGAATGGTTTCCCTTTGAAATTGTGGGCTTTTGTTTTCATATTTAATATCCTTTCCTGTTAAAATATTCTTCAAAGCCAGAAAAAAAGATGCTTTCGTCAAACAAAACTCTTAATTTGTGCAAAATTTTTATTTTAAGTTCTGATTTACCAGAATTTTCACCATTTTTTTTCTTGCTGGAAGACACCTTTTCCACCCAACTGAATACCACCATCTAACAAAATTCACAGGAAGTGGCTATTTAACTCAGTATTACAATATCTATAATATCTATAACAATACTATCTATATGGTCAAGGTAACAACAATTTTAAAGAAAAATGTCCGATATGGGTTCAAAATGTCCAGCACAGCTTTACCAAGGGCAAATTCTGCCTGACCAACCTAGCTGTCTTCTACAATAGAATGACTACATCAATGGACAAGGAGAGGGCTACAGATGTCTTTTAACTGGACTTCGGTAAATCCTTTGACTTGTGTGTTCCCCAGCATCCTTCTCTCTACACTGGAGATAGATGGATTTGGTGGTTGGACCATTTGGTGGGTAAGGAATTTGTTGGATGGTTGCATCCAGAGGGTAGTGGTCAATGTCCCAATGGACATCAGTGATAAGTGGTGTCCCTCAGGGGTACGTATCGGGACCTGCACTGTTTAATGTCTTCGTCAACAACACAGACTGCAGAATCGGGGGCACCCTTAGCAAGGCTGCAGACAACACCAAGCTGAGTGATGCTGTTGACACACCTGAGGGACCAGGGCAAGCTTGATGACTGGGTCGACGGGAACTTCATGAGGTTCAAAACACCAAGTGCAAAGTCCTGCACTTGGGGCAACCCCTGATAGGGAATGGACAGAGCCAGAGCAGTCCTGCCAAGAAGGACTTGGGGGTGTTGTTGGATGAGAGGCTGGACATGAGCCAACCACATCGTGGGCTGCATCCAAAGCAGCATAGGCAGCAGGGTGAAGAAGGGCATTCTTCCCCTCTGCTCTGATGAGACCCCACCTGGAGCATTGTGTCCAGCTCTGTGGTTCCCAGCACAGGAAGCAAATGGATGGGCTAGAGTCCAGACAAGGGCCATGAGGATGGTCAGAGGGCTGGAGTACCTCTCCTGTGAGGAAAGGTTGAGGAAAGGATGGGATTGTTCCGCATGGAGAAGAGAAGGCCTCTCTGTGGCCTAAAGTATCTAAAAGGGGCTTTTAAGAAAGATGAGGGCACACTATTTGGCAGGGCAATGGTATTAAACTGAAAAAAGGATCAATTTAGATTAGATATGAGGAAGAGTTTTTTTACAATGAAGATGGTGAAACACGGCAGCAGGTTGCCCAGAGAGGTGGTCGATGCCCCATCTCTGGAAACATTCAAGGTCAGGTTGCACTGTGCTCTGAGCAACCTGATCTAGTTGAAGATGTCCCTGCTCATTGCAGAGGGGTGACCTCTAAATGTCCCTACTAGCTCAAACTATTCTATAATTCTATAATTCTATAGTGTTTTACATACACTTTACAGTCGTATTTGCACACATAATATATTTTCAATGACACAGTTGCAATACACTGAGGATGCACACAAAAAATTTCATATAACATTTCAAATAAGATTTTCATAATTTAAAAATCCCATCCTCTAATTTGAAAGAAAAAGCTGCATATATTTCAGCAGTGGCCTGTTTTTTCCTCTTTTTCTCTCCTTTTTTATTTTCTTTTCTTTCTTGGTGCCGCTAAGAGCACATACTATTAGAAACAGAGAGGAGTCTGACCTTGGGATATGTTTGTTGAAATCTCTGAAGGGTATGTGTCTGCTTTTTTCTAAAACACATGTGATCTGATCATGCAGAAATTACTAGTCCAGTTCTTCAGTTCTGTGAGGAGAGTGAGAAATAATGTGAAGTTACAGTGAACCCATCTGGTCAAGCAGGAAAATCTGGTTTAATTGCTCCATTGCCAGAAATGTTAAATCACTTCCTGGGAATGCAATTCATCTGGAACATATGGAACTCATTGGAAGGTCTCAAGTGAATTCAAAACTGTACTGAAGATGAGAGCATTTCTCATAAGTAACAATCATGTTTTCCCACTGGGCAGCATGTAAGCAGCATGTGTAGCTGTATTAACAAAAAACTAAACAATAGGAGGACTGTCTGAGGACTTGTTCAACAAGATTTGCTCATGGTTTACTTTATTTTAAATTTTCAAGAGATGCTATGTCCATTTAGGCTTCTTTCTTTCAGCATTTGAGCAGCAATAGAATGTTCTGATGGAACTTTTAGCTCATTTTACATCTTAATTCAGAAGCACTGCACTCTGTTTAGAAAACAGATATTTGAAATCACTCTACCTCACTCTATCTTTCAGTTTTCAAGATCTTAAAGTGCTTCTTTATCTTACTTAACAGAAGTAGAAATTTTGTGACTTCCACATCAGCCGTGAGGCTTGATGATTTTATGTACTTCCTGCTACAGTTTTTTACCTGGGTTAAACCACTAAACCCTAGCAACCTTTAAGACTGCCATCTAACAAATTCAGTAAAATATATACTTCACTATAAATCAACATTTTAATGATCATTGATTAGAAATATTCTATATTTCCAGGAAAGAAATTGATGTGACCAATGGTATTATTAGCAACATCTAAATGTGATATACCAATATGAACAAAAATCTACATGTTGATGTGAATGATGATGATGACAGCTGTTTAGGAAGAGTTCATTCAGGCTAAAGGCACTGCCTTTAGCCTGACTCGCAGTGCAATTATGAACATGATCAAAGTCCATTTAAGTCTGTCATAAAGCCACCAGAAAATTATCTTCTCCACTTGTTATTATCATATCCCCATTGAATCTTGTAACTTCTTCCCCTGAGCTGTTCGTCTTGGCTTTGCATTTTAGACCTTCCAGAGGCTGTCCCCATCAAACTGTTCTCTTTTCCATAACACGGCTTATGATTTCAGAGCAGACACTCTTGGTTGCCACATTTTCAACCATCTCAATGTTGTTCTCTAAGCTTTTCTTAGACAAAGCCATCATGCCTTTTCTAGCTAACAAAACTCAACATTAAAGTGTGATATTAACCTGTTCCCGTCTTTCCTTTTTTTGTCCTGACCCTCCCATTTGATTCACACTAATATGCTCTCATGCTTTCTTGTACTATTAAGGGGTTTTTTTCCTGTTTGTTTGCTTGTTTCTCACCTTCTCCTCTTTACAAAGTTCTGTCTTTACAAATTTCCTTCTTGGACTAATGTGAGTAGTAAGTCTGAGGTCTTTCTTATTTTCTTACTTAGCCAGTGTAACCACTTAAGTCTGGGAAAGAGAAGAAAAATACCTACTCATTTTCAAAATTATATCAACTTTTTATAAAAATTCATACATGATACACTTTTTCTTTCTTTGGAACTGAGACCTTGATTCACTCTGTGATTTTATTGTTTCTTTGGCATGTTAATTTTCCTCAGTCTATGGAAGTTAATGACTTTATTGCATTACTGGTCCTTCTTCTGAACAAATATATGCTTGTAAAATGCAAGGAAAACGCTTTTCCAGCAAGAGGATATTGTTGGTTTGAATAATATTAGTCTGATTGTATAATATTTTTGAATGTCAAAATCAAACAGTACACATTTAGCCAGTCAGAGTACAGGTGAAACAGAAAGAATCACAAAAGGCATATATTAATGTCTATCATCTAAGATGTTCTAGTTGAAATTTTGTTGACATTTTACCCAGAAAATGCTGTGAAACACTATTGTATATAGCAGGACAAATCAAATCCTGAAATTAAATTTTCAAAGTCTGTTTTGAAAAATTCTATAGCAAGTCTGAAGCTGGTTGTTTTGTTATTCCTGTTCATGTCTCCCCTTTTTCTTTTTCTTTGAATCTGCAGCAGGAAAATCTGCTGAATAAAGGCTAGACTAACATAAGTGAGAATGATGTAAAATTGATACCCGTGGCAGTTCTGCATACTCAATCCGATTTATCATCCAGCCTTTCTTGCCTTTATGCTATATGCACATTTTTAAATTCTTTTTAAGTGTTTGACATATGAATTTCACTTTACTTTTCATTCAATCTATAACCTCTCTTTTTTTTAGGGAAAATACTCTCAGAAAGTTCTTCTATATTAGTCTGAAAGAAAAGCATAATATGAAAAAAATCCTACATCCATTGCAAAAAAAAGAAGAGACGTCTCATGCAATTTTCCAAGTCCAGAAACAATTACAGCCAATATGAAAACAATTCTATTACTTGTCTCTGAAAATTTATATAAAAAGTAAGAAACTGGTCTATTATAGAACAACACATATTTGAGCTTGCAGAATAAAGATTTGGCATTTCAGTCTAATCTTCAGCCACACGTATTTTGTCTTCCTCCCTCAAAATTATTAAGTAATTTCCCAGTGGAATTTTGTGATCATGTGTTCTAGGATGATTATTTCAAAATGTGATCATGGGAGTATCTTATTAACTCCATCTCCTCCCTTCTATCCTAGTTCTTTCTACGGATAATTAGTTTCACAATAGATTATAAGACACTCAAATGGGAACTGCATGTTTCTCTCCAGAGTGCTTAACACGGTGAGACCTCAGTTTGTTCCAGACCTTCTAGACACTCACAAAATTTACCCCAAGATTTCGTAATGTTTCCCTAATATTACTGGTATTTCCTAAATATTCCCTAATATTTTTTAATAGTGGTATCTTTTTGGTTTTCTTTCAGGCTATGCCAGTTATTTCAGAGAAGGAGAAGGCTGGTGAGTAAATATTTACTCGTCTTCTCATGTCCTTGTTGTATTTGTTTTTAGAATACTGTTACTTAACTAAGTGGTAAAAGACAGGCTTCAACTGTGGGCTTTCAAACGTATAGGATTACAGATCTGACCAATGTCTGTGTAAAAGCTATTTGTTGTTTCCTAAATAGTGTAATTTCTCTTTCTAAAAAGCAGTCCAGTTTTCTGTGTCATATTAATAAGGATGTTTGAAACTGTCCTACAAAGTTGAATTGCAGCTGCTCCTTACATGTCAGTATTCCTGTAGTTACTAACTTGTTATTTGGTGTTAACATCTATTATGATTTATTAGATGTCTCAGTCAACAAACATGGGTGCAAATGGGCTTTCTCAAGTCAGTGGAATTTGCCTTTTGACTTGGTGTAACCTTTACTGTCTGTCTTTAAATATGGCAAGAAATTTCAGTTACCTGGAGTATTTCACTGGAGATAGTAACATTTGCTTTGGCTAAGTACTTCTAGAATATTGAAAAATTGTTTTTCTGTTGTTTTCTGTTATACATGTCCTCTGAACACTACACATGCTTTGGTGTTCGTATGTGAAATGTATTACTGATTGCATGCTAGACACTGTCAAATGGGTGTTTTCTTGTGATAAACACTAGGGAACACTCCACTCAGCACTATAGCTTTTGAGAATCTCTGTTGGTTGCTTGTCATCTATTTTAATTGATAGTTTGCAACTGTACTTTGAATATAGCTTGAAAAATACCTCAAAATATCCAAATGCCACCTGGCGTTCAGATTTATGTCTGATTTTTATTGGTGATGTTTTCTTGCATTAACTTGGTTCAGACTGTTTCTTTTCTTTTGCTTATTAAAGGAGAGGAATAGGTTAAAAAAACTGTTTGAGAGAAAATCCACAGTAACAGTCAGTACTGTAAAAGCTATGGAGCTATCTGCTCAGGATGTTGCTACTTTAGCTGTTAAAGTTCAGAAATAATTCCAAACTGTGACCCATATTTAATAAGATTTTCCTTTATAGATTTCACAGGCAGCATTTTTTGCTGTTTCTTTTTCTAAGGCAGTTCATATTTGGTCGCATCTTCTGAATTATGTCAAAATATGCAAACTGATTATAACTTGCCTTACCATTCTAAGCTAATTTCAAATAAAGCTCCAAGATCTATGCTTACTTCTTTAGTGTCAAAACTACCTATAATGTCAGTGTTGGTAATGATATAAAATAAATGTATTTTTGACATACACTTTATAACCTCTACATGTGCATATGAGTCTCTCTCTCTTTCCTTCTTTCTAGTCAGACTTCTGTGCTATGTTTTTCTGTGGACAGTGTTATATTTAATATTACAAATATTAAGTGGAACTTCATGCCGCATGGAATCAGTTTGCTGACATTTCCATGCACATGAGCACAAGTTAGACTGAGAATGAATATGTCATTGCCTTTTAATCAGTTTTGGCTTTTGTTTAACTCTACAGCTCAGGAGTTCCTGAGGCTATGATGGGTTATTTTGCAATATTAAGCATGCATGAGGGAGATGATTATTAAAATCAGGCCTAGTCACCTCGTTCCAGGGGCAGTAAGTGCTATTTTAGTTAAATGCAATTGCATCTTGATTCAGACATTCAGATCCCATGCTTTGCAACGTAACTTGCTGGTGTTTGATCATTGCTGCTTTCACTTCACCAGAATGACATTACCTATAGTCACGAATGATGAAGACATATGTAAGGTGTGAAAGCCTTCAAAAAAGAATATCACGTTTGCTTGTCTGCTTTAAGAGAACAAAAGAAGTACTAGTGCTGATATTTATTTGGAAATACCAACAATCTAAAGCTTTCTAGTTTATATTATCACAAGCAAACTAAAATATACCACAAAATACCACAGAACAAAAAGAAGTAGTTGTTTATTTTATTACTGGCAAAGCTAATAACATCATAGTAAAGAGATTGAATAGCATTGTATTACATTTGAATTGAAATGCACTCAAAATTTCTAGTGAAACATCTTTTCTCATTTTGAGAATTTGAACTAATATTCCCTTGTATGTCCCTCTTTTCTACTTACTACTATTTGATTCCATCTGGGACTGGAATAAGAAATATAAGAAAGTAGAAAGGCTGTTATTCCAGTGTTTCTGGTTTAGAAATTTTATATACAAAAATAAACCCCTGTTTTTACAAGACTTTCTATTCTGTAGACTCCAGATACTTTGATATTTTCAAATGCTTTTCCTATAGGCAACCAAACATTTAGATCCTTAAATGGACTAAGCTGCCTAAGCGGCTTAGAAGTTCACACATTACTGATTATGTTTATAGCATTTTTTAATCCTTGAAATTAAATATTTTTTCAATTTTATATGTTTTCCAACATGCAGTAAATTTTGACATCAAATGCAAACTCCATAAGATGGAGTATTTATTAAAAAACCAAAACACTCACATACCATTTTTAGATTTGGAGCAAAGCCAAACATCTGAAAACATTGCTGCTTTTGTCAATAACTCAAGAGTTGCATAACAATTTTTTTTTTTAATAGTGGAAAGTGCAGTAAAATATGCAATTGCAAAGTGCCTTTGGCAAAAATCTATAAATGATCAGTATATTGAGCAGAACACTGGTCATGCCTAGACATGTACACGAATGCTTCCACTTGTGTGAATTAGGGCATTGCAAATGATGTACTGTGGCATCAGCTATTTCTGAGTAATGCATTTTTAAGAAGTCTCAATGTTGTTGAAATTTCTGGCTATGTTGAAAAAATAAATCTTTCAAAATAACATCTTGAAGAATATATTAGAAGTTAAGATCAAGCAGTATGCACATTCAGAGAAAATGATGGCTCAAGCCAAGAGATGACTCAGGACTAGTAATGTTGGCACCTACATTAAGAATGCAAGCCACAAACCAGATTCAAAACAATATTTTTTTGGATTCATCTGTTTTTCTTTTGAGCAGATTATGTATTTGCATGCCTTTACTTACCTTGCTGACTGTTGTGATTTATATTTTCAAATTCTGTCCAAAAACTGTGAGGAAATTTGAGGGATGGAGGATTTATCACACTTGTCAATAATGGAGGTGTCTGGGTCAGGGTTTGTAGTGTTGACTTCATTTACAGCCTAAAAATAATCAGTATCTGAACTTTTGGTTCACATGGCTGTATATCAGCATCTGTTTTACTGATGTGAATCACATACGAGACTTCATGAATGGTATTGGTTAACTCTCCACTAACTGTAGACTCAAGATGGCTCCTAACACAGATACAAATATTCAGTACAATGAATCCACTGTGACCTTCCTAATTCAGGGCTAGCTTCTGTTTCTGGAGCAGTGTTCCCAAAACAAAGGTGAAATGGCTTTAAGCCAATATTAGAGGTATTGCCTAAGTGTCTTTGTATACCTGCTTCATGCTTTCCCAATTTATCCTCAAATATTTGTAGAGAATAGTGAACTCTGTTTGTGACTTAGAAACATTGCTACAACAGAGCTAGCCAGTGGGAGAGGTAGAGCAAATATCCACATCTGGCCGCAGACTAGCACAGCTTATTTCTCTTTAAGTGATGGAACTATGTGCTATCAATAAACAAGGCAGAAGGTTTAGTCTAGCCCTCAACAAATTTTAAATAAATATTAGCACCATTGGTCCATAATGTTCAGCTTTATAATAAATAATTTTTTCCTGTGCATAAAACAACTGCCCTGTGGTAATTTTTTGTTGAGCATACATTTAGAATAATTGCTGCTCTAAAAGTTAAAAAAGTTCTTTTAAGTGAGAATAGCAATGGAACATGCTTTTGAGTTTCCATGATTCTACCAAAATATTCCCTCGTGCTTTAAAAATTTACTGTGGAAAATGTGCACAACCTCTTTGGGTAAATCTCCGTATTTTCTCTAACTAGTAGGTTAGAAAGATCTACTTCAGTGCAAATAAAAGTGTCAGACTTTGATATCTAGGAGAAGAAATTTGATAGCCCATTTCCCATCTGTGTTTTGATGATCAGCAAGCCAACAAGAGGATAAAACATGAAGCACTGTATAAAATAGCAGCCTCAGTGGATCTCTGGCCAGCATAGAGTGTTTGAAAGCTCCCCAGTGTTAATATTACAATATGCAATGAACAACTTTTTTTTCCTGCACCTAATCTAGATTTCTGGTAAAGACACTATTTAATAAAGTACCGGTTCTTTTGTCCTTTGGTGTTAATTTTCCTGGTTGCCTTTTGATTCAGATGGAAGACAAATACAGAGATGATTAAAGGGACCTTAATGGCAGGGTTTTTCCTCTCACAGGCTCCAATTGTCAGTGTCAGGCAGCAGAGGACACTTGGTGCTCATCCCCATGGTGAGATGAGCAGCAGAACAAGAGGTGATGGAGTGATGACAAGGTGGGTCAGGCTGTCTGTGAGAACTCACAGGAGGAGGACCTAGAAAATCCCGTAACGACAGGTTTACTATCATATAACAAGGCACATAGGAGACCAACTTCTTGGCACATTAGGTAGAGGTCTTTTTATTTCATTTAATTTAACTGCGGCTCTAATCAAAAGGGGAAAAAAATACAGTCGTCACTAGATTTTACAAACATATTCTAGATCCAGAGAAATCAATTCTTTCTATGAGCAGTATTCAGTATATGCTCTGTTTTCATAAAGTCATTAAGGGCTCATCCATATAGGAATTGTTTTGAACCTGGAGCAAGCATTAAAAAATTCAATTTGGCTACAGGATATCAGTTTCCACATGAACTGGAGAGAAATACAAGGTAATTGGCACAGTTACTAGTTTTCTGGCTGCCTTACTATAACTCTAGGCAGTATTGTAGAATAAACTGGGCAA
Organism: Eulacestoma nigropectus; assembly: GCA_013397775.1. Lineage (NCBI taxonomy): Eukaryota > Metazoa > Chordata > Aves > Passeriformes > Eulacestoma > Eulacestoma nigropectus. The sequence goes on from VZTE01000500.1 coordinate 341,955, forward strand.
AATGAATTATTAATTGCTCCATTTAGCAAGTGTTCTATCTGGTTTTAGTAGAACAGTCTTACTAGAGTTTTTCTGAGACCTTAGTATGAAGTACCAGTTTCTAGTTACGTAATCCTTCTTTTACTGTTGATGTCGCAACAGTTATAAAATTTGGTGTTTGCTTTATAAATAACAATATCAGGTGAGCACTCACACTTCAATCTGTCGTACTGAAAAACAGTTACAGAAGCTCTGCCAGAAAATGCATGGATGGCTGCCAAACACTAATAGATGTTAATAGATATATTTTTATTCCACTGCTATTCATTACTAGAAAAAACAATGACGCCAATAGATAACAAAAGCTGACCTTTCATGCTAAGATTCCTACTCATTTTTAGTTGTTTCGTTTTCTTTTTTTTTTTCTAATGCAGTAAAATAGCTGATGTCAGGATTTTTGGTATTTGGTTTTTAGTGGCTTATTAACCACACACTAACGTAGTTGTTCTTCTCAGTAAATTACTTCATTTTTAAAAGTCACACCATATTCACTGTATGCACGTGGACATAAACACATAAGCTATAAAATCCACATAGCACTGTGTGAAGCCAAAGGTGCTGTTGCCACTTTCTTTAAGTTTTGGAGGAAACAGTAGGTCCTAGGGCTGCAGGTTTCCTATGAAAATCTCCTTTAAACTATGCTAAATGCAGGATGATGCCTAAAACTCCTCACGGTCCACTCTAGTATATTACTTTTGTTAGTCTTAAAGACTGAAGGGTAGGGCCAGGTAGTGTGAACATGCTCCAAGGAAAGCCAATGGTAAGAATGCTGTGTACCATTGGAGGACACAAAAGCTCAGGTACCAGCCTGGACAGAAAAACAGGTGTTTTGTGGAAGGCTAAAACAACTTCCATTAAAAAAATTTATAATGATTAAGTACATCTGCGGTATCTGAGAACTAGCAGAACCTGTTGTGCATAAAATTCCTTAGCCAGCTTCTGTTTTCTTTCTCCACCTGATTTGTGGAGAAAGTATGGGCCATCAGTATGGACCTGCTTTTACATTTTTTGGAAGGGCTTCTTGAATCAAAATATGCTGTCGTTAACTTCAAAGGCGTTTAATTTTCTTCATATCTTTAATAATATCTCATTTATTTGCATCTTTAAATGCTTAGAGGAAGCTTAACTGAATTATTTCAGGCTAATAACAAGGATAGGCCATTATTTTTACATTTATTATACATACATATACTTTATCATACACATTAGGGTTTTTTTAGCTATAGTATCTTTCTAGACTCTTTGATGATTTTGTTAATTGTGGAAACAACTTTAAATATTTCTTTGACAAATATTCAAATGTCATTTTTCATTTTAGAGGAGACAAGCTGTGCCTAAGTGCCTCATATTGCTGTGGTGAGCATTCAAATTTTGATCTTCTGCTGGTTTAATGTCTTTTCTTAAGTAATAAAATTACCTTATTCAAATCAAGATATTTCCCTGATAGGAATAAAACTTTATATAATACCAGCTGAGTGATTACTGCAGTCAGCCATCAGGCTAAGCCTTTCAATCCAATGTGTTTTTAAGGCAACATATGCTTTCCTATTTAAGGCAAGTTGTTTTTATCACAGAAATTATGTGATTATAAAAAAACCCCAAGCATTAGCATTGAATTATTTTAAGGATATTTTACATTAATAATATTTATAATAATATTTATTAATAATATTTATTAATAATATTTAATAATATATTAATAATATAATATTCCTCACAGATTGATAAATTGTAAGAATGTATCTCATAACAGACTTCATCACTTATTAGTGAAATAGAGTTAAACAAAGAATAACTCCCTTAAAGGAGACCTTTGGAGGATCTTTCTCCCACCTTCTGTTCAAGCAGGCCAGCCCTCAGTTCAGACAAGGTTGCTCAAGTCTTTGTCCAGTCCAGTGTTCAAAACTTCCAAGAACAGAGCCTATGCAACCTCTGTAGGCTACGTGCTCCTCTGCTGGTCTGTCTCCACGGAGGAGACACTCTTCCTGATGTCCAACCTGGTCCTTTCTGGTTTCAGCTTACGCTCTTGTCTCTTCTGTTGTCATCCTCACATGCACAGTATGAAGAGCCCAGGTCCGTCTGCTTGTTGCCCTACTGTGAAGCCCTGAGGAGCTGCTGGTAGGACCCCAAAAGCCATCTCTGCAGGCTGAACAAGTCCTGCAGCCTCAGCTCACAGGCCCAGTGATCCAGACCCTGACCTGCCCGGTGGGCATCCCCTGCATTTGTTCACTTTTATCAATGTCTTTTGTATGTTGGGAGGATCCTGAAACTGGACTCACTGTTGCAGATGTAGTCTCACAAGCACTGCACAAAGAGGGATAAGCCCTTCCCTCCATCTACAGGCCATGCTTTTATTGATACATCCCAGGCTACTGCCAGCTCATTTTACTGCCAGGGCACGCTGCTGGCTCATGCACAGCTCACTGTCTGCCAGCACCCCAGGGCCTTTTCCATAGAGCTGCTCTCCAGCCAGTTTATTGTCATTTATTTATCCACCCTTAGAGACTGTAAAATCCCAACTTACGAACAAAAATATTGTGGAAAGTGTGCTCTTTGTTGTCAAAACAAAAAATACAGCAGGAGACCGAAGAATTTGTTACTTTCAGACAATTCAATTTTGTATTACATTGTAAGTAATTATGGTATGTTCAGATTTTAGAACACCACCAAACAGACTGTAAACTGGTACTCAGTACATTCTGTCTAGTGTCATATAATTAATTTTAATCAAGTGGTTTCTCAGTATAAAGTTAGGTATCACTTACATAGTGACTCGGTAGCATTTATATTACCCAGGCCACACTGTGATCTCTTTTTGAATTGGACATCAGAAACATTCTAAAAGAGGTAGTCCCTGACCAAAAACAGCTTTTAAATCAAAGCAAACATGATCAAGTTCTTCTTCCTTTCCTTTTTTGGCCATAACAAGAGTAAGAGAGAATGGTGATAACCAATTAATCAAGTTATTTCTAGGCTAATTTTTTTTCAGGTTGAGTTCATGGAAAAGACATGTGTTGATTCAAATGAAATATAAACTAGTTCACTTGGTCCTAATTGATACTGACATGCAGTCATTAGGTCGTGGTTTCCAAAGTAGTGATGTGGCTGTTGATTTGGAAATCAGATTATGGTCTTTCTTTTTCAGTGTCCAGAAATAGAGGCAGCATCTGCAAAGCTAAGGTGCCTACAGCCAAATTTTAAAGTTAACTTTTGACTACCTTTTAATAGTTATTTAGGTACCTGAAGATGAAAAACAAGCTTTCTGTGACACCTGCTAATTGTGCACCAATTCCCAGTCAAGGTTACTTCTGGGCGGTAAAGTGTGTACATGGCACAAAATTATGATGAAACCTAGTCATTTCTGAAAAATTTAAGATGCTCTTCTTTACTTCTTGGGGTTCCTAGACAACATTCAAAACATCTGTAATACATTATGCTCCTGTGTTCATATTTGAAAATAGGACTTTAACTGCTAAGTGGTTTCAGAGTTGTTGAAGATGAACCAAAAAAAACTGAACAATTTTAAACCAAGTTTAATATGAAGAGCTTAGAGTACTTAAACAAGTGTGAAAATAACTTCTCTTTTTGCATCTGTTAAAACAGAAACCCTTCTGTGGTTTCAGAAAATGGTTTCAGTCCTAAATCACTGGAACATGAGCTTGTTTTTTGTTGCTTATGTACTTGAGGTACTTGCATGCTCACTTTACTAGACTAGAAAGTTGCTATTCAAAAATTCTTAGAGAAAAGAGAGAGGTCTTTGATGTTTGATGAGAAGACATGATTGTTTACATTTCTCTAAGGCCATGCTGAAAACTCAGGTGAGAGACACCCAAAAGCACACTTCGGATTAGTCACACCTGGAGGCAAAATGTCTTCCTGATGCGGAATCATCCTTGGCAGGACAATGATAGGGCTGGATGTAACTGCAGTATCACAGGTTGCTCAGACTGGGTTTTTTTTTCCTTGTTGGAAATGTTGACCTATGCTCTGAATGTCTTCTGCTATAACAAGTGATGTTTGAGAGAATTGTGGCTTCTGCCTATAGCGTGTTCAGCCTGAGCAACTAGACATTTTATTGTCTATAAAACTGAAAGATACCAACTACACTGACAAAAAGTATTGTTCATTATCCCAAAGATTTTAAATAGCTTATTGTATCTAGTCATCAAGTTTAACCATTTTCTCAAATCTTCTCTGCAAATACTCTTGTAAAATTATATTGCTTTTGCACATATCAGGAAATGGCAATAAAATCAAATGCTGACTCTCTATCATGTGGTAGATGCTGATGGCCTTTAAAATGCACCAGTGTATGATTATTATATGCAAAGTCAGTCACTTGCCTCATGCTTTATTACCTCTGTCAATCTACCTCTGTGTTAATTTTGACTAATAGTGAGCTTCCCCTTCATGACATTTTAGGAAAGAATCAGATGACTACTTGAAATGCTTGCCTTGTTTATGAGTATTACAAATAAAGAAATAACTGAAAAAAAAGTTTATTGATAGACAAAACTGCCAAATGGTCTCTAAACTATAAATCTGCAAGGAGTTACTCCTGTAGGCAATCATTCTAGTAACTTGAGTGTGGACACAGCTTGGAAGTAGAAATTTGCTAAATCCCAATATAAAATGATTTCTCTGGAAGTTTCTCTGTGAATATTATCTTTAATTCAATTGGTAGGTCATTGATTTAAATTCCAGTCTATTCTGGATTGAATTGCACCTGCTGCTGTACTTTGGCCTAAAAGAAGAGGAAATATTTGGCAACCAATTCCAGAGGGTTAGCCCGGTAATAGCTGCCTATGAGCAGAACTGAAAGGCAAAGAGGAAAGTAACCATGGATTTCAATACATATCAAAATACAGTCTTGAAATTAGAGAAGAACAGTTGAAATATCTGTTAAAAGTCAAGGAAAAGAATTAAATAAACCACAACCTCCTCTAAGCAAGTGTCTAATTTACAATGTCATCCTAGAATGTGTTTTCATATTGCAAGGAAGAAAAAAACTGAGACTTTTGTCAAGAATTTATCTATCAATTGATTGACATAGAATACTGTTTACAGAGCAACCCATCCATACACTAGAAAGATTTTTCTCATGTGATTACCACGGGAGACTCTTGAAACAGGGATGAAACTTCAGAAAGCTCAGAGAATGCCAAGGCTATTTTTTTGTGGTATAGATCACACTAAATCTTTGAGCGGAATAACATTTTTTGTGTCAGCACGAGTGTGCCTTCAGCAAGGCTCTGCTGCACATTTGTAACTGACATACCTGGTCTGGTACAACTTTATCACGTGTATCAGGTTAATCAATTTTATCAGGTATAAATTCATCGTTTTCAGCGAACTTGTGACTGGAAAATTAAAACTATATAGTTTTCCTAAAATTTCTTTCCTCCTTTTAGAAGAAGATCTTAGACTAGTGCTTATTATACAGATTGCCCTTAGGACTTAAGTCTGGCCCTGTATTTTGAACCATGGATCCAGCCTAGCATTGGTAGGAAAATTGTCTTTTAGCAGCCATTCAATGAGCTGTTGCAGGATCAGACAATAACAATGGATGATGGAGAAGACACTGTTTCTGAAAAACAAGTTAGAGTAGGATTTTCTTCGCCTAGCTTGTAAGTGGTACTGGCTTTTTCAGTCACAGGTTTAATACCTGCCATTTCTTTCAACAGTTAAAGTTTTTGCACCTCATCTTTTTTTTGTCCCACAGTACAATAGCTGTCCATGTTTGATCACTCTGTGTTGATAAACATTTGACTTTTATGTGCAATTGCTTGTCTCTTCTTGCAAAAGAATGAGAAGACATCAAATAGAGGTGGCAGATTCAAAGCAAACAGAGGGAGGCAATCTAGAACTGAGCTAAGAAGCTCCTCACCTCAGTAGATTGCCAATGCTAAAGTTGTACACAGCTTTAGAAAAGTCTAGACAAACCAGTAACAGAAATTGATTAGTATAACCATTTCATCAATAAAATTAAAAACAGTTTTTACCAATGACTTTTGTAGGACTTACACAAATCGTAACCCTCTATATGCCAAATCAAAACTTGCCTAGAATTCCAAATTGGTAATGCAATACATCATTTAAATATTGAGCTCAATTTTAATGGGTCAAAACTAGTATTTTGTAGTAAAAGTATACTGAATATTCAGTCCTAATATGTACACTGAATATACTTTTATTGCATGGATGTTTCTTTTGTTTTGTAAGAGGCATGGTTTTCCCCAGGAAACAGTACCAACTATCCCTCATTAAATTAAGGATCCTGTATAACTTACACAGCAACTGCAAAAGACAGCTGCATGTTAGGAAACTTTCTATCAAAACTTAGAGGGATCTTAAAATTTGCAGAAAACCAATCAATGATCAGAATAAAGCAAGTCAATGTAATTTTTCAGCTTAATAAATAGCAAAGAGAAAAAGTATGAGTGTATCTCATAAGACTATAAAAACACAAATATAACCAAAGAACATATTAAAAACTGTAAATATATATATATATTACAGTTGTAATCAAAACTTGGCATCATTTTGTCTTTAATGAGGAAATGGACATTGGAAAACTAACCAAGAAAGTTTCCAGTCTAAGAAGTTGCTACATATATTAACTTTTGCAGTACATTTCAAAGGCATTTCCAGAGAGGCAACATATGCCACATGTTAGGCAAACTAAGAGGAATAAGAAACAGACGTCATTTCATTAAGCAAATCTAGATAAAAATCTTCAGCAAAGTAAATTGCATTTATTTAGATTAAAAGACCACAAGATAAGAAATGAGCCATGTTTGTTTGGGTTTTTTTTCTCAAAATAGTCATTATAGCTTAAGTAAGTTAAGCTAACTCTACTGATCCATAGAAAAAAATTCCACATCTGGAAAATCTTTGCTGCATCTGTGTTGGGGTTTCATGCTTTTTGGTGCTTTGTTCACCAGTTCTCATGACTCTAACTTAAACCTCTCTCTTATTTTCTTAAGTGCATTCCAATTCACCTAAAGATATAGTGATCATTTCATTTCCTGAGTTATGTTATTTAAGCTGCCTTACTTGTTTTTTCTTAAACAAAGCAAAATAAATCCTCAAAAATAAAGCAACTTTAAAAAAAAAAAAAGGACAGTATGTCTTTGTAGCATGCTGCAGTATGGACAATTATTTTAGTTGATTGTTAGTAATTATTTTAGTTGATTTAGTGAGATCAAGAATTGTAATTGTCAAAGATAACAGAGAAGTAAATGCTTTGTTATTGCAGACTTTTAGCTGTTTTTAGCAAAATGAAGCAAGTTTAGACACACTCCAGCACCAAAATCCCCCATTTGCCATGAACAATTCACAAGCAGCACTGCTTACAATCTGAATTAATTATTGGCCAAATGCACACAGTGCAGACAACCAGAAAATAACTGGCTCCTATATTCCCTTCTGGTTGTTTCCTATATAGTGCTGCACAATTGCTACAAGTACTCTTTGCCTCTCTATTTAGCAATCCAGGAGATAGTTTTAGAAATATAATGATGACAGAAACAAAGCAGCGCAACCAAAGTACTTCCAAAACTGGGATTTTTCTCTCTTAAAGGAGCTGTGGGCTGAGTCACAAAGGTTTGTTTCATATGTATTGTCAGAAGGAGTTATGGGCTAAATAATAAAGACATTTGGAGTGCACACATCCAGCAATCAGTCACCAAGGTTTAAAGGGCACCTGTTTCAAGAACACAGTCACACAGCAGCATCTGAAAAAGTAAATTAAACAAGACAAGGACTCAAGTACTGCCACAGAGTCATCCCAGTTTTTATTTAGAATGCTTCCTGCTCTAGTTTTGGCCCATGTCATCTGGTAGTTTTCTAGAAAAGACCCATGAGGCTTGGAAGATAAGAAGGGCCAGGAAGTGTTCTAAACCAGCAGTGGTAGGAGATTCACACTTACTGTCATTGAGTGGTCTTGATCAAAAAGGTCAAACAGATTAATTCATTCTGATTTCCTTCGTCTACCACAGACTTCTTCAGGTTTAGTTCTTGCTTAGAGGATTCAAAGAGGAATTTATGAGCAAATCGTCCTCTCAGTGGAGAGATCTTTATCCTCTTGCTTCCCAGATAAGGCTTGGGAAGAGCAGTACCTCTTGTAATGCATGGAAAAGACACCTCAGTGAGATGCTAGCATGAGAATTTGAACCACTGCTTTCACCTGTGTCTTGTCTCCACTTTCCCTCCCTCAGACACACTGTCTTCAAGGTTTTTATATTTGAACTTTTACTACAAAGGAGAGTTTGGAAATTAATCTTTTTTCATTTACAGGCAGGTGGCTCTAATGACTGCACTTTTGCCTTTTAATTGTTTATCTATCACGCAACAGTTCTAGTTCAGGAGGGGGGGAAAAAAAAAAAAAGAGCCAGAAAATTAGCTGTACTTCTGCTCTGCGACAAGTACCTGGAAAGTGGGGCACAAATGACTTTCATAAATGGCAGCGCAAGGTAATCCCTGGCATAACTGTAGAGAAAGGTGTAGCTGACAGTGCACTGGCAGGCGTTAGCAGCTGTCCCAGGTTATGGTCCCTGGAGAGCTGCTTTTTATACAAGAGATTGCTGCTCCAACACTCCCCCTCCTCTGAGACAAACCTGTGGAATGGGTAGAGTCACGCTGAGCCATGCTTAGCACTTGCTACTCATCTATCACTCGCAAACCATGCTGAGTTATTAGTAGGGGTAAGTGGAAGTTGCTGTAGCCATAATTATAGCCTGCATGCAAATTGTTATCTGCATGAATGCTCACACTATCAGCAACCTAACAACAAATTGATGAAACTTGAGAAAGCCTTACATGTGTGTGACAGAGAATAAAGGAGCTCAGGGACAGGGCTCCACATTAATTCAGTAGAAAATCAGCCTCCTTTTAACATCCCAACTCTATGAACACTGAGTAAGCCTTGCCTTACCGATGTCCTCACACAGCAGGAGTCAGGATGGAATTTGCTTTTATTCCTAATGGACCTTTGAACAGCAGATCTCACTGATAAGAAGCAGCAGATTTCACTGATTCAGTCAAGTGACTGTCAAGTGAACCCAAAAGCATATTACTTTCCTGACCCTGCAGCAATTAGACACTCACCCATTCATAGAACAGTCCTTAAAGAAACAAGAAAGGTATTCTGTTTTCTCTGGTTTATGCTACAAATAGTAAAAATTTTGGAGCAAGTTTTCTTTATCAAGAAAAAGCTAATTCATATTCCCAGACACTAAAAATATCCCTATCTTAACCTAGAGAACACGTCAGCTGACCCTATATATCTAGACCTGAGGGATAAAATAATTTCAGAAGAGCTCTTATCGCCAAACTGAAATTTAAAAGCTGCCAAGATTTAAATTAAGGTTTATTCCTGAAGAGCATCCAAATAGATTATGGTAAGAAAATCAAAGAGGCATATTTCTGCTCTTTAGTTATGTTAGAAAATAGGTATACCATTATGAGTAAACTAGCATCATTTCTGTAATATCTGATTATCCTTAACTGATTTTGAAAGTGCAATACAATGTTTTTTCTTTCCTACTTTGCCTGGTCTGGATCTGTTGAGAGAAGCACAGTGCCTAACTTGCAGTCCAAAATCAGTAAATCCCTTCACATCTAACCCTGAAAGGACACACACTACTCTGTAGCTTAGGCTGCAGTGCTTCATGTTAAGAGGAGTATTAATTCATGAAGGAATGTACTAAACCTTGTAGGTCACTGATTCATTTTTATTGAGACTTGGTTACATTTCTTATGTACCCTTCTAATTTTTTCTGGACATTTTGGGATGTTTTGGATTTAATACCCAAATGAATTTCATAAAAAATAGGGACTTCATTCCTGCTTTCAACAACCAGGATTGAGCTGGACTCCAGTCCACTGGCCCTTCAGTTCTATGCTCCTCTCTAAGCCATTCTGTCTTCACTGCCTTACCCCGAACATCTCCTGATGGGTTTTCCCAAGGAAGGCCTGTGTTGTTTCAGGCCTTTGGTTCCAGAGCTGACCCCAGCTAGCTTGCTAGACCTCTGACTGTGAACTCATGTCTTCATTCTAAGGGACAGTTAATTCTTCTAGGGTAGCTAAATTTTGTAAGTGAACCAACCAGTTTTGCATAGTGTGTCAGGTATTTTTTAATAATATTCTTTTTAGTTAGCTTACAAAGAAACAAAAATAACAAAAACAGCATTCTTTTTCTTGAATCACTTTCCTTATTTTTATGATATATACTTCTGGCTTAATTCCAGTCATCTTGAATGGCTTAGGATCTTACTGTAGGTCATGTTGTGTCACTTGAATAGGGAAGTCTTTCCAGCTCATTTTTCAGAGCATTTTCATATTCACTAGCGCAATCACCAGAAAGCAGTGACTCAGTCTATGATAAGCTGTCAAGCTCTCTAGCATCTTCTGCTAAAGTTTTCTTGACACCTATTCAACAATTCATTTCATTCGTAGTTTCTCTTTGATAAGTTTCCATTCCTTCAAGCCTTTTCCTCACAGCTAGGAAAGAAATCTAGTTCCCCTGGGGCTATTTGTCATAAACTCTACCCCGCAAGAGCTAACCAGAAAGCATACAGAGAGTCTGAACCAGAGCCTGGAATGAAACTTCCTCATTCAGTAGAGCCTACAAAGGCCCACAAGCACATTCCTCTGTTAGCATACATAGCAGCCAATAGTCTGCTGATTCTCATACAGTGTGTATCTTGCATCCTCTGTCTACCTTTCCTGTATGCATTTTTTCATGGTTAAGTGTTCATTCAGCATGTAACCAGGTGAGCACACTTAATTATCTCAGATTTCATGCGGAATAGCCTACCAATTGGCGAACAGGCAGATTTCAAGGGAACTTGAATACTTTTCACCACATTCTTATTGTGTCTGTACTTCATTTTTCATCTCTTGGTGTTACAGCAATCAACTGTAGTATGTTCAGTCACCTCTAGGAAGTCTACCTACCTGAAATGTTGAGAGAGGCATGTGAATCTCTAAAAGTTGTACTAATTGTTTAGCTGTGTATCTCAATGTGGATTTGTGTTCAAATGCATGCTGTCAATTTTTAAATTGAATGTATAGTCTGGCTTACAGTTCAAGCAATAATTCCTGGGTTTCATTATGCATGAATCCGCTATGTTTGCAAAATATATATCCCTCTTCATGTATTCAGTGGGCCAGACTGTGATTCACCCTAGCACAAATAGATTGAAAGTTGTAACTGCCTGAAAGAGAGCTTTGTTTTGAAGGTGAGTCACAGCGTTACGTCCTCAACTTTATTGCATTGCCTTCTAAGTTCAGGAATTCAACAATTTGCTGTAAACTGGATCATTGAAATGATTCATATTAGGTCTGGTTTTTACCCTATGTTGTTTTAATGAGCTGACTCAGCGAGCTGTGCAAACAGCTGTCCCAGTACCAAATGAGAGGACAGGTTAGTGCAATAAGGGACACAGACAACAAGACTTTGAAGAATGAAATATTTCTTGTAGCAGCCTTCTGCTGCTAGTGTCTTGGGAAATAAATACCTTAAAGATGCTGCACAAGACTTAGAGAGGCATAGAGAATTTGGCATAGAAGATGCATTTAAATACTAAAGTATGCAATTCTAACCGACCAAGAACTAGGACTATGTGGCTACACAGCCATTCAGATGATACTACAACAGTCTCTGTTATTTAATAGAAACTATGGAGTCTCTTCAGAAATTTGAGACTGCTACAGACTGTCTTCTGCAGACTAAACATCTCCCACCCTTGTGTTTGCTGTGTTGGCGTATATGATCTGCACAGACATCCTCATCTGGACTCTTGGTACATCTGACTTGCCTCTGTTCTACTGTTCTACAGTCTATTTTGTGACTCTCCAACCTCTACAGTGTCCATTGCATTTGTCCCCTAATCTATTCCATCTGAACTGATTTTTCTGTCAATCCTTTAGCATTTCCAAAATTATGTCACACATTCACAATCAGACCGTGTCTTTACATAGACGGTTGATACATTACCATGCTCTAGTCCCTTCTCTTTTTGCTAAGGGCTACCGTTCCTAACAGAGGTCCCCACCATTAGCATCTTTTATTTCCTGCCAGGCATATAAAGATCGTGTAACCTTGGTGCAGAGAGTGCTCTGCTGGGAACTGTAAAAGCCGTGTGTGTTTACAGTAACACTAGACACTCTTTCAGAATAAGTCAGCATTTTTTGCCCAACAGGAATCCAGCACATTGGTTCTCAGGCAAGGAGGAGCAGAGTGGACCTAAGGTCAGCATGTGCTTGCTGTTAATGCACAGTTCAGTTCTTTGTTTCAAGGTTCAGCCCCATGCTTACCCAGCCCTTTTTGAGCTTCCTTGCTTGGTAGATGTTAGGAGTTAACAGCTGGCCTTCCTTTATTTTTCTGAGAGCTCCTTTCATGGGGTTGTCATTGATAAAATAAATATAGTAATTGCAAAGGTTTACATGACCTTTTCTGAGTTCCATGGATTCATTCATGTCTTTACAAACCGTGCACAACGTGAAAAAGTCCATTTTTCCATAAAAGGGTATGGAAACATCTAACCTTCAACAGATTATGAAGTTTTGTAACTAGCATGAAGTTAGATCTGACAAGTGAGCAAGGCATTTATGGAAGAAATTACAATATTTTAAAAAATTGATACAATTTAGCCTTCCTTGGTAAAATCGAAAATATTTCATTTGGATATATTTACATTTACTTTGTAGTGCCTCTTAGAGAGAAAAACCAAATCTACTGAGGATCAAAATATACAGTGGATTTTGGTGAGCTATACATGTTTAATACTTCATTGGTAGCTATGACACCTATATGTTTGTTGTAGTGAGGGCCAAAGGACCAGAGAGCTCTGGTGAGACCGCTCGCTGGTGGGTTAGCGAAATATAAATAACCCACCCGACTCAGGGTACAAGGAAAACTACCTCACCCACCTGCCAGTGCTGCTGTATGCTAACTTGGTCTGGTTGGCCTGGTCCCCCACTCCGCCCCTGTGCCCTCAGATCATTGGCCCTGTCAATATGTAAGCCTGCACCCGAGCCGAGTTCTCTCTCTTTGCCACTGGACACCTTTGAAGATGGAATAAAAGCCCTTTGGAATTCCACACAAGGAGCCCTCCTCTGGTAAAACATGGGCTATCCCAGCAAGGGTGGGAGCATGTGCTCAGTGCCTGCCATCGGCTTGGGTGTGGAAAGTCGACTTGCTAGTGCCAGGCTGCACAAGCTGAAGCGATCTCTCCCCAGAGGCGCTTTTGGTTGTATTGCAGCAACTCCATCCCTCCCCACGACCCCCCGTGGAGCCCTGCGTTATATGCTGACCTTGTTTTGATTGATGATCAGTAGTTCTTTACTGAAAACATTGTGCGAAGTGCATGGGCGCAGATGGGTAAGGTACATATGAAGGTCTTCAGTTGAAATTAGAGTGAAAACACTTTTTCTGCAGTCTTCTCATCTCCAAGGCATGGTAAACTTTAAAAATGGCATCATTCCTCTAGGTGAAGACTAATAAAAGGTGTTTAAATTTTGAAGGCCAAAATCCAAAATCTAATGTATCTTTGCTCTAAAATAATTTTCAGTATCTGTCAAGGATGAATTTGAGAGCTTTTTTGAAAGTGTATTTAAAATGATACATTATTCTTAATCCTAGCTGCTAGAATTTATTTTTTAGTCATTTGATTGTCCAGATGCTGAAATCTTACAGCTCTTTCATAGAGGAGGAGCTTTTCAGCATCAAATAACTAGGTTAATTAGGTTGAAATGAGGTTAATTAGTAACTGAATCTAATCCTATTAATTGAAATTCAGACCTGTCATGACTTGATAGGGACAGAGCTTTTCAAAGTTTGTTTAATATTGAAGGACTTACATTAAAACCTGGGTTTGAGTTGCCACTTTGGTTTTTCTTATGCATTTTCATATACACTTCAGATTTAAGTCTTGACCTTTTGAAATCTATTTCTGTTTTATTCCTGACTTTTATAGGCAGTTATCCAAGCTCAAATTTGTTATCAGTACACTGACAGCTGCTCACTTCAAATTTCAAACAGTCTAGAATCAATCTTTTGAGAAAAGTATACCAAGAGTAGAAGGGTATACTTTCTTGTTGTACAAGAGTACGTTTTCTCCTATAACTTATTGTGGAAGTTTTCATTGAATGTAAAGAAATATTTAACTCCCCCATATGTAATCTTTTCCAGTACTTGACTAAAGAGTAGTAGGTTTGGATTGAAAAAATTTAGCAACATCTAAGCTTTGACATCTAAACCTGCTATCCGTTCATTGCATCTTCTAAAGAATTTTTATGTTTCTTCTTATTTTGTTTCCTTATGCATAAAGTGTTATAGAGCATCAGTGACATTAAAATATATCTCCTGGATATATTTCAAATGTCTCCTAAAGACACACTTATTCCGTATGCCTTCAGAAAGTTGCCAATATCAGCAAACAGGGCTGAGCTGATTTAAACCATGAAAAAAGCATCCAATGATGTTTCAATTAAACTTTCAGTTATGAGTGAAGTTTTAATATGACAAATTTTATGTCTGAATATCAGGTCCTATTTTACAGATTATCAAGGAACTACGAAACTTTCTGAGCAAAGCAAACCTATTTTCAGGAGAGGTTCCTTCTAAAGAAGTTATGTACTGTGGTACAGATATATGCTTCCTCTAATATTATATTCTGCTCATTTGTCATATTCAATATGTCTTTTTCAATTTTGATCTTGCTAACTCCTGTGTTTAAATATATCTTACATCAAAGACTTGCTCCACAGTTGATATATGGATCATTCTGTTTTACATTTGCACAGGCTTTTTTCCCTTGATTTTGTACAGACATATTTCATTTTGTCCTTACATAAGCTCCACAGATTAATTAGCCTTGGTTTGGAGGAAAAACACACACAAACACAATACTCTTCCCAATACCAAGTCAGTATTTTGAAACCTTGTACCACCTTAAAACATTTCCACACTTTCCTTGATGTGCTCTAAATACTTGTAGGCTCTTATCATTACTATTCCCTTGCATTATTAGCTGTCATTTGGCTAAGCAGAATAGGTTTTCATCTTTTCTTGTAAATCAAACTCTCTATCCCCTTAATCATTTTTGTTGCTGTTATCTGAAATTCCTTCAAAACTTGTTGACATCTTCGTGGTACTGGAGAGGATAAAACTACATGCTGCATTCGAGAAGCAATTCATTTGTGCCAAACAGAGTATGTCTGGTTGTTCTTTACGGAAACACTGAGAAAGTAAATAATAGTTATTTTTTATAATATAGATGCACCAAAAAAAATTATGATGAAAACTTCAGAAATAATAAAGAAGAAAACACATCTATTTTACCACGCTTCTCAGCCAAACATTTGATATTATCCTTTCAGCATTACTGCAATATCTTAATAAATATGCCTTTAAAATAATAATTTAACCTATTAGCCTCAGGTGTAAGCTTTATTTTCTTGTTTGTTTTCTTCCTCAACTTCTTTGAGAGTGTTTTATTCCCTTCTTACAAATACGACATTTTTCCAAGGAATTTCTACATCATCTACTCATAAATATGAAATAACTTCTCCTATATTTCACCAGCTCTTTAATTGCTTCCCTCCCCCCTTCTGCTATGAAGCACTTAAAGAAACACTTGTATTTACTTGATTCTAGTGCACATCAAGTTTTATAAATAGTTTTTCCATGCATGTGTTGCAGCTGCTATTTTAGATATTCACATTTTTTCAAGGCCTAATTTGGACTATTTCAGAGCCATTAATATCTTGCATTGAACCTGAGGACAAGTCTCATATTTCCTATTTTATTTAGGAACTGCATAAATTCACTATTGTAATGATGTCTCTGAAAACTTTCAGTTTACAGAAGAGAAATAGAATTTTAGGTTCTCTTATGTAACCCACCTCATCATCTAGATATCTTTTTCACAACAAATGACAGAAGTATGTTCAGACTGAAGAAGAGCAGAGCAGATGATTTTAATTTCAGACCCCGTTCATATGGGTATGCCACCATATATGTCTCTTTTCAAAATTACTTGACAATAGAAAAATATTAGGTCAGATATAGAGCTATAGCAAAATACAGATCGGGCTGTCAGCCCTACAAACACAAAGTTCACATTTTTACCTTGGTTTTGAGACTATGAAGTGTAGAGTTTGCTTAACATATACTAATAAAATGACCTACTAAAATAATTTAAGGGAACCTGCCAGCCAGTAACTAGTCTCAGGATATAAAATTTAAGGTAAATACTGCTGTATCCTATTAACCTCCTTTTCCCCAAACCATCTAGTCCAAGCTCACTATTTTTCCACAGCCAGCCTTCAATTCAAGTGTCATAATCTGAACTCTAAGTGAAGATTTTCCACATACTGCAGTGGGACTCCAGAGCACAGATGTCATGGATGAAATCAGATGCCAGCAGGAACAGCAAATTTCATGCAGAAGTAATTTTGGATAATTAGCTGTGAAATAAATTAAGTAAAGATATGGAAAAATCCAATTCCTAGAATAGCAAACCAGTGTCTTATTACAACCTCCCTTGGTGGTGTTGCTAACTTCATGGAGTAAATATGAAACTTTAACATCTAATAATAACTTTAGCTAGAGTTTTAGATCTCTTTTGTAAGTGTTTAAGGTATGCTGTGTGCATTCATTGTTCACAGAGACTTTATTATGGAAAACAGAACGTATGTTTCAGTTGAGATGATGACTGCTTTAATCTTCCAGATAATTATATTTGACACAGTCCCCATAAAGCTCCAACTTGCATCTGTGATACATTACAATTTCAAAAGGTAAAGCAAAATATTAGATTCTTTACCTTTAAAGATTAGGCATTAGAACTTGTAATCAGCAAGATTTCAGTTCAAATAACAAATCCCAGAAGAAAGACATCCTACAAAATTGCATGCAACAATTGGAAAAATCGTGGGTTTGCTTTTTGATTCTTTTTTTTTTTTTTTTTAGAAAAAGTAATCTAATTGTAGCCAATGTTCTGAAAAAAAAATCTATTCAGTGCAGAGAAGACAATTGTTTGAAATTATGTTTATTTAGTTCCACCAGAGTAGAACTCAAGGAAAGTTCTCACTAGCCAGGTAGTGGCTGAATTTTAATTCCCAAAAGGAAGTATGCAATTAAAACTACAGTAGATGACAGATACACTTGCACTCTCCTCCCCTTGTCTCTTTCCCTGTGTTCTTGTCTCTACTTCACAAAGCAGTGTATATCCATCTCCCTCTTGACCCTAGCACAACTTTCTCATTCTGTATTAACATTTCACGAGGGACCAACCCTTTTCTACCCTTCTGTGAAATGAAGGTGGGGTGAGTAAAAGCCCAGGAGAGACAATTTCTCTCATTCATCCTGCAGGACTGGCAGGAGCCTGGAGCTGTGTTTGCAAATACTTTTCAGGCTGTACAAAGCACAGGAGAGAAAACTTCTTCTGAGCTGTTGGTCACTAATATCCAAGGTTGCAGAACTGATGTGAAATAGAATTTCTCGGAGGCTTACAAAAGCAAATGAACTTTCCAGAAAGATGAAAATTGAATATGTCTACAAAAGAGCAAATTGCCTTACCCAATCCCTATCAAGTATGTAGGGATAACTTGCTAGAATTTCTCAATATCAGGAAAATAACATATCCTTTCATTCATTTCCCCAAAAAACTGGTTTTAATATGAACACACAAATAAAGCACCTCAAAGAAGTTATTTCACAAGCAACTCCAGGACAAAGAGTTAAAATGTGGCAAATACCTGAAAGAGAAACTCGGAATCTGAGGAAGTTAGTCAGCATTAAAAATAAACCCTCAATTTAACTATGTAAATGAACATTTGCACAAAAATTACACAAGGAGAAGTTACCATTCACAAGCTGTCCAGCAGTGCCTTAATTAGTGAAATCTTGAAATCTATTGAAGGTTTGTTCCAATATCTATTCGAAAGTTTAGATTCAGTTTTGATCCTACTTTCTATGTCATTGGTCCCTATGAAAATTCCAGTTTTTCTGCTGTTTTGTCTACCAATGAGGCCATAAACCAGCAGTTCAGGGATGGTTATTACACTCTGCTTGTCTTCGTGGTAACAAACCTGTAGAGATTGTGTTTCACAGGGCTGCAGTGGCAGCAGCAGGGATGAGAAGAGAGGAATACAGCTCTGCCTCTTTGCATCGCTTAATAGAACACACATTACACAGGGTAGTGATAACTGATGATGACTTACATGAGACCCCTAAATCTCACTAAATCTTCTCAGGAATAAGCATTTTCCATCATTCTCTGCAAGCACTGAGACTTTCTCTTTGATTTAAAATTTCTTGCCGCTCTTTGATGTCTCTGCTCAGAATGATGTCTGTACTCTGAATTATCTCCCCGCTCACCCTCCAACTTTGAGGAGTCCAGCTCACATAACACTCCCCACACTCCCGTTCTGCTCACTGCTCCATACACAGACACCAGCCTGCCAGTAGATTATAATAAACTCATTGAATCAAATTTGGTCTATTCACAATCACTGTTCATGTTGGTCACTGCAGACAAGCTCAAAGGCTTTGTTTCTTTGATATCTTATTGCGCCATTTTGTATGAGAGATGTCTGTAGAGGAAGACCTGTAATTGAAGGAACTTACCATCTTAGTATGACTGAGAAAACACCATCTTAGTATGAGCAGGAGGGACAGAGAGAGTGGAAAAGAGAAAAAACAGAAGAGAGGGAAGGAAAATTTCCAATTACGAAAGAAGATTGTAGAGAAGATTTTGAATAGGGAGTAACAATAGGGAATTGGGGGGGAGGTTTGGAAGTGTTGGGCTGTTTTGCTTTGGGGTTTGGGAGTTTTTTTGTGGGTTCTGCACTTTTCTATTACTGCAATTTCATATACAGCCTAATTTGAATAATCACTGGAAAGAAAGAAGTACCTTCTGCCATGTCTTTTACTCTATAAAATTTTCTTCATCCTGCCCTAATTCTAGTGATGGGATGAGTCAAGTTGTAATGTATTACTCAGCTGACAAAAAGCTATGTATGGGCAATTTGCCTGTCAGGTCACTGAAGGAAGGAGAGTCAATGCTGTTTGATACTCTTTTGCTGTGGTGAAGCATAACACATGGTTAATGCTCAAAACTAAACTCAGTTCACAGCTTATTGCCATCAACTATTTTACAACCAAGAAAGTTCTGTGGCTCAAGTTTAGACATTTGCAAGTGTTTGGACACTATCATAGATTAATACTCCCACAAACTTCTCTAAGCAGGTGCCTCACATATGGCTGAACAGAACGAAGCTTTAACACTCCCTTTCTCATTTGAATTTTAAACTATGGCACCAGCACTAATGTCTCTTTTTTTTTTTTTCTTCAATATACAGTATTTCAGCAAACATTTGGCTGCACAGGCAAGACTGTGGTTTTTTTTTTTAATAACGTAAGAATAGTTTAAAACCAGTTACATTAAAAACAGGTTAAAATGGAACGATGCACAAATGAAACTGGAAGCACATCTTCTTTCATGTTATTCAGTTACTTATTATTTTGTATTTATGGCTGTGATTAGGAATGCTTGCTGCGTTCCTCTGTTGGTTTATTTATTATTCTTGGAGCACACAGTGATAGTGAGACAGCAGTTCAGAAACAGACAGATAAGCTTACACTTTGAAGTGCACAGAGCTCTAATTAAGCTATGGGGCTGTTTACAAAGCAGGGCCATAATCATACCATAAAGATTGTTAATATTTATTTGAGATCATGTTTAATTTGAGACTCATAAATGTATATTAGAAGGCTACTCTACTCGGTTTATATAAATCCATCAATATATATTTATCTCACAACGAAAGCTAATTAAGGTAGATATTTTGACAAGAGGTTCTCAGTGTTCCATTAGAGGAAGGCTTCAAGGTTGAGACATTGAAAAGTTCACAAAAGCAACAAGAGGTGTAGTTTGCATCACATACTGCTGCTGGGGTGGGTGGATCTTGTGCATTTTCTTTTTTAAAATTATACACCCTTCTTGCTCAAAAAGACAAGTCTAAACCATGGCATGAGGGTAAAAAGCATGCATATCTTGCAAAAGCAGTGTGTACAGAGGCAATCACGGTCACCTGGAGAGAAAGTGATTGTCCCTGGGGCTTCTCCACACCTCTCCTACCACAGGGAAGGAGAGCGCAGAGATGCTCGGCAGTGCACTCTTGACATCATGGAGGAAACTCAGGAAGTTTTCTCTGTTGGTCTACTCTCTCTCATGGTCTGCTATCTCTTCTCCAGACTGCACCCATTTAGCCCCTAGGCTGTTCAAAGGTTGACACCAGGGTGTTGACATGAGTCAAATGAGCACTTTTCTGACTGCAAAATATGGTGAGACACATAGGGTTAAGTCCAAGGACTGACAAATTGCCCAGATATTTGCACAGTTACAAAAGGACACCTATGTGCTAAATGAAACTTCTGAATATTTTTACTTTACCTGATTGAAAAACAGACAATTTCTTTTTAAACAAAACCAAATGAATCAAAACTTGGCTTTGTCATATCAAGAATATTGTTGAGATTTGGCAAGCTTCTATTGGAACTTTTATGTTTCAACAGAATACATTTTATTTCCCTGTCTTTCCATAGGAATTTCTCTAAATCTTTCCAGTCTGCTCTGATTGGTGGCTGCTTCTCGACCTGATACGTATCAGATTTCTCAGATACTGCAGATATTGCAGTACCAGATTTTCTTTTGGAAAGCAGCACATGTCAAATTCAAAATTCAAAGTGCTTCTTTCCCAGCCTGGTCTCCTAGATAGCATTTGGAGACATGGAGCATCTGCTGAGACATGAAACAATGACACATGCCATGTGCCCAGCAGCCTTTTTTAATTAGATATAAAATTCTGATTCTGAATCATTCTTTTGTTTTGTGATACTTTTGGAGAATTATGTCATTGCTTTTTGCTTCGCTAACAAGAGGTAAGATATTTGCATGCATCAGATCAGGCAGGCTGCATAGACCACTCAGCAAAGACGCTCTGGATTTGCCACGCCATTTGTTGCAGTCTGTAGAGAAGTCACAGCAAAGCTCAAACTGGCATCATGTTTAAAAATTATGTGTCTCTGATGGCCTGTGCATGTTTTGGATACATACATCCTTCCAGACCCAAGGGGCCAGTATCACACAGATGAGCCAGAGATATACATAAGAATTTGCACGCTCATGGAGAATCAGAGGGGAAGGCGATGAATTTTAAGCAAGCTTGAAGAGCATGAGGCTTGCACAACAGTTTGTTTATTTCCTGAGAGCTGGACTTAGTTGCCAGAACTAAAAAATGATATCACCATCTCTGTCCATCCTAGTATCCAATGCATTCTGTCTGCTCTTTGTCTTAAAGAGCAAAAAGGATCTTTGGTATTATCTTTGCAGACCAGAGCATGGATGGAAGCACTAAAAGACAGAAAACAGATAGCTTTGGCAAGTGTAGGTCCTTCAGTTGAAAGTGCCGAGCATGGGTAAGGTTAGAGAGAATTAGCCTCTGCCTCCTCCCCTTGGCTGGTTTGAGAATTATGTGTTTAAGAATGATGAGCAGCACTTTACAAGTAGATTCAGCCTTGACAGGAAGATTGGAGAGGCACAGCTTTGCTTATGTTAACAAGAGGTTTCTAAAAATATTTCCAAAACAAGAAGTGGGAGAAGTCAGTGGTTGCAGTCCCGAGGCCTGCCAGGCCTGGGGGACAGGAAAGACGCTGCCCTGGAAGAGGCAGTGGTGGAGCTGGTCTCAGCTGGTGGGAGGGCTGGCAGGGCAGGGAAGGTAGGGTCTGGTCCCCATAAATATATGCTTCTGGAATTACACAAAGACGCTTCCTGGGCATGAATGCTGCTCCTCATGCGTGGAGTGGGCAGCTGTCTCTCTCCTGAGGGTGTACTGTCACCTCACTCCCCGAACACCAGCTGCTACATTCCCCTCTTGTCAGCAACAGAGCCTTCTCCTGCAGATTCCCCTCATATTATTTTTGGTTCAGCACACATCTTCGTTGACCCATCCCATTTTTAAGAATTTACTTGTTTGGGTTTTTTTCATCTCAACCATTAAACTGAAAACACTGAATAAAATGAAATAATTCTGGAAGATAGCTGACGTACTGACTGCACTATGACTGTGGTCAACACCAAAATTATTCAAATACAAAAAACTGTGTCTGATGGTGGTCATTCTTAAGTTTCCAGACACAGTGAAGCCAAGAGATAGAGCTGCATCATAAATTTTACCTATACATTGGTTGGTGGTTTAGGACTTTGCTTATTTTTGCATGCATTTTGCTGTAACATCTGTATACAGCTGATTGAATTGTAGATGTAAGACATGGAAGGGTGTGTTTTCCCAGTTACAGAAAGGTATTTGTTTTCAGGAGATTTTCCAGTACATTGTCAAATAGAGCAGCAAAACACTTTGCCATTTTCTTCAAAAATATATTCTTTGCCAACCAATAAATCTCAACATTAAAACTTTTTGCCCTTTACGTCATTCGCAGTGCTCCAGTTTAGCTGTTTGGTTTAACAATAAATTAATCTAGTACACTCATGTCGGTCAACATCAAAGATTCCCCAGGTGAGGTCTGTACCATGTGTACTTGGTACCAACGGCCTCCTCTCCCTGTTCAGACCGTAAGCATGAGTTTACCAGAGAAACAGAGGAAGTTCTTCCACACAAACAATCCTCAAGTAACTGCAGGTCTGTGACTCAGATAGATGTCTCTGTGCAAACAGCTACACCTTCAAGGGGAGAGGGAACAAGCCTGAGCTGAAATGGAAAATATCTCCTCATAAGCAGACATCATTTGGGCAGTAGCAACTGGGAATGTGGGAGGAGCTTGCCTGAGATGCAGAGTAGGGCTCTCAACAAGAGATCGAATAATGGCGCAGTGGTGGTGGCAGCTCAGCAGCTTTACCCCGAACACATGGCTGTTTTCCAGAGCACAGAACTCTTTGTCGTCACCCTGGCACTGCTGCCACCAGCTGTCTGTACACTGGGCTCGTGGACGCCTTTTCAGCATCATGTGGGTGCTGAGAGGTGCAGACCAAAACTGAGTGCGTTGTTCCACGAGGGGCGTTATTTAAATAGTGGGAGAAATATTTAAATAGTGCAGAAAGGGAAACTGCAGCACAGCTCTGATCCAATACCATCTTTTAACGTGATTAAAAAATTATTAAAAATCATGTTCTTTCATATTGCATGGCAAACTCTTATCTCATTTTGTGACTGTATTGAATGTCATGAATCTCAGTTTTCCTTTGCTGATCATATGTACTTGCTTTTAACTGCATTCCCCATTATATCTCTCAGCCTACACTTTTCTAAAATTAATGTCCTTTCTTTTCTATATATTTCTAACCTATCTATATCTAATTATTTACCTGTCCATGGTCCATTAAAAATTTTCTGACATTTAATTTCATTCTTTACACAATCTTACTTAGATTATCTATTTATTTGTGTTGTGGCATCAGACAAACAAACGCTTTTAGCAGTATTTCTCTGCTTTTTTACAGTTTATTCCTCTTTTGCCCTTTGCCATTTTCCAGACCATTTTGTTTAACTGGGTGTAAGAACTGTTTTAAATATTTTGAGCCATGACATATCTACATGTGTGACATAACCCACAGCAACTCTCAAAGAGTCAAACCCCTATCTGAAATATATATATGTTGCTGGTTCTATTTTTAAATTCATAAAATTATTTTAGCTTCCAAAATGAATAATGATCTGCCGATTTTTATTGACTTTGTAGCCTGGACTAAGCACATGCTTTTGAAAAGGTTCCCCCAACACCATGCTTTGGTTCATATCTCCAAGCAGTCTTGGAGCATGTGAATTGGATGGTTTTCAAATGAAACTAAGCCAAAAGATGCACCCTGGTAGTGCGCCAGTGATCTCCAACCCGTTCACAAAACTCCGAGGATTCATTCCGTTCACGAGATGCAACTTGACACAGCTCAAGGTAACTCTACCTTGAGATGTGTCAAAACTTTGATACCATTTATTTTGCTGTATAAATCCATTCTTTCTGGGCTATGTTGTTGGTAATGTAGAGACGGCCACTGGTAGTTAAAACCCTCTTGAGACTGTCTTCACCTTCGTTGCCTTCTAAAATAGAGAAATTCAGCTCCTGATTAAGTTATTGCTTACTGCATGCTCATTTAAAAATGAATACTGCTCTTCTGAGCTGTTCACTAATAGGAACAACAGCAGATCTCATCTGAACAGTGTATGTGTTTCAAAACAGATATATTGTGCTCTGGTCATCATGTCAGCATTTGCCTATGTAAACCTATGTTAGTATTTGCCTGTGCAAGCATTGTCACGTGCTCTACTGGGAAGTTTTGTAAGAATAATAGTTTAAAAAAAAAAAAAAAACAAAAAAAACGCCACAATCACGCAAGAGTGTGTTATCATATTGAATTTCTCTAGAAAGTTGCTGCTTCTTCGCCATCCGGCCTGAGAAAGAAGGAGGGGTTTATTGAGGAAAGCAACTGCAAACTATAGCGATCTTTCACTGCTGTTTTGTTCAAAGACATACACAGGACATTAGGGTTTGCAGATGCTCTATAAAGATAAAAGACTAAGATGGGAAGAAATTATGATCTGCATTAAATAGATGGTGAGCCAGTTATTCCCTCAGTTACACTATTGCAAATCCCATTAATTTCTTTTCATTGTCAGCATGAGATAACAATTTGTCTTAAAGGAAATGGGGACTAAAATAAGAAAGTGTGAAATAAATTATCTAATGTTATGAAAAGAAAAATTGTTTTGTTCTAGGAAGGAATTCAAAGGGAGTGAAAATCCATAGGTTAAAACTCGTTTCTGTAGTTTGGTCTCTATATGCCAACCTTATGACAAGTTAATCAATCAATTTTAATGATAATAATTCTAAAGAAAATAATGGTATCTATATTAATAGCTGTAGTTGCTGTAAAAAAATTAACGACTACCCCTAGAATGAACATGAAGACAACTTTATTTGATAGTTTTTGCTTTCCCATATGAAAAAGGGGATTAGGTTTTAAACTAGCATCTCTCATCTCTTCACACATTACCATACATAACATTAAAAAGGGAAAGAGAGTCTCAGGTACCCTTTTATTTCTCCCTTTCTCCCACAGAGAAGCCACAGGACACAGTAATCAATTAAAAATGTCAAAATAAGCAAGGTCAAATGGCTTCATTTACCATGACTATTAATCTCAGTTACATTTGTAAACATTTTTCATATGGGAATTTATCTTTCCACTCAGCAAAGATGTGGAGGCTTAATTCCCTCTCCTTTTTTCTTATCTCCCCTTTTCCTCTCATTTTTGTATTTTCATTCTTTCATTAGTGCATTGTCATGAAGTACTAAACAGAGAACTCAGAATCGGGCCCTATTCTGTGCCTTAGGTAGGGTAAAATGCAAAAAAAAATGGTAACGAAATAAAATACCTGATCTCTAAATACTTAAAATTACTTTATCTTGGTTCTATTTATTACCTTTTTCATGTCCAAACATGAAAGATTGTCTGAAATATCAGCTAAGCAGGGAAATATTATCCTAATAAATGAGCATGCAAGTATGTGCCTGGTAAGTTATTTGATTAAACAGGAAGCTAGAATCCTATAGATATCCACAAATAAAGCTCCAAATCTAAATGACTGTATCGTTAGCTCATTTGTAAACTGTTCCAGATGTAAGATTTTGGCAGCTTTCCAGTAGGCTGGCTGCAGTCTGAGCTTTCCTGCATCCGCAGTGAGAACTGCAATGCCTGACTCTTCAAGGAAAAGCTCCACAAGACTGATGACAAATTATATAAAGTAACAACCTGCCTGCCTGGCAAAGAGAAATCCAAACAGATCCCTGGGCAGAGAATGCCCTTTTTCCTGGGGCTAAACTACAGCCGTTTGACCTGGATGTGTGATCGATCTGCATTATGCATCACCCGGTGAAAGCCCCTCTAAGGAGATCATTTAGTGATCATATCAGGGACTCCACTGCTAGAGCCTTGGATGTTATCTGGAAAAACACGAGAGACAGACGACTGGCAGGTGAGAAGGACATTACATAAATATATTTTAAAATTCATAAGGGATCAAAACCTATAACAGTAATGAGTGGTATCATTTGCATATGTATCGATGTATCCTCTGAGTGTTTCTCCAGCCTCTTGTTTGTGTGTCATGTCACGTTTGTGCTGTGCCTAGGGTGGAACTGTATGTGCTCCTCTAACTAAATGAGACAAAGTTCAGTTAAAAGAAAAGCAGCAGCGAATTTTGGTCCAGTAGTATGGCACAAACTCCTCAGACTGAAGTGTGCTGAAGCATTTTATTTTGCCATTGGGTCAGACCTTGTGCTTTACTGCTGTGATGTGCTTCGGTGAGTCGCGTTATGGAGCGTTTTGTAACCAAGGAGTGTGTCAGTTGGAATATCTGGGCTGTGCACTCAGCAATTACTGGTATTTCCTCTGGCAAGGATTTCACTGCTGTGAGCTCCAAGTGAGTGTCAGGTATGCCAGAGCTAGGCTTCTGAGATATAAATTACCAGCCATCTATATAGTTTCAGTCCATATTTTTAGTTTGACTTTCAAATACTCAAAAACTTGAGGCAGACCACAATAGAGGGCTAGAGAAGAAGATAATTTAACTCACTTTATATTTCTCTTCTCTTCTCTTATTGTCTGTTAGATGAATGCTTCTCATTCACCCTGCTGGGGTTGTTACTTTTATTTTGCAGCATTTAGAGGTTTCAAAAAAGGCAGCAGAAATGCACAATGGGTGTGACTGCCGGAGGGATCATTTTGGTTTGTTTGTATACTTACAGTGGGGGTGGTTTATTCCAGGGGGAGGGAATGAAGGAGGAGAAATGTGAATAATGATAAGATCAAGGATGAGATGACCAAGAGGCAGACTTTATGGCTTACTAATGTAAACTGAACTTTTACATCACTCTCCTGCATTTATATTCTGGAGAAATAAGAGTAGCTAAGTACATAACAGACATTTGGTTGAGAACTGATTCCAAAACTGATTACATTGGGTAATCAGGCAGTAAGTGGCCATTACTTATAAAGAAACACATGGGCAAAAATCTGCTCTGAATTAGACCTACTCATAAAAACCTTGTTCTGCACACTTGTGTTAGTGGCCGGATTAATTCTGTGCCTGTTCCCATAGATGGCAAAGGACAGTGAGTTTCCTAGGCAGAGGAATTCAGCTTTACCACTACTTTACAGTAAAACCTCATGGTCACAGGAGATGGGGGCATCACATTTACTTTAGTGCTCAGTAGGTGGTCACAAATATGGCAGTGTCATAAAAGCACTGGACATTAACCCCTCTCCACAGCAAAAAGGAACTGGGCAGACAGTCCACTTCATCTTTCAAAGGTGTTTTATAGAACTGGGTGTCTTTAGTAGCCTTAACCACTGCAGGGCACGGAGCAGCAGTCACATCATAGGTCCTGATGGTTCAGGACATTTCTGAAACTCCACTGGAAAAAGCACTGAGAGGAGAGAAATTCTGAGTGAAAAAGGCAAGGATGTTACACAAATGTATAAAAGGGAAGCCAGTGGGGCCAAGTCAGCCTTTGTTTAATCTGCGTGTTCCCTGGGCAGCTGGACACTTGTTTAGTCTGATATTCGTTGCCATTCTACCTGCTAGATGTTTATGTGAATGCTTTGAAGTAAGCTTTTTAATTTATCATTAAGTTCAGAATGGCATTTGCATCAGTAGACTCTTAAGTACCTCTGGCCTGTGTCCACGTATGACAACTGCTACCAACTGTCTTCTATAAAATTGTTTTCCTCTCATCAGCTGACACAGGAAAGCATATAATGATATGTAATTTATACCTTCAGAATGTGATCTACATATGAAAGTATGCAGATTTTATCAGGATACAAAGAGACTTCGATAAATGTATACATTTAACCTTGCATATGATTATCAAATATTTGGAAGCTAAACAACTGCTAATTATATTTCTGGAGACTCTGTCACATTCCTAGAAACGAGGAGTGAACGTGAACCCTTTAGCCCCTTTAGCTGCACTGATAAGGGTCGGCATGTTTTTATTCTACTTGGCAGCTGGTTATGAGCCATCACAGTTTTTATCAGTGCAAGGCTTAGATGTTAGAGGACCCTTAAAACTGACAGTTCCATTTTCCAGGCTGTGCTGGTGATGTAGATTTGTCAGTCCACTAGTATATTTGGGCTGCTGTCAGTCACAAAATTTAAAAATCATCAAGCTAAACCCCCAGTAAGAAGAGCAATGTGTAGTTGGATTAGATACCAGGGTGTATTCCAGAAAATACTTCATGAATAACAGAGATTCAGGAAGAGAAACAAAACAGCAAGTTGTGTTGCTGCTGTGTTTGTTCCCCAGGATATCAGCAGTTTAAACTGCTGACTACCTGAAAATGGTCAAGAAGAGTCATGACACTGAAAGAAGAAATCCTCTTAGATCAGCAACTTCTGTTATCAGGACACACCTTTTAAAAAAAACCACAGTATTTGCAAAAGAAAGAAGAAAATATGATATATGCATTCTTCATGGCATATTCAAGACAAAGTAAATGTTTTGCCTTCAAAAAATCCTTCTAGCCTGCACACAGAAGTAGCACTTCATGAAATATAATTTGATATAATCATCAAACAGAGAGAACTATCTACTTCCTAAGTAGGAAATATATCATGGAAAATGTTTTTTCCGTTAGATAAGAATGGCTGGAGAAGAGAAGACTTTGGGAAGACCTTGTAGCAGCCTTCCAGTATCTAAAAGGGCCTTACAAGAAAGCCGGAGAGGAACTTTTCACAAGGGCATGTAGTGGACAAGGGGACTTAAGCTGAAAGACAGTAGGTTTACACTAGATATTAGGAAGAAATTCTGTACTATAAGGGTAGTGAGGTGCTGGCACAGGTTGCCCAGAGAGGCTGTGGACTCCTCATCCCTGGAGGTGTTTGAGACAGAGCTGGATGGGGCTTTGAGCAACCTGGTCTAGTGGAAGATGTCCCTGCCCATTGCAGGGGATTGGAACTAGATGATCTTTAAAGTCCCTTCCAACCTAAACCACTCTATATCATTCTAGGATTCTATGATCATGTAGTCTTACTGACTCAAAAGAAAGGGAGCAATAGTCCTGTGAAAAAGGTATCAAAAATATTTGAGATGCTATTAAAATTGTATGGAATTAAATGACTGTAGCTAAAACCACTTTGATTTTGAGTGGGTGCAGTAAAGGAATGCAAATGAATGTGGACTGCCCTCTCAGATCACCTCTGTGTGCTCTCCTACCCTGGGCACTGTAGAGCAGCATCCTCATGTTGCTTTCGACACCACCCAACACCAGGCCTGAGTTACTGCCTGTGCCATCTTATTATGTGGCAGAACAGCCTGGGGTTCAGCCAGCTAGGGTGGAGCACACTCGTATAAATATGGTATATTATTATACCATATTATGGCATGTTGTTACTGTTGCATAAATTTGGTATAGCATATAAATATGGTATATATTTATAAAATACCTATCCTGAGGAGCAGTGAGCTGCAGCTCAACATAGTCACATCACAGCAGCACAGATGATGATTTTCCACTCTGTCTTTTTTCCTTCTTCTAGGTTTACGCAGACAAAGAAAATCTTAGACACGTTTATAGTCATATCTGGTCATCTTAAAATATGGAATATCATTTACTAGGTAAATCATTAAACATTTTCAGTTTCTGGGACATCTAAAATGCTCAGTAGAGGTGAGAAACAATTTGGGGTAATGGAGTGAACAGCAAAAGATGAGGACAAAGAATAAGACTTAAGTTGACAGAGCCCCTAAATAGGCACAATGAAAATTGTAACTTTTCTTGTTATTGCATTCACAAGAAATAGATATATTTCCTTTGGAGTTCCCAGTTAATTCCCCTTACTAATGTCAGACCACATCCTCAGCTGGGAAGGGAAGAACATTCTGGCTTCTTCAGTGGACAGACCTCCCAAAGAGACCAGGATTTCATGCACAAGAAGGGCAGCAGCACAGAATGAGATTTCACAGAACAGGAAGCATCATTCTCAGCTCTCAAATGCACACACCCTCAAAACATTGTAGACAGATTTCTCCTAGTGCCTGCACTGTTGTCTGAATTTACATGACCCAATGTAACATTTATCTGCATTGTACTAAGAGCCGTTATGTGCACCACACAACATGACTAAAGATCCTGGCTTTTTCATTTTCACCAGCATTTTTTGAAACGCACGATCAGACACTGAGTACAACTGAGTACTAATGAGCCTCTCTTTTAAATTAAGGGGTTTTTTTCATGGTGCAAAATTTGCATTGTCTTCTGAAATTCTGGTATTATAGGGAAAAAAAAAAGAACGTGTAGGTAATCTGAGGTTGGTGAATTACTGACAGTTTTGATGCAGTAGCTTAGTCATCGAAAGTCTGAGGTAAAACATTTTTTATCTGGTATTTTAAAAATAAACTTTCAGCTATTCTATTTGAAATTATATTGTTTATTTACCTACTTACCATCTGTCATATTCAATTGTCATTTTTTTCTAATTTAAAGTTCACTAAAACTTCTCAATATTGTATTTACCCTAGAAATAAATTTAATTTGTACCTTTTAGCCTACTTAAGTGGGCTTTTGCCACCATTGTTTTTCTTGGTTTCGTTTTCTGTTAATTGCCAAAGAAATGCAAAATTACTCAATTTCCAAGATCTGTTATAGGCCAATTCTCATTATGCCTACTTTGCTAGTACTTGAATCATCTGGAAAGATTCTGTATGCCCTTGTAAGTTATTGCTAAAAATGTAGCCAGAGAGGGAACTCTCGGGTTGGAGAAAAAGTAATCCGATCAAACAATTCATTTCCATTTAGATTCCTTTTAGAAGACTACTAGTTAACTTTCATCTAGTTTTCATGTTTTTAGTACAGGCTGGGTTATTTTGAGTCTCCTTATGAAAAGTTTCTCTGCAGGACCCTTTGGGTAGAATCTTTCTCCTGGCCATTATCAATTTGCAGGACTTGTCTAGGAACACTGTGTGCATCTGCTGCATGCTCTCCGTTCTTGTTGATGCCTATTTTGTTCTCCATTATCAACATCCCTACATTTCCAATGGATTTATAATTGCTGTTTTCTCTTATACTTTCCTCTTACCTCTGATGCCTTAAAGCATACCCATGTACAGATTGTGAAGTCTGTGAGTATATATATATACTTAATAATTCTTAAGCATTTCCCAGATATTGCTTATACTTCAAAGCATGTCTGTAGCTATCTATAGCAAGTAAGGAATGAAAGAAAGGAATTTTTATCCTTTGAAAATTTTTTAAGCCCGAAGTTAAGGTGAAGAATTTTGCACTACATTTCAACTGTCCCCAAAATTTATGCTCATGCAGAAGAGAAATTACTTCTTGAAGTGTTTGCTTTGTTCTGAGATCGGAGAAGGATTTACAGTGTGCGTAGGTGAAATAAGGTCTTAAAAAATGGATATGTTGCAGAACCCAAGACCACTTGATATATAGCTTCAGATATATCACTGTCTCTATCAGCATTTTTAGGAAATTACTGGCGCCCAATCTGGAGACAAACTCCAACAGGTTTGGTGCTTTACTCAGGCTATTATATAAATATTAAACATAGCCACCTACCATGATGTAGAGCATGATCAGCTATTGATTTGATGCATATTTGTAAATAGACTGTAATTTATGGAAAAGAAACAGAAAAACAGCAAACAGTTGTCTGATACCTAAAGGAGCTATATCTATAATAAAGCAAGTGTAGCACATCTAGTGCAAAACATATGAATAATTTATTTTGGTTGAATGGTTAAATACCATTATCATATAAAGTTTCCTCCATTTGAGAGTGCTCATGAGCTTTGCTGTTATCCATATAATTACTAAACAAGCTTATGGTGTAAGCATGTTTTTTGAGAAAACATCAGTTTCATTCTTGTGGTTTATTATTCTTCACATCTTTCAAGTTCAGATATCAAATGCAATCAGAAATAATATATTTCATAAACAGCACATGCTTGTCTAATTTTTGAAAATATTGCCACACTAAATTCCAATAAGATGCATAGAGTATTGCATACCTTTTTTAGCATTGGTGTTTTTATCATGGAATGACTGTAATTCATTTAAGGCAAAGTCCTTCAGTCAAAATACTCTCTAAATGGCATTTGGAATTAAATGCATCATTGGGTTCTTATTCCATATTCTGCTTCTTAATTTCTTACTCTCTATATGACAATATAGAGAAATGCCAGAAAAGTTGTAGGTGCCTGTAGTGAAAGTGGTGTTGTTTATTTTCAGCTACTGGAATGCCTTGTTTCCAACACTCTCATGCTTCTAATTTGAAGTTTAATGCCAAAAGAAGTTGGAGGTCTCAAAGAGAAAAGAATGTGTGCATACTCTGCCACTTTGTCTATTTGTAATAAATATTTTCATAAAACAGAGATAAATTGCACTGTTGGAAGACAGGACAATTGAGAAGTTTTATATATGACTTTGCCCTTTTCCTCCATTAGCAAAATTTTAAACATTTTTCTCATGGAGCTCCACCATCATTTCTGTAATCAGGCTACAACAATGGAACTGTTTAGTCCAAGTTTACAATAAGAAGAATACAGTATACTAAGCATATTGTAAAAGTGGTTGCTACAAATCCTCATGCATTCAAATTACAACAGCTGGAGAGGATTATGGAAATACACCCTTTTTTCAGTGTTTTGGTTTATTACACAGTCCTTGTAGCCATTCCTAGGACTGCAGCAATCAGCCAGCAAGTCCATGTCCTGTTCTGCCTGAGATTTTAGGGAAGTGCAGAAGAAGAATCCAGCACCTGGACACTTCAACAATTAGGAATTTTTAGAAATAACTTCAGTGTTTTCTTGAGGACTCCAAACTGATTCTTTATTAGCATGGGTAAAGGAGGGAGGGAGCACACTCAGAGCTGTCCACAAATCATGTCCAAGAGGAACTTTGCAATCGTGTCACTCTGCAAATAGAGAATCAGCTCCCAAATGAGAAAAATATCACTGTTCCATCAGGCAGATTGGACAGGAGTGGAAGGAAAAATGCAATACACCTGGCAACCACCTGTTAGGAAACCAGCCTCATCATTTATACTTTTCAGCATGCAAGGCTTGTATGCAGTACACGTTGTCAAATGGGGATTAAAAATGAGTGAGAAAGATGAAAATTACGGTCTGCTCTCTCCAGGCCTAGTTTTGTAATTCATCATTGTGGATAAACTCCAGTCTTAAACACTGGATGCCACAAGATAAGCAGCATCGTGTCTCTGCTAGAAGTCTATCCTAATGACAGACAACCAGAAGGCCTCATCTTCTCCTGCTCTTTGAACATCCGTGTGCGCTTACCAAAAGCGGAGGCTCACAATCCCCAGACCCGGCTCCCCAGACTGTATGTTCTTTCAGCAATGAGCAGGCATTTTGCATCTAAAAGACCACTATATATTTAAAAAATTCCTAAAAACTGCTGAAAGCGCTGAACTGCTTTGCATCTGATTGTTTGGAAGGAGTCTTGCTCACAAAATACTTCAACTGCTACAGTTCTGCTAACATCTGGACATCTTCCTTATGTCAGAGGTGGATGATGAGATCCAGATGCTGTGACTTACTGATGTTTTCATTAACTTCTTAGCAGTTTTGTCTTTGTTTTGTTTACCAACTTCAACTTCTTAACTCCAACTCACATATGTGAGTGTTACTAGGGAGAGCAGGGAGAAGAGCTGGAAAGGAGGGGGGCAGCCAGAGAAATTAAATTAGTCTTTGGCCTAGATCCAAAACAACTGATTTCTCTTATTACAATACTCTGTTCCAGGATATGCAGTCTGTGGGAAGGTCAACCCCAGATGATAAGAAGCATTTCACCAAGCTGCTATTTTCAGTAAAAATGAGCTATATGATTTGCTAATTATGTTCTAATTTAAGAGTAAACATATTAAGCTATGAAGACAACAGGAAATGAGGATGTAAGATAATATTAATGGCAACCTTGTGAACTTTGCATTTACAATCATGCCTAAATCTTGCCATATAGAGAATATTTATTACTCTAAGGGAATGCCACTATTGGAGCAGACACAGGAGGGAGCCTACTTATATTGTAGGCTACACATTAGGAACTCACTGGATAGTTCTTTGGCCACAAACGGAGTAAAAAAAAAAACAAAACAGACCAGAAAAAACCCCAGCATATGCAAGAAGCTGTATAGTATCTCTGTAGCAACAAATGTCTTATATATTTGCCAATTTTACATGAAAGAATTGCTTTTACAAGAATTTAAAGCACTTCCAAAGACTAGTTCCTTCAGCTTTTTCCCACTGAAAATAGACCTAGTGCTGGCAGAACAGCTTTCTTTGCAATGTACATCCTATTAAAAGGTTGAAGTGAATTTTCAAAAACTGACTAAACTTGCATTTGCATTTTATGTAGCCATGCACTTAAATTTTTTGAGGGGATGAAAGAGACAGAAACAACACAGCACATTGATTGCCTGACTGATCAATACCCTTATTCACTAATTGTTGTGGCACTCTTAGCACTGTGAAAGAAATTGAGATCAAGAAAATCTTGTTTTGAAGAGATTATGATCTGTTAAACAATCACTGTCAGTGTTCAGTAGGAGGAGGTAAATTCAGAATCCATATAAGTATATATTATGTAGGCAAAAAATGCAGCAGCCACTCAGACCAGCACAGGCAGAGAACTTATCAATCCATTGAACTTCCTCCTGCACTGCCGTGTTCACCAGCTTGCAGCAATGTGGGAAAACAAAAAATGGGCCAAATTATCCCAGTGCAGAAAGTATCTCCCTGTACTGGAGTTTGCTTGTTGATATCAGTATTTCCAGACTGTTAGAAGGTCAATTAGCAGTATAGTTTATTTTTGGAGTTATGGATGTGTTTGTCTGAGGGTGAACATGTCTGTGTTAATCATATACAGAGGCAGCTAATAAAAATAATAGGAGAGGAATGTTTAGGAAGATTCTACTTCCAAGTGGTAAATTAAACATACAAAAACAGAATGAACAAAAGAAATTGATAACAGCTAGCCAGTCAGTCAGGGCAGCAGAAAACAATACAAAAATAGCACAAGTGGGTAATAAGATCTAAGAAGCAATTTTCAATGTAATTTATTAAAAATTTGTGACCAGATGTGCGAAGATGTTACAAGGTAAGATTTTATTTTAATTCATCATACTTCACATCCATGTCTCTTGTGATTTGACTTCAGATGCATCTTTAATTTCTCATGTTCTCTTATGTGACAATAGAATAGAACCCATCCATGACTGTAGCTTTTGGATTACACTGTAATAGAAATTAGAGTGGTTTATGTTCTGCAGTTTCTCACAAATAAGTATGAGAGTTTGGCACATTTTTTGGAGGGACCTGAACTAATAGAAACTAATTGCTGGAAAGCCATAAGGACAAAGGAAATCTGCATTCTGCTTTTCTCTTCTTCTTTCACATTTTGAGGTCTCTCTGGTGTACCAATACAATTCCATTTGGCAGAGAGATATGACAGAACCAATACAAGGTGGTTCAGCTTTAGATGATCTTTTTGTTGATTCTCCAAAAGGCTCTTAGTCTCTATCATTATTCTGTTCAAATTTCACAGCATTCTTTCAGAGTTTCTGCAAGAGCTACTTGATGATGAAGTTCTATTTTGGCAGCCATCCTGCAGTAGCAAAGTGTCTGCCATCTGAGCTGAAGGAACAGCTGGCCTGCCATGGTGAGCCATGGACAAGAAGGGTTTGGCGTGTGACTGCCTGTCACTGCCAGTCACAGCAGAAAATCTCAAGGCAATGGACTGGTACTGGTCCATAAGACTGAGGAAAACAGAAATTTGTGTTTTCTCACGTATACTTTATATTACAAGATGGCCTTTTTTGCTTTTACTTTGTTCATTAATCTGATAATCTTCCAGGTAGCTATCTGTGAAATATATAAAAGGAAGTGTGATTTTGAAAGGCAAAGTAAGCAGTTCATTTCCATCCAAGATTCTTGTATAACATCTTCTTGTGCTTTGCAATATCGTTTGCACATCCTTTCAGTCAGTATTCAGAGCTGAGGGGACAGAGACATGACTGTGAAGTGTTCAGTGACCCAGAAGGCTGGTGCAAAAATAGCCTGACCTCAATCTTATATTTTCTCTCTGTATCTGCTACTTGTCAAGACATCTCTATTTTTCCCTCAGTGATGTACACAGCTTCCTTGTGTGTTGTGCTTGCCTTGATATACTAGCTCTTACTGTGCCTACTTCTCTTCATCCTGAACATGTTGGTTTAAAGATGGTAAATTAAATCTTCAAGCATCCACCTGCCATGATATTTCCTCTGATCAGTAGTTCATCAAATATTCCTAGTTTTTGTTGAACCCCACACAGAGACAAAAAGTAAAAAGTTTTTCAATGCAAATGAAAGCAACTTTTCTGAGCAACCTGATTTAGAGTGTTTGTTTACTATCAATTAGTTTGTTAAAGAGTGTTCAATAAATTGGGGGAGGAGATATAAATTTGAATGATCTTGCTGTAAGACAGTTCAGATTAAACTGAAAGTTTGGTAGGTTTCAAAAAGCTAAGAAACCTTGGATAATAATTTTGAGGACAGTTGCTGAAGTCAAGCAGAACACTGGTTTTAGTTCCTTCTGCTTTTAATTGATGTCACACTGACAGAATTTTATGTAACAGATCTGAAGAAAAACTCTTGTCTTTTTCCTAACATGGGAAGGTGCTGCCTAAAAATCTCTCATTGTGCAGAACCAAGAAAAACAGGATTGCAATCACACATTTATGTTGATGAATTTGTTTGGTTTTCTGCTGCAAGAATTTGCTGAATGGTCAAATTCACAACTTCAGTAATACAGAAGTGCTGACCATATTCTTCTGCACACCACATATTTTAGAAGCCTGAGAACCTAATGAGGTTTATAGTATTGATAAAATCCTGACATTCAATCTTTTAGCCAGAATTTTCACAGTTTTTTTCACAGTGATTTCAACAAAGAAAAGGAAGATGATGTTTCCATATGATTTTTTCAATCTAGTAGATATTAGTACATACAGTGAATGCATACACACGTATACACATATATATATATGCTTCTTGCTCTGTTGATTAGTCTTCTGGGTTTCTACAATAAAGTGAACGAGATAGGAAGAATTATTAAGCAAAAATAATCTCATACTCAGAATTTTTAAGATTCTCTACTAAGATTGTTCCTTGCCTTTAAATCTAATTTTGGGGTCAATCCAGAATTCCCTGACAGCTCTTTGCTAGTTGACTGTAAGTTCATTTTTTTGCATCTCAGATCATATGGAATAGCCACAGTTCCTTTTCTGAGGCCAAAAAGAATACTATGATCAGCAGCTCTAACCTACATTATAAATCCCATAAAATCTCACACAGTAACTTGCACAACATCTGAGAATTCTATATGTTTCATTTTAATTTATGAGTTCAGATATCTATTTTCTGAATTTTCATACTCTAGTAGTAACCTCTTTGATTTTGAGTCTTTTGCTCACTGGAAGATGAAGTTATCTGTGGTCTGTTAGGAGCCTCAAGCAAGCACTCAGATACTTCAAGCAGGAGGGAAAATGACTGCACAAATATGTATCACTGGCTTCAGCACAAGTATTATAGAAACACAGATTCCTTGGCTAATTTCCCAGCCATGGCAGCTTTTAAGATAACTTGAAGCCACTTTTCAGTTTGAGTCTGTTCTTTGAAAGCACTTGATAAATCTATTCCATTTCTTATGAGCATATGTTGTCATCTATAGGCTTTAAGGGTTTGGCCTGCAACCTGACATAGTAAAATACTACATATTTCACTTCTTCTAATTTCAAGAGAAACCTCCTTCTGTACCCCTTAGAAATGTTGTAGTGCAGTGAAGTATATGCACGGTTATGTTCCACAGTATGTTAACCTCACTGAAGCTGACCAGTGTATAACTATGTTATAATCCTCTGAAGATTCTTTCTTTAACTGAATATGCAGAACTCCTAAAACAATGGACACTCAGTGAAAGTGGAAAAATGATATATTAGATTAGAAATTAAACATCTCAATTTGTTGATCAAATAGTAGATATTGCTAATGAACTTGAGAATTTTCTTAACTGTCTTGTAATAGGCTATTGGATGTGAAGCAATGAAATTAGATGATCTCAAATCAAAATACTTTCTCATTTCAGAGAATTTAAATAGCTTCTGTCTTATGAGGAGTAAGGAATTTTGCTGATGTGAAAGCAAAAGTAACTTCACTGAGGAAAGAAAGTAGTCCAACAGAATATCAGTGTATTGAAGATAGGTATTTTGATGAGATTTTAAAGACCATTAAAAAGATAGTGCACATTTCTCAATCTTTCCAACTATGATAAGAAGTAGAAATGATTTAGCAAACCTAAGTAGAAATTCTTGTAACATGTACCCTTACACTTTACTGCCATTGCAACATTTATGGGTGACCATAAAAACTAATTCCTTTCCCACCATCCCTCTATCTGAATTCCTATATTGTTCTATCATCCATCAGATCTATGTGTTTAAGAACAGAAATATTGACAATCTCCTCTCTTTATTTTTTTTCCTCAGACTGCAAAAAAGAAAAATGATAGCTAACAGACTTGTCTTACTTCTTTCATGAGTTCCTCTTCTTCTTCCGTGTTTTAATTAGTACTATTTATAATACTTCTTTTGCTCATAAAACATCTTATATTGTAATGTCATTGGGGTTAGCATCCTCACACAGCCCATTTGAAAGCTGAAACCAGTAGTTTCTGATCCCTGAGCCCACCACTGCTTTTAATAAGATCTACTGAAGCTGTTAGGAATTAAAGGTCATTACAGCTTTGTGTATATTTGGGCTATTTGGCAAAATTAGCTTGCCATGGTGGCCTGATGGGTAATGATGAGCACATCTGGTTCCATTTCTTTGGAGCTACCACAGCAAGATGTAATTTCAAACATGAGGTTTCAGTATTTACCACCTGGGGAAATCTTCACAGGGATTTAACTCTTCTCTGCCCACTTTAAGATCATTCACTCTGGTTTTTCCTTTCCCTTCAGTGCATCAAACCATTTAATTCCCACCATTTCAGTTTTCTGCCAGGAGCCAGTTCACAACAAGAAGTAGAAAATTGTTTGTGACAAGGATACACAACACCATATGTTCATGCAATGTCTGGAACAGGTGCTGGGCACTCTCTAACTTATACATCTCTCCATAGAGAGACAGTGCTGTAGATGAAATTTGCCTTACGACAGAGGGCTCACAGCAATGAACAAACCTGACTTTTTTCTGAATGGCAGAAAGCTTACATAATGTATAATGTGTTTCAAGAAAGAGATCAGAATTAGACCACCAGGAAAATTTATCTTTAATAAGTATGGGTATTTAAAGAAATTATTTAAATAAAAAAATTAGAAACAAAGATTTTTTTTTTATATTTTAAAGACAGTTCAGTATAAACATTAAGTCCAGTCCCACAAAAGGCATAGCAAAAAAAACCCTACACAGATGACTATAGTACAGTTTCTTAGTTCTTTAAAATACACGCAATGACCTTTATTACAAAAATTGTGTCAAATTTAAAATATTACAAAAATCTACCGTTCTACACATCTTATACTTTTTAATTATTTTGTTCTTCTTTTTTTTGCCAGTCATAACTCATTAAATTAAAATACGTGAGTGGAAATGAGAAGCAGCCCAGATGTTTGGCTATACATAGGAGTATATCCATTGATATATTCATGTATTCTCAAAGCAGATAAGGTTAGATTACACACCTGCCTGGTTTACCACTAATGCTTACTAGAAAGCATGAGAAATAATAAAATATTATTCAGAAGTATAAGAGGAATTTATAAAAACAGGAAGGGTTTCATGGGACCAAAATTAATTTATAGTTGTTCTTGAAAAGC
Organism: Eulacestoma nigropectus; assembly: GCA_013397775.1. NCBI lineage: Eukaryota > Metazoa > Chordata > Aves > Passeriformes > Eulacestoma > Eulacestoma nigropectus. The sequence continues at coordinate 381,971 of VZTE01000500.1, forward strand.
AGACTGCGTTTTATACCCAGCAAGTGTGGGTTTTTTATCTTTTCTTTCATCTGTTTGTATGTTTCTAAATCACGATGAGAGCTGGGGAGTGGAAACACCTTCTCCTGTACATTTAGCAACATAACTAAAGTCTCCACATGGATTTGTTCTCTGTTTCTTCCTATTTGTGTAAATGCTGGCACATAATGAAATTAAAGGCAAAACCAAAACAGGCACTTGGTTTTGAAGCAGAAAGCAAGTAGGGTCATCATCACTATTATGAGTAATCCTGTAAAACTGGATTTGACTTCAGGTTCTTAATTGCCATCAGACATCTGATTCCTCCTGGAATGTGGCAAAAACACGGTGCTTTTAGCAGTAAGGTGCTCCAGCATAGCTTTTTGAAGAAAGCTAGAACAACAGAATACTGGTAACTCATTAAAAAAGAGGAAATGGAAATAAAATTCCTATACTGAGACTGAATCTGATATGCCTGTCTGAGACATGCTCTCCCATTTGCCTAACACTTTTCAAAAAAATTCTCATGAAACATCTGCAATCTGTCCAAAAAATTAGTCACAGAGGGATTTGTGTCATCATCCTGAAAACACTTCTTGTACTTATGACTAGCACAAATAAATCAGTATACCAGAACTAAGTTATAATGAGACAAAAATCACACTTCCCCCCTCCCCTGATGTTTAATTTGTTTACTAGATGAAATTGTTCTACTAAAAAGCCAAATACACTACATAAAAGTACTTATTTTATGGGTACAGGATAATTAATACTTGGAACTGGTGAACTGGGGTAAGCAGGAAATAAACTTTGCCTCTTCATTAGCAGGACTCCAATTTCAATTGTATTTGAATTTTCTTCACCATTAAGGAATTTTTAGTATAATTCACAGCTTAGGTGACATTGGGAACTTCATATGATCCAATATGTTATGTTGAATATTGCAGTGAAGTCCTGCTTCAATATATTTTTCCTTTTCTTGCAGACTCAATCGGAAGCATGCTATGCCCCATACTGTGGCTGAACGGGTTTTCTTATCAAAGAGAGCATTGTTAATTTTAATGGAGCTACAACAAATATTCAATAGCTATGTGATAGTAACACTAGAAGAAACCCACAATACATGAGCAAGTTTTCCTTTTCTCTTCTCCAGAATCAATACAGAAAGTCCTTTCATGTTGGAAGCCCCACGTGTAGTTCTGCAGCCATTCCAGTACTCTACATATGCACACAGAAATAACACTTCCAACTTTGAAACGCAATTGTCAAAGGAAAGACAAAGAAGAAAAATCTGCACATTCTGCAGTTTGGACCTTTTAAACCTAAGACCACCCTTTCCAGAAGAGGGTTATTTGCAAATTCCATGCTGTTCAGCAGGACCTCCTTTCTTAATGCTTTCCCTGCAACATGCATATGTAGTGACATCATCCCATAAAACTCCCCTGGCTCAGTCTGCTCCCAGTGTAGGTGTGCAGGATATGAGTGCAGCCACGGCTCCAGAGAGCTCATCTTCTCACATGAGTGTAGAGGAAATTTTGTGATTCTTATCTATAGATCCATTCTTTAGTTACTGTCTGTTACACAAATTAATTCAGGAGCATTTTTGTGTGTATGATGGTAAAAGGATTCAAGCTTTGTTCTCATTCACACTTGAGCCCTTTTAACAGTGCTTAATACTCTGATCCTTTGAAGTACCTTTAAACTCAACAGGTTGATAGAAATGGCAGTGAAACTCCATGCAGATTTAGAAACCATCCTTCTCTTTGCTCAAGGTGAGGATGAGCAGTCGTGGCAGCGGCTGGAACTGCAGCTTTTTAGGCAGAGTAACTCCTTTTAAGAAGAGAATAAAATTGCTGAATCTTTACAGCCCATCACAGACATGCTCAGCTGGCAGCAACTATGCCTCAGTCTTACCTTATTCTTCCCTCTGTGGGGCCGAACTAATGAAATTCTGATCTCTTGGCCTATAAGCAGACAAGCATGAAGATGGGGTTTCTGCTTTGGTCCTCACAAACTCGTGGTGAGCTGATAGGTTTACCACTGAATTTCTCAGATGCAAATGAATGCACCCACACTTCACTGGGTATGAGAACTGAAAGGTGGGCCTTGCATAAAAAATACAGCAGGGCTCAAAATAAAATTTTATAGTCAAAATATAATTCCACTATGTGGTAACAAAAGAGACTTCCAGGAGAATCAGGGTCTGGTTTCTGAGTTGTAATTTTCTATAAATTTTCTACTTGTACCTTAATTTTAACTCAAAGCATGTTTTAAATATTACTGTAGTGTTAAATAATTTGTAGCAAAATGGAAAGTCACTATAGGTAAAAAAAAAAAAGAAGAAACTGTGCTGAGACATACCTATTAGGCAATTTTTTTAATTAAGAGTGAAAGGAGACATTCAAAAGCAAAGCTCAAAATGACATGCGCAAGAACACAAGACACAAACAAAAATCATCCAGCATTGACATTCACTGGAGGAGAATGAAAGGAGCTCACTATTTAACTTACTACTTTCTGTAAAACCTTGTGAAACAGCAATAAAACCAAGAAGCTAAATAACCCATCTATTTCAGCAACAGCTAGTAAACTAAACAAACAGCAACGTGGATGAATCTCATTTTATCTGTCTGAGAGAATGACCTTTGAGGCTCTGCAAGCATCTTTAAAATTCTGAACTTTTAAATTGGCACACTGTCTTCAAAAAGTATTTTGTATGTATGTCAGGACTGTCATGAATTTGAGACATTGTGTGTGGTCTTATAGGTCTCCTTAAATCCTGTAACTAGGTGAGCTAACTGCGTGCAATATACTATACTGATAAGTGTAATTAACAGGAGTAAATGGGACCCCCTTGACTTATGCAAATAAGGCATCATTAGTTTATTCAGCCATCTGTTCTGATTTGATTCAGTATTTCCCAGTATGCTAGAAATTACACTCACTTTAGTTTTCTGCAAAAATTATTCTGAATAATTCTGACGCATTCTGAAGAATGATTTCTTTCTTCTCCCACCTGAGTTCATTCCTTACAGATAAGCAAAGGTCAGCTCATCTAACAGGCATTACCTCTGTCCTCACCATTCACACTCTAAATCATAGAAATCAAAAAAACTCAAGAAATCATAGCAGCTGTTTACAAAGATATCCCACTTACGGCCGTAAGTGACACAAGGGCTTTACAGCTCTGTATTTACAAGATATCAAAGTGGTTTCTTAGAGAGTAGTGCAATTTCCCTTCTGCTCTGGGTGCATAAAATTGGTGAACCCAATAAACTAGAAAAGCCTCATTAATGGAATCAAGTGTCCTTTGTAAGTGAGCAGCAGAAGCCAGCAGATCAAAGGTGCCCCACTTCCTTCAGTAGTGCCTGCACATCTGTTTTTGTTAGATCAAATATGTGGTTAAGCTTTCTGGTTGACAACAACAAAGCTTTTTGCTATTACTGTTTTTCTAACATATGCTGACTTCAGTTTTCAGCCCATCTTTTTCTATAAATACTTAAGCATTTTAACATGAAGTTATGGGTCTGATTGATATAAGCTGTGTCTAACTTTAGCTACAATGTTAGAAGAGATGTGATGCTCCTCATCTGGCTCATGTAAATAAAAAGATTAGATGGCACTTTGCTGGAGTTAAGTTTCCTTCAAAATAACACCAAATGCTGGTATTTTTTGCATCTATATCCAGCTACAAACAAGCCCAGGACTGGATCCGCTATTCTATCAGTAGATGTGCTCTTGCTTTTGAAAAAGAGGTAAAAATCATAAAGAATGGTATAACCTCTGTGTAGTTTAAGAAAACCAAAATAACATCATCATTTTGTAAGAACATATTTAACTGGAACTAAATTTGAAGAGCTGAGTATTAGTAGGCAAAAATCAAATTTTTTTCCTTTTTTTTTTTTAATATGAGAGAACCTGTTTAAATACTAAATACTAAATTTCAAAATATAATATTTTTTAACAGTAATCTCTAAGAAATTCTTTCTTTTCTACTTTTTATCAAATAGGAAAAACTTAACACTATCAAATTAAAACACTGCCTACCCAACACCATCCTTACTCTCTTTTGTATATTTTTCTACAAAGGATTTTGCAGTAGGTCATTCTTACTGAATAGCACATATATCCCATAAGCACAGATTACCACATGGCACTAGACTGGTAACTTGAAAATGTACTAGATGCTACTTTGTGAACAAATGTCTTAGTACTGAAAGAGGTCATATATATATATGTGGCTGAGCATCCCATTGAAATTGTAAAACACTAATCTGATTGTGATGAACTGTAGTTATCATGAACGGGGACAAAAAAAACGAGGGAAAGGCTAATCTAGTAATGTCCTTTACGAAATTTTCTCTGAGAGGACAGTAAAAGGAGTCCTTTAATTTGTTCTCTCTCCTTCAATCTGGCATGCAGAGCTGAGGAAGTTGATCAAAGAAAATGAAAAATGCCACATATTTTTACATGGTACTGCACACGTGTGATTAAAGGTAGTGCACAGCGCCTGATGCTGGTGTGACCCAGTGTCCACTGGAGTGCAGTTGATTCCTTCCTCCTGCTTTGGCAGATAGGTGAAACAGTCTTTGCAAGAGATCAGGGTGATTGCAGTACTCACAAAAAAAAAAAACCCAAAAACCAAAAAGAACCAAAAAAAATAATCCATAGCAAAAAACCAAACCCTCCTGTTTACTTGTTAGAATGCAGGAATAATCTGAACAATTTGAGAAAAATAAATCTCATGTAAAACATGTCAAGAAATCCTTCTCTCTACTCAGGAAGGAAAACAGATAATTTTAATTCTAATGTTTCTATTTGTAACCTAACATATTTCTTCAGCTAAAGGAGACAAGCAGTGACTTTAAATAGGTCTCCTCGTTTCCTCTTGCTCATATCACTTCCCAAAGTGCTCTCCACCCTATCCTTTTCTGAGTGATATCCTTATACATTCGTATTTATGAAGGTTAGGTCATCCAATTCACTTACGAAGTCAACAAGACAAGTTAATGAGGGCTTTAGACCGACAGCGAATGTTACATTTCATATGCCCTAAGTACAAACTAGAAATAGCATAAACATTTATAGAAGGGTTCAAGGAAAATGGATGCATGAAGAACGTTTATTTGTTTGTTTACTTAGGTTTCCTTTGCTCACAGATCACTTGGTATTTGTTTAAAACTATGCAGTGCTTTGATTCTTACCAACTTTAGATAGCAGAGCCAATATATTTATATAAAGCTGAATTATCCTCCCCAAAGATGGAAATTACAGCCAAAGGCTATCCTAATGGAAAACTGAGCTCTTACAAGATTTATTCTTCACACTCTGAACCAAGTACGGAAGATAATGAGCAGGTCCTCCAGGTGTTTTTCAATACTTCACAGAACAATCTTTTCTATGGCTTTACCAGGCACTGAAGTGAGATTGACAGGTCTGTAGTTTTCAAGGCCCTTCTTCTTGCCCTTCTTGAAAACTGGGATGATGTTTACCAGCTTCCAGCCAGGTGGGACCTCTTTGGTCCCTCTCAAGACTGCTCAAAAGTCATCAAGAGAGGTTTTGTTAATCAGTTAGCTCATTGAGGATTCTCAGATGAATCCCATAAGACCCCATAGCTTTCTAGGGATCCAGCTGGAGAAGTAGACTCCACACAAGTTCAGGGTCACCTGGGATCTGATCATTCCTGCAGCCATGGTCTTCCAGCTCAGGGCACTGAGACCACCTTGGTCCATCATCTGTGTTGAAGACAAAGGCAAAAATGGATTCAACACCTCTGCCTTTCCCTGTCCCTGTTTTTGAGGTGACCATCCATATCCTGTAATAAACCAATGTTATTTCTATATGGCCTTTTGCTATTAATATGTTTGAAAAAGTTCAAACTCACACTTCTGGCTAGCTTCAACTCCATTTGAGCTTTGGCCACATGAATTTTCTCCCTACAGTGGCAAGCAACATCTCTTATTCTTCCCACGTCACCTGACCTTGCTTCCATCAGGCGTACACCTTTCTTTTTCTTCTTATTTCCAAGAGAACATCCCTTTTCAGCCAAGCCAGCCTTCTGCCTTGTCTGCTTGACTTGAGACAATTGAGAACTGCCTGGTCCTGTGCCTTAGGACGTGATGTTTAAACAGTGAAAAGCACTGATGGTAGTGTCTTACAAGAACAAAGCTTACCCTACAAAAAATTTGAGCATGCACTACAAGTATCAAATTGCTCTCAAACAGTGCATTTAATTCATCAGCAGAATTAAGCCAGAACCTAAAAGTATGAGTCAGTAAACTGATTATCGATGTGTTCAAAGTGCACATTTAACAATGTGAATTATCCAGTAAAGAGCACTTCATTTCAGCTATATCATGAGTGTTAATTTAAATCCATAAAATTTCTGTAATCTGCTTTTTCATTTCAGAACTGACCATTCTTATTTATACCTAAGTAATGGTGCTAATGGATAGTTATCCTTATAGCAGACTAACAAATAGCAAGACATTATTTTCATGAGGCCTTTTATGTAATTGGTTTTTACCCAGTTTAGGCTAATCCCCACAACAGATTAGCAATCTGTCCTGGAAAGCAATGTAGTAATAGGTGAGAAAGAAACATGAAGATTTTTGGTGTAGCATTGGGGTATTGCTAGAAAGTAGCTTGCGTTCCAGTAGTGGTACTTAGGTCAAAGTTTGAGTACTTCTCTCTTAAAGACTTTCTTTTTTTCTTAGGATCTTAAGAGAACAGAATCCCAGTCCTCAGTCTTCCCCAGGAAATATTATTCCAAGATAGTCTGGTTCAGGATTTATTTTGTATCTATCAGCGTGGTTTAGCTGCAACTCATTCTCAGCGAGGTAATCTCCGTATGTCATCTTCTACTTCCACAAATGTGCCAGTCTAGATATTGCCTGACAGCACTGATTTTAGATGCCAAAAATTTCCATTCTTTTTCTAATGAAACATTTCATATTAAACCCTGTTGCACTGAAGGAAGGGGAATTTTGCCAGGATTTCTTCCTATCTGCTTTCTGAGACTGCCCATGAAAATGTTCTATGTCACGTGACATTCCCAGCACAGCACTGGGTAGGCTGTATCCTGCAGAACGACATCTTTTGTAAACAAGATTTAGCAATCTTGGAGGGAATTTCCTGCTGCTGGTCAGATTGTTTTGAACACCATTGACCTTGCTGCAGATTTCTATTCTAAGAGCAGCTATTCATCTGTGTCCCATCCAATTGCTTTGATGACAGTAACTGCTGCGGAGGTGGATAAGGAAATCTAGAGACACTCGTTCCAGTTGTGAGGCCTGCTGATAACCAGCCCAGACTGTGCTCTGCCTGGTCTATACCAATTTAAACAGTTTGGAAGGAAATAACTTCACTGAGGAAGGAAGCAAGGGAATGCGGAAAGCAAACCAAAAAAATTCCAAGTACAGCGCTAACCTAGACCACATCATGTTGCCATCCTACTACCAAGTTTTCACATCAAAACACAGGGCAACTATGCCTCAGACTGCACCAAAACTATATTTTTAAAATGCACTGGCATTCAAGGCATTCTCAGACGCTCTTCAGATTGCCAGCCCTTATTAAGCAGATAAATCTGCACCATTTGTTCCTACTTTGCAAGAATGTTACACTCCTTAACAAGAAAAAAACATTTCATACACTTAGAATTGTAATGACTCCTTCATGGATTTTTTTTTCTGAACACAAAGAGGAGATCAAGACACAAAAGCCAAACCACAAGGAGCAAAACTGTTTTATTTAGTTAGCTTCATATCTTCTAAGTCAAAAACTCTTCTAGCTTCTTTATCTCTCCTCTATAAAAATGTATTGTGTAAGAATTATGTTTTAGTGCACTTAATTTCTGGATAGTATTTTTTTCTTTGGTGTCTTTTGATGGTATGACTTCACAATCAAAAAGTAGTTTTCATGTGTCAAATAATTCAGAGCTCTCACCAACTGAAGCCTCTCCAAAAACAGTACCTAACCAGATCACAGAAATTTGAAGCAAAAAAGAGACAATCAAAAATTGTGTCTTGATCACACCACATGAAGAGTATCTACTTAGCAGAGATGGTTTCTCTACACAGTCTCAATATTCAATAGGAAATCTTTCCATTTTCTGTCTGTTTTACTATATAGTAAAAAATAGATGCATTCTATTTTTTACTATACAGAGCCTTAAATTATTAGAAATGTTAAACAATTTCCATAGCCTATATAATGAGGATCAAAGATTTAGTAAATATTCAATATCATCATTTGATACTGAAACCATGAAGTGTATTACATACTTTTCAATACTTTAGATTTTTATGTAAAAAATAAAATGATTTCTTTATGGTGACTTACTAATAGCTCTAAAAGAACAGAATGGAGACTCAAGGTATCAGTCTATGTAGGTATCTGGAACTGGAGTTCTGAGTCATATAAACTAAACTTCAATTTATTATGTTTTATTTTATTATGTTCAGTGCATCACTGAATGTATATATTTCAGTAGTTCTTCAGGTTCTTGATTTCTACAAAATTGTATAACTTATGTCTTCAAATGATTGCAGGTTTTAGTGGTAAGACTTGCAATGTCTTCAGAAACCCTCCACCAAGAATTATGTAATGACATCCCAGCTTTAATTTCATATCATGTAAGATCTGGCTCAAAGAATCACTAAAATCATTGATCATATTTCCACTGACCTACAGTTTAAAATAGTGGCAAAGTTATGTTCTAAGTTTGCACATCTATGCAACTTTGGCTGAAACAGAACAAGAATTTCTTACAGAACTGTGTATTGTCCTAAATGATGCTCATCTCTGGAATTGAATGATACAAACAAAAAAGCTTAGATATAGCTTGAAACTTATAGGGTACAGCATGCAAAAGGTAGGTAAAGAGAAATTATATTTGATATTCATCCTGAAATTAGGTACAGAAGGATAAGGACAAAATATTACCTACAAAGTGAAGGAGAACATTCCTTTATTCAAAAGCAGGTATGCAAAGTTATCTGGACTTCTTGTTCTTCTCTCACATATAAGAATATTACAGAAATAAAAAACAAATTCAAGATCCAAACAAGAACATTATCCAGAGGACAGTGAGGGTGATGCAGTGATAAAGGACAGAACAAAAGCAAACAACCTATTCCATTGTCTTCTTAATAATTCAGCTAAGAGTCAAGCATTGAGGCTGTATAATATTTTCCAGTTTTGATTAGGAGAATAAGAACCAAGTTTAAACCTGTATCACAGTTGTCCCAGTTGTTAAACAAACAAAAAGTCTGAAGAGTTCCTTGTCGATGCAATACAGATTTTCATCTTAGGTCTACAGATTACCCAGTTTCTAATGTGACTGAGCTTTCTATGGCCATGGACCACATGTTTTAAGAAGAGTGCATAACTTCTCTCTAAATAAGTTAGTGAAACCTAGGCCTGAGGGCATGATTTTGGTCTGCATTTTCCTAAACATTTAACTACGCAGTCAGGTGGGCTGATTCAAGATCCCTGACTAATAATTGGGTTTTGGCTTTCTTTCTCACAGACAACTGCACTGTCCTATGGCAGATATAAGAGATGCATGATTTTTCTGAAATTATTGTTCAGAAAATTTGATTTTCCAGCAATTTTCATGCATTTTTCTGAATGGAAGCTGAGCCTGATCATAGTATATCCTGGTCATGTGTTTAGCTGTCATTGTATTGGTTTTTGTAGTTTAGATTGAGGTCAATTTAATCTGAAATAAGTGGCAGTACACTGCTTGGACGTAACTGCATGAAGCAGGTCCCCACCACACTCCTGAGCACGTCTGATCCTCCCTGCATCATCATGGCATTTACAAGATAAGCAATTTTTTTTTTTCACAAACACTTATACTAAGAAGAAATGGCTTTCTAGGTGTCTTTGTTTTAAGGGACCTTCTTTGTGTCCCCCACGGTAAGGCTACTGAAAGTTTAACCTGTTTTGAAATAACTTCTACTGTTAGAATGCTGCATAAGCAGGACAGAAAAAACACCCAAAAGACACTCACTACACTTTCCTCTGTGATGTTTGCACCCCAATATAAAGCTCTCTGTTAGGCTTACATAGCAATCAGCTATCACCTCTCCTTGTTTCTGTATTTCATCATTCAGTTTCCTTCTGGTCTTGCTGACACTCCCGACACACCTTCCTTGCAGTCACTTGCATGTCAGTCAGCAGCTGCCTTCTCACACATCCCAGCCCTGATGATCTGCTTGTGAAGTACTAGCAGATAGTGCTGTGGTTGAAATTCAGTAGTGTAATCAATCAAAGGCTGATTATACACGCATGTATGCAATCTTCATATTGAATTGCACATACCCTATTTAAAGAATGGTGTTGCCATTCATGTATCAACATTATGGGGAGAAAAAGGTGAAAAATATGAAACCTCAAAAAATTATTTGCAATAGTAAATACTCATAATTCCAGGGAGAATTAGGATATTTCAGCCCAAAGTGTCCTAAAAAATCCATCAGGTTTTCAAATGCGTGCCTCAAGTGTAATCTAGCAGACTCAGTCTGTAATGGAGCATTTTTCCCATATTATTATTTTTGTTATTTCTGCTGCTTTTGTTTTGTTTAACATAACCAGACTCTGTCTTCTCCTTTAATACATTTTCTTTCATGAACACCAACTGTTTCAGCCTACTAGTCAGAATCCTCAGTTTTGCCAAATGTTTCCTCAGTCTTCTCTTTAAAAGGTGACCAGGGTATCTGTGCACCTTCCTACAGATTATAAATTGTTATTTCTACTGAACAAACTGTTCTGATCAGGCCAGAACTTAGAGGTGAACATGGCACGCTGGTGAACATTTGTTTTTGCAAAGGAAAATCACAATCTTGCTGAAATGCAGCCAAGATTCTTCCTGGCCACATCTGCAGGTGAGGGGAGATACCAGTGGAAGCAGCTGGTATGAATCACAATACTTAATCTTGTGAGGTGTTGACCTAAAATTAAGAGGCATATGTTTATGTATTACATAAAACTTTCACCTTCAAAGCAGACATCTATTTAGACTTTTAATAGTTGGTTGTTGTAGTTTAACCCCATCTTGAAATTAAGCACCATGCAGCTGCTTGCTCAGCCCCCCACCTCTTCCTCCCTCACTCTGGTGCAATGGGGAGGAGAATCAAAGCACAGTTTGTAGGTTGAGATAAGAACAGTTTATCAATTGAAAATAAAGTAAAATACAGTCATAATGGTAAATGATAATAATACTAATAATGATGATGGTAAAAAAGAAAAACAAGTGATGCACAATGCAATTGTTCACCACCTGCTGACCAGTGCCAGACGTCCCTTCCCAAACCCAGATTGGCTCCCCTTCCAGGTAACTCTCCCAGTTAATATACTGGGCATGAGGTTCTATGGTGTGGAATATCTCTTTGGTCAGTTCAAGTCACCTGTCACAGCTGTGCTCTCTCTCAGTTTCCTTTGGGTACCTACTCACTGGCAGAGCATAAGAAAAAATTCCTTGACTTCGGATAAACATACCTTAGCAAAAAACCAAAACATAATTGTGTTATCAATTCCATTCTGATTCTGAACCCAAAACACAACGCTATAATGGCTACTGAGAAGAAATTAAGTCTACCCTACCACTGGTTTCAGCTAGACCTCTAACAGCTATTAGACCTATAACAGTTGGTATAAAACTCATAATGGTAGACACCCTTCAGATCTAAGATGCTTTATTCTCTGCTATATTTGAGTATAGCAGTTTTGACAAACCTAGTAGATTAAAAAATTACAGTTTTTTGAGGTAACAAAAATGACCACTTCTACGGGAGGGTGTAAAAGAAACCAGGGATTCAGAAATATATGCAAATACATGAAAAATATTAATCAAGAATGTTTAATGAAGCAAAAAGGGAGAAGAATGATATAATCTCTTGAATTACATCCTGATATGTCCTAATGTCCAATTGCAGAAGACATGGGAACAGCTTTTGCAACAGGAAGAGATGCTAGCCATTCCTGGCTTGGGGGAGGACAGAAGAGGAAGGACAGAACAGGAAGGAGGATCTTACACCTGTGTCCATAAAGGAACCTTTAATAATTGAATTAGGAAGGATGTATTTCTGAAACAACCTAAAATCTAAGACAGTAGTGGAGGGATACATAGATCATCTTACCAGCTAAGAGATATGCTGAAGAGGTCAAAGAAGATTTTAACTGATAAATATAATCTAGGGTGATTCTACTGTCAGTGTTACAAAGTCAAATACTTTCTTAGCTAGTGTTAGCCAGAGGAGGCAAGTGAAAAAACGGACTATAACTCACCCCAGACTTTTTATGCTGTGTTTCTTCAGAGTCTATTGACTTGGAAGTTTAGTCCTTCCTGTCCCTGGCTTTGCACTGCTGTAAATGTTAGTGTTGTCAGGTGCTGAGCTGAAGTAGGAAACCGAGTTAGCTCAAAATAAGTAGAGGGTTATTGGAGGTGGGGTTGATTTGTTTTCTTTGTTTGTTTGTTTGCTGTCAGGTTACTTTTTAGTCATGGTAATTCCTGATCCAAGTCATTGTGTGCTTTTGTGAACTTTTGTAGAACAAAGGCAGGAATGGGAGTGCATAGCTGGGGATGGAAAGCAAAGGAAGGAGGCAACATTTTAATTCTAGCTCTCATTTATATCAGCTTTAAATGACTTCGAAACCACAACTGCCTTTACAGAGGTAAAAAAATGTTCAGGACACGAGCACCACCAATGAGATATTACAACATTTGTCAGACGTGCAAACTAAATAATCCTTCCCATCCCTGGCCTCACCACTACCAAAAGATCGGTATCAACATTTTTTACCAAGATTCAGGATCTCCTGAACCCCATGTCATCTTCTTCTTTCCTTATGTTATCCATATATATGCATGACTTAAAACAACCATTACACAGGATAAAATCTATGCTACAAGAGGACCCACAGTTACCCTGCCTTGCAGCTACAATATTTAAAGTAGATGTTGGTAGTCCCATTGCAAATATCTTTGAAATGGATTTTGTGATGTAATGCAACGTATGTGACCTGCCATGACCCCCTGCCATATGAGCCTAGGGTTGAGGATTTTTTGTATGACCTCTGTTTATTGTTCTAAATCAAAACCGAAATAACTCATTTTCTTTTGAGATTATTCATAAGCACTTTTTAAGGTAATTTGCCAGGCAAAAAGGATGATATAAGTAGATACAAAATAAGATATTCATCATGGCAATCCCCACCCCCAAAAGTGGCCAGTTAATCAGTTCTGTGCTACACAAGCATGTTGTCCTTGCATTAGAGAAAATATTGCCATAGCTCCTCCAGTGTGCACCAAATAGTACAAGGCTCTTCAATTTTAATAAACATGCACACACAAACACACTTGATATGCCAAGACAGGAGGCCTGGAGTATTTGAGACAAGGCGGCAGCACCATGCAACAATGGTGCAGTTTGTATTGCTGGCAGCACTGGCATACCACTGGCCACAACTTCAAAAGTGTCCAAAAGACCAAAGAAACTGCTGCAAACAGAGAGCAACTTTAAATGCCAATGGAGTACTTTGAAGTGATTATTAACAATGCATCCCATAGCCCGAGGCGTGCACAAAGTCTGTCTGTACACCAGGCTGCTGAATGGAACAGGATTTGTTTATCAGCCCCTCCACCGAGACCACAGAGGCTCCCTCTAAAACAATTTATTCTCCTCATCTCCTGCAGCTGAATGTGCTACAGGCATTTTTTCTGGACAGATTCAGCTAATAAATGATTGGGTCACTGGAAGTGGTAGTAAGTCCTATCTGAAGAAAGATGTAAGCCATATTCAGTGACAGAGAGAAAAGGGCCAAAAGACAGTGTCGTGTGCTTGTGTTTGTGCTTCCCTCCTGGCAACACTGATTTGAATTTTTGTGGCCAAATGCGACTTCTGTGCAACTGCTGGCTCCCTGGATGTGTTAGGTGGGCACAGAAGTACAGGGGAAATCATCTGACCTGTCACAAAGGGAGTAGCAAGGGATTTCCACTAATTACTGTTAAGACTGGTGCAAACCATTTTCCTTCTGCAGGCTTCTGTTTTTCTGCTAAACTTTGGCTGTTTTACTGCTGTCATGCAAGCTCAAATCGTGCCTCCATCATTCGTCTGTATGTGTTGTCTGTCTTTTCCTGGGACCCGGACAAAAGGCTTTCTGGGCATGAATGGCTGCTTTGTTTCCCTGCTCTGAAGAGATCTTAGGCAAATGTAGTCAAGCTCCAAGTTTGGTGGGAAAAAAAAAAAAAATCTGGCCAGGTTTGTAGCCTTCAAAACCATGGTTGAATATTTTGAAGTTAGGATAGAATTTTTCCTCATATCTTCTATTCTCTGTGAAGATACTACTTCATAGCCACTCTTCACTCAGTGGCTAGGAAGTTATAGGCATGAAATAAGAAAATTACTATAAAGAGGATGACTTAGGATCTCATTCAAAGTGAATATATCCTTTAAAGATCAGTGAAGCAAATAATGAAACTAAGAAACAGGATTTATTGCAGAAGCTGAAGTATAAAAGCCTCATTAATGACAATCTCTGGTTTTGTCTGCCTGTTGAATATGTATTCGTAACCCTGTTGCCCTATGGATAGATACTGTATCAAGATATTTTTGGCTAAAAGATATAACCAAGCCACAGAGTTGCACTGCATATTTCAGGAAAAGGGGAATTGGTTTCATTTAGCTTGCAGTGTTCCTTTACTCTTCAAGACTCTTTTAGCTGCCCAAAAACAGAACCAAGTTTTTTTATTAGCAGACTAACTTCAGCTGTTGCCTGTTTATTCCAGTGTATTTCCAAGAGAAGTCAATAACAAATGTTTCAGCTCCTTTTTCTTTTCCTTTAATAGGAGAAGTTTAATTAAACAAATATCCTGTTTTAATATGTGCTGCTATGCATAGGTCTGAGCCACCTGAAAATATTAGCTAAAATAAAATGTCAGCATTTGGTTTTGTTCACTGGTTACTAGCTAACATTCAGGAGTATAAATTGATTTCAGATGGGAATGTCAGCTGCATGCTCTGGCTAGAAATGAAGCTCTGACTCAGAGGGGTAGAAAAGATATTATAACCCAAATTTCTCAACTTAATTTCTTCCAAGTAGGGGAATGACACCAAGAGGGAATTCATCCTGTATCCACTGAAGTATTCTGTTCTGCCCCCAAATAACTGCTAACTCTTTCCAAACAGTGGCATAGGCCATCGTGAAGCCTTTCTCCCCAACCGCTCTTCTCATGCCTTGCCTAAAATCATCCCGCGCCATGTTTTTCAGGGTTTCCCCCAATCTTGCAAACAGGTATGGTTTTTAACCATCAAAGCAAAGCAGCAAGAGGATGGATTTTGAATAAAGCAAAATAACAATTTGGGCAGAAATGTCTGGTTTCTGCTAGAACAAAGACTTCCTCCACTTTGAATCAGAAAATGGTTTGTTTCGACCATAGATATTTCTAACCATGCTTGTAAAAGTTTCATATGAAGCATCAATCACAAGAATGAAACAGAGAAGGCGGCAGTGGTGGCATTATTCCCAAGTGCTTTTAATCAGTAGTCCAGCAGCTAATGGTATTTATCTAAGATAATTAAGACACATGTACGGCTTCTTGCACCGTACCATGTGGTAATAGCGGCTCAGGACAGCACAGCTCACACCTCTGCACCACTTCCCAACTGCACTTTGCTGAACTCCTAACCTTCTAATGAGAGCACAGGTGAGTGACAAGTTTTCAGAGCCAACAATCTCTGAAGTGGTTTGTGCAAGTTTCATCCTCACAAAAGCTATGCAGTCCCTGTGGGAAAACCCAAGCTCACTGGTGTTGTCTGAAAGCTGTGGGTCCTGTCAGGTGACAGAGAGAGTGTGAGCGAGCAAACTGACACACAGGCAGGTCACATTCATTTTAATGCAGAGGCGTGGAGATGAGGACTGCTGGGTTGAGCTCCCCTTATGCACCTCTGTAAAAAATTGACGAAATATCTCTCCTGAGATGTGGAGGACTGAAACACAGCTAGATATTATTTTTCTTAAATCAGTAACATCAGAGGGCCTATGACTTATGACTTGAGTTTACAGGGAATCTGCAGCAGCTGCAGACATTGTATTTAATTTGGCTGTTTGGGACTATGTGTAAGGAGCTTGTACTTCCTCTGGCCTTCAGTGCCCAGAACAGTGTGCTGTATTATGGGTGTAATACCTGGCATGCTAATGTTAGTACCATCCACTAACCAATAAAATTCTACTTGGGACTTACTTGACTTGACTATTTTATGTTGAGGCTGACTACTTTTCCTTTGAAAATGGATATCAGGCAAGTGGCAAGTAGCAAACTAGGTTCAATTTGCAGCTTGAAAACAGGCAAATGTAATATCTAGTTCTGAGCTCAGCTTGATCATCTACTCCCTCTTTTCAAAATCTGTTTAAAGAAAGTCTCATCCCAAATTTAGCTTTTAACAAAGCCCCTGTTCCTTTGAGTGGCATACTTTTATTCACGGCTTAAGTGTGGCTCTAATTCTACTAAATTATTAACCACCATGGGGTTTAACCATATGAACATAAGTGTGTGGATCCCTTCAAAGGACTCCAAGCTGTCTTCATCCTCTGGACAAACCCTCAAGGGCCAAGTCACCAAAAGATGTTTTTGTCTTTCCTTCCCCACCCTTTGCCTTTTTTTCCAGTTCTAAGCAACCATAAGTATGTGCTACACACTTCTGTGATGCAGAGAGAATAATAAGCTGCCCTGGGCCAAGTCACGTACAGAAGCAATAGAAGAGTATTTTAGCCTAGCAGGAAGCTATTTATCGCTAAATTACTTAGGTTTAAACGCACTTAAAAAAATCTTCTTCTTTTGACCAAATCAAAACAAATCTCCAAACGCAGATGTTCACTAAGTATCCAAACATGAATAAAAAATATTCAGAGAAATTTGTGGGAAAGCACTCAGAACCTAAATCCAAAAGTCCTTACACAGATTTTATTCAGTCAGAACTTGCTCTTAATCAAGGCTAAGCAATGAGTAAAGCTTTCAGAATTTAACTGGCTCCTTACATATTTGCATTTTTTTTAATTAGGCTTTTTAATCTGATACTTTCATACAGCCTTGCACCAGCAAACTCACAAACTGTAAACTGTCTCCTAAAAGTAATGAAATTGAAGCCAAGAGCTTTTGACTAACTTGAAATTTGCTGCTGCAAGGGATAAACATGCCAGATCCTATGTGGGTCACTTGTATTGCCAGACCATTCAGTGTATGAACAGATTTGTCTCCCTTATCCTGAAGAGGGCAGAGAATAAGTATTTTCATCATTTTTCAACTTTGTATTTTACAAGCAAATGTATGATAATCAAAAACTGGATTAATTATATTTAGATCATAACAGTGAATTTTCTTAGTATCTGTGCTGTCATTTCCCATCCTAACACTTCAGCATGTGCATTGCAACATCCACCTACTGCTAGAACAGGCCCTAATTGGCTGAAGAGCATGGATCAGTAAATTGAATTACTGCCAAAGCACATCAAAACAGAGTAAAAGACTATTTGCAGGGCATTTTGAACAAACTTGCAGGGCATTTTGAACAAACGTGTAGCCACTGCCTCTGCTTTTCCTCTCCTGTCAACAAATACAGAAATTCAAATACCACAGCTCTCAATAAATTTCACAACTGATAAAAAAATCGAATAACCATGGTTTTAATTACTCTTCTCTCTGTGCATTGCAGTAACACATAGTCCTATCTTTGCAAAAGGAAATTTTCTTAGGATCATGAATCAACAATATCATTTCTTACTCATGTGATATGAGAGCATATCACATAACTACATGATCCGGAAAGTATGAATCTGGATAAAATAATGACTAGACTAAAATTCTCCATAGCTCAATTATAATAGCTAATTTTGCTTTTTATTTCCTATTTTCTTTAACAATTAATTCTGATGCTGAGCATTAAGAGGGCACTGTATAAAAATCTTTCTACATTCAGGCGTCAAGAAAGCAAGATAGGAAAAGTTATGGGAGAATATGTTAATGTAATGAAAGAATATTGAGTGCAAAAAAATTGATGAAATTTGGTTTTGTTAAGCATATTTTTGCAGAAGTTTGGTTTGTTTTGTTTTTTGGTTGGGGTTTAGTTGGGGGGTTTTTTGCGCTTTGTTTGAGTGAATTATTTTATTGCGTTTATTGCCTATCATGCACAGGGCAGCTATTCAGATTAATAGCTTTGAGGCTGGGTTATTCAGATATGCAGGGGTTTTGTTTTCAATTGCAGTGTTTCTGTGCTTTGGTTTTTGACCATGTAACATGTGATCTTTATTAAAACCCTGCTGTGGAATGCTGACACACACAGAGGATTATTTTCCCTGCCAGGGGTTCATATAGATTTATATGAAACCTGAAAAAAATGCAGACTCAGCTTTTATTTTCCCTTCAGAAAGAAACACAGCTGTCATGTTGGTGACAAACAGCTTTTAATTTTAAACTTTTGGATGAAAGGAACAGGCATCTTTCCTGACCGCACCGTGGCAGGATAAAACTCACTACATCCTATGAGTTACAAACCACATACGGTGTCTGCAGGTAACTGAACATAACATTTTACCAAATGTTTCAGACAAGAGATATTCTTAAGGTCAGCTTTCCCAAAACCAGGCCATGGACACTGCTTCCTCCTATAGTGGGGATCAACTGCTCTTCCAAACCTATCTGATGTTTCCATCTATGAGTACAAAGCAAAAAGGAATAAAAATGAAGATTTACACAAAAGTTGGGAGTAAGACATGGCTGTCTTAGTCAGAAGCTAGTAAAACCAAATGTTTTCTTCACAAGAAAACTCCAGGCTAAGATACTGTCAGTGGGAACATTTCACAGGATAAATGTTCAAGTGAAGGAATTGCTTTCTCAAACCATGGATTGATTGCAGGGCCAGTCAACAAGCCTTGCAGAAAATGGTCTCAATGGCAGTGTATACTCTGTCTGAACTAACTGACACAATTTCTGTAGTAATCCCCTAAAATCTTGCCCTTACTGGAGGGCTTGCACCTGTAGAGTGCCAGATTTCCTTCTTTGTTTCTTCTTTTAAATCGCCACCCATTTAATTTGCTGAGACAATGCAGCGGCGAGACAGCCACAGTACAGCACTGGGGCGTGGAAGAGAAAACCATGTGTGAGCCATCTGTAGGGCACTGGGCTCCCCGACATCTGCTACCCACATTCCAAGGTTATATGGCCAGATCATCTCCTGAGGTCCATGAATGGGATGTGCCTTGCAAAAGGAAGGGTGTGCTGCTGCTGCTGCTGGGCTTCCTCTAGCTGGGAGGCTGGAGGAGATAATTCTACCCTTCCCACCACAGGGAAATATGGTGTCTGTAGCTTTTGTTGTTTTCCTTTTTGTGGTGTAAACCCCACTTTGATGTGGTTTTAGGGGTAACCACACAGGCAGTGTCCCTGGCTGGGTGGTTCTCGGGGACCCACAGCAAGAGGAGGCAGCTGGGCATCAGCCCCGTGACTCCAGATGGAAGAACCCCTTGCTGGACTCCTCTTACCCTCAGCAAATCTCTCAGTACTGCTATACTATATAATACTATAAGGAATATTTTTCTATCTGCCTGTCTCTCTACCCTCACCTGTATTTAAGACTCTCTTGCCACTGAAGGAAATCAAAGAGATTTCCTGGCTCAGAAAGTCAGTCATTATAAGTAAAGGTGTTTTCTTTTATGATGCTGGCATTTCGCTGCTTCACAGCAGCTAAGATCTGTGCCTACTATTCAAGACAGATAGAAATGTTTACACAGTCTATTCCCAAGCTAAAATTTTAAAATATAAATATAAATAAAATATAAAATTGTTCTGAATATATTAATATATTATTGAGCCTGAGCCTGAGAAAGGAGTTGCAGGGCATTTATCTTGTGTTGGCTGGAGAGATTTCTCTGTAGCAGTTGTAAATACTACTTTTGCTATGCAGAGTTAGGGACTTTTCCTGCACAATAGATAACTGTAATGCAATTAATGAAAATGAAACTTAATTCCATTGCCACCACATCCACATCAGGGGGACCATCCAAGCACAAGACTCAGTGAAGTGAAAACAGTTTATTTTGTCTGTCAGAAATGCGTTTGCCCCCAATGCAATTTCATGTTCAAAATCAAAGCTTAAATTGTACAATATAATGCAAATTAATTAATTTATATAATCATCATAGTAGTTTCCCTACCTCAGAATAAAAGTACAGTAGGCAAATTATCTACCAAAAACTATTTCAGTCTTCTGTGAGACTAACAAATATGTTAATAATCTGAATGAATGTGGTAAACAAAGCATATCTAATAGACCTCTAAAAGCTTTGATTGTCTAAAATGCCGTTTACCTGAAATTTTATTTTACTCAAAAAGTATTCTATCTGTAATGTAATAGGAGCTTCAAATCATTATACCTTTCGTGTAATACATTTTTTTATTAGTTCTAGGAGCTGAGTAGACTATCTGTAATGAGAGGAAAACATTGCTCTGAACTTACTCCATCTCTGGCTATATATTTCTAGGGAAAAAGTCAAAGGAAAGGAGTTTGAGCTTTAACCTATCTAAACTTATCTGCAAAATATACTCAGATGTAGTTTGAAAGACAGAGACAAATAGTGTGTTTAACCTTAGGAGGTGCTTAGGTTTTCCCTAATCTCGACTTGCCACATAGCTGGAAGTGGAAGCCTTTGAAATATTTTTACAAAAATATTTACTTTTTTTTAAATTAGGAATGGAGAAGATTAACAAGGCTTTTCCTCTCCCTTTCTTTTTAGCCTTGCAAACAGTTTAATCATGAACCTCTCCAGGTTGGCATGTTCTGTTGTGTTTATCTGATAGTGAGAAAACAAACTTCAAATATCTCAAGGGCTCAGTTTAATCTGTTGAGCATAGAACAGTCTTTTATCTAAAGATGTCTAATTAATAGACCAGTCATTCAGCAATGAGCCCTGCACCATGTTAGATCCTGTAGGAACTTCTTCATTGCGATTATGCATTAAAAAAAGAGAATGGAAGTGTACAAAATGAGTCAAAACTGCAAAATTTGAACATCCTAGAATAATGTACTGCCTAAGTCTGAATGCCTAAATACCGTGTGCTTCGGTCTGCTTCTCTTGCTGATAGGTTGACTAACCCCACGAGCTATCAATGTTGGATATTTGGGTTCATATACTGGGAGAAGGAGCCAGCACCCAACCCAGCAGTCATAACCATACAAAACTCTCCTTGATCCCAGTGTTGCTGTTCATGACACTCAGTCTAGATTTGCTGCCAAGTCAAGTAAGGACAGGAAGAATGAAACCCTCAGGACTGAAAAGGGCAGTTACCTTGGTAAAGAGTAAACTGGAGTGAGTATGCAGGCGATGTGCAGCTGGGTGAAGGAGTAAGAGTTCCAGCCCTGGGGCACAATTTAGTAAGGACTGTAAGACTGCTTCTCTACAAAAGAAATATCTACAGATTACTGATTTGTTGTGAGTGTTTTTCTAGCAAAAGGTCAGTTCCTACTTAGTATGTTCAATCTGTAGTAAAATCTAAAAGTACCAGAACTAAAAAAGAAAATGCAGGCTGAGAAAAGGAGGAAATTTTTTTTTTTTTCTTCAAAAGAAGAAAAATCTATTGACAGCAAAATAAAACAGAAATTTGGAACCATTCTCAGTGCATCTTCATAGGCAACAACCACATCACAAATTAATGACACATTGAATTTTTTTGGCTATTTCAGTTCTTTTTCATATCCCCATTGACATTTCCATAAGCCTCTTGGCAGCAGAGTCAACTTTTCTGCATTTCAGTTTGCCCCAGTTCAAGAGCGCATTTTCCTGTTTCTAATCACCCATAATCTCCCATAACCCTCACTCATTATATCAATCTCCCAGCTAGCATGAGCAGCTGATGACAGTGCACAATGCCTGACATCTCCATGCTATTCCTAGATGCAAAAGTCATATTGTGTCCCAGCCAAAACAGCAAATACTAAAATGACTGACTGAGAAACAATTAAGGAAATGGAGGATTTGATACCTGAGTAGATGGTAGAACTTCGAAGGTGTGGAGGAAAGATTGAAATTTCTAAACAACCTCATTTTATTCTATTTAACATTTTTTTCTTTCTGTTTTAACTCCTATGAACCACGATGATACAATTCTTTGTGAACCAAGGAAAATACTATATCTGAGGCTTTCTTTCTCACAGAAAAACTTCATTTTCTGTTCAGTGATGAACACACAGGTGGCTTGTGGAACGATTCACTTGGAAGCACTGCTAAGTTGGCCCACATTTCTCCTAGGGCCCTAGACCTGAGGACTCCCTGCTCCAGAAGCTTGAGAGGAATGCATTTTCTAATGCTGTTTTCCTAGCATTCGTTTTGTTGATGTGGCTGTTGAGCTATGGAAGACAACTTGAACTGCAAGTCAGTTGCAGAAATACTTGTCTTAAACATATTAACTCATTCTCACAGTCATGACAAAAGCCCAAGCCAGCTGCTAATACATACTAAATAAAGACAGGTGGTTGGGTTTTATGTTCAATTTATTTACTAGCTTATTATGTGCCTTAAAAATCTGAGAAGAAATTTTTAAAGGTTTGTCTCAATTACATGGATTTAAGTATCAAATAATAGCAGTCATTAAATGTTTTCAAGCTTTTTCTATGTGCTACTTTTACAAAATATTCTTAAATGAAACTAGTTAGTCTGGCCAGATACAGAATGAATATGAATTGTCCATTATGTCATAGCAGTAACAGTAGCAGTAGGATTTAATCAACATCATTTGGGCAGAAGGCTTTGGTTGCCAATGGAAGTATTAAGGGTAAACTTTTTCAACACAATATTCTGAAAAAATGTGACTTATGGGAGAACACTGGTCCTTCATCTATCCATCCATTCATACCCATTCCTCCAACTGGATATTAATCTCAGAGCTTACATGCATTTTGTATATCCATTATTTTCTGTATTTAAGAGTTCAATATTTGAGTCATACTCTCAGAAACATCTCCTCTGTACATAATCCTCCTACTCCTTGTTGCATTCCCCAGCGAAAATGACTCCTGTTTCAAAGAGGACTGAGCCTCCTGGTTCTCTGTACATTTTCTTTTTTTTTCCCTCTCTCTCTTTCCCTCCCTCCTTCTTCTTTCAGTCTGACAAGACCTTGTTTCAGCCTCCTATCTAGATCTTTCTCCCTTCTTCATTTTCCCTTCCCCTTATGCAGTGAGCAGCCTGGTCTAGTGGAAGGTGTCCCTGCCCATGGCAGGGGAGTTGGAACTAGATGATCTCTAACCCAAACAGTTCCATAATTCTAACTGATAATATATTTCAGGTCTTTCACAGTGCAAATTTCTGCATTTTGTACAGTAACATGTCAGATGGGTAGTAATCTTAGCGAATTAGGTATCTCTACCACTTCAGTTGAAATATTTCTTAGGAAGTAATATGGCCAATATTGCATCTAAGGAAACCATGTAGAAGCTGTCATTTGTCTTTCTAAAAAATATAAACTAAAGCTGCATTTTTATTTTCAAAGCAGTAGCATTGAATTATTTTGAATAAGTAGGGGATTCCTCTCTGCACTTGTGATATTGATTGCTCTGCTTTTTAATTAAATCTGTTTTGCAACATTAGATAATAGGCAACTTTCATAAAGAGCTTCAGATCCTCCATTGGCTTTGAAACATGGAGAGCTCCATCAGCATATTGGTCTCATCCCCATTGTGACCAATTAAATGGGAGGATACAACAGTGGGAATACAGAGGTTACTTGAGCAGTTTGCTCCATACATTGGGAAGAGCTCATTTGGCAACACCTCCTCCTGCACCAGGACAAAGTTGTAAAACTTGGCAACCACATGCCAATAAACAAAGAAAATTTTAGTGGCTGCTTCTATTCATGGCTGGCTGTGGAGGAACAGCTAGCTCAGCATTTTCAAATCACCCTGAAGATGAAACTATCTGCTGGTAATAGCTAGATCTGAGCTGTGGAATGGGCTGTGCTTATTTGCACCATATACATGATGCTACCCACTCCTACACACTCTAACAACAGTGTTTTCAGTGGGATTTATATTACCTGTATGCTAACTAGGCTTCTGTTATTCTACCACAATCTGCACAATTTTCCTTCTGTAGAGATTGGCAGACAATATTTTAAGGTCAGATAACCAAAATGATTTAATGGACATTTTGATTCTTCTTTCTTGTGGAGTTAAAATAAATTCCTCAGTTAAAATTCTCTTTCTGCTATATGTGTATTCAAGAATTATCCAAAAACATGGGTCTAGCCCTGCAAGCCATTATTCACATGAGTTAGTTCCTTAACTTTATGGAATTACTCATAGGAATGCTTGTTTTGCAGAATGCAGTCCTACTATCGCTGAGAAAAGACAGCTAACTAAAAAAAAGATTAAAAGACTGTTTCTTGCCAAAAAACAAAGAGTTTATTTGTATTTCAAAAGTAACATTTATTATAGTTTTCACAAGAAAGATTAAAATTTTAGCTAAAGCAAGCAGCAGTTTTACTTTCTTATTGAACATCTTTTGGGAAAAAAAACTTGAGGTCCAGA
The DNA here is from genome assembly GCA_013397775.1 of Eulacestoma nigropectus. Taxonomy (NCBI): domain Eukaryota; kingdom Metazoa; phylum Chordata; class Aves; order Passeriformes; genus Eulacestoma; species Eulacestoma nigropectus. Next base: position 406,543 of record VZTE01000500.1, read on the forward strand.
AAAATTCCAATAGTGTCTTGTATTAAAAGCGTTAAAACCTGAATTAAAGAACATAATTCAGATGGAGTTCTGGTGACTGTGCCAAAGATTACATCGTTGGCTGCTGACTGCACACAGATTTTTAGAGCAGGTGTGTTGACTCATTCTCTGAGAAGTTGAGGAGAAATGCTGGCCTCACTCCAACCTCTCAACACAGGGCTAACCCAGCTCCATCGCTGCTTTGGGACAAACCATTGCTGTCAGACAGCGCAGTCTTCATGGAAATGCAAAATATGGCTTTAACATGATATTCCAGAGAGATTAGCAATGCTCTGTATGAAAGCTGGAGAATGATTTACATCCCAGTTTAGTCACTCCACTGCTAACAGCGCTTGTGTGTTGGGAGGTTTATTGTGATTGCAAAAGCAGCAGCCCCTCAGATGGCCATGTTTCCTGAGAAAGTTGCTGAACGCTTGGCCTGTGACTCTTAAATGATTTTGGAAAACACATGCCTTTTCCAACACATTTTGAACATTGTTGCCATTTCTATTGGAGGTTGTCCATGCTCGCTTTGGTATTTAACATGGCCTCTGTTACCTGGTGCATTGTCAAAATCACCATATTTGTCATCTTGCTGGTAGTTCCCTGTTTATCTTTTCTTAACCAAATTATGTGTGTTACAGCACATAGAGATAGTAAGGATTTTACTTTACACGTTATTTTTGTTTAATAAAAAAAAATTTTAGCAATCTGAGGAGCATATTCATATGCTGAAAGAAAAGAGTTCAGAGACAATATCTGCCTCCTGTCCCCTTCCCCCTTTCTTTGAAAAGTTTGGAAGAACCGATAGGCCTTATAGAAATATCTCAAAGCAAAGAGTAACCAAGAAAAAGATGCCTTTACAGAAAGGTTTTCCTAGAGCTAGCTCCCACACGGTCAAATGCAACTGTTATTAGTGTCACTACTTAATTATTTCTAAAAGTACCAGTTGTATCCATCAGAAGTGCTAATGTTTGGGATACCCAGTGTCATTACAATTAAAGCCTCGAGAGTTCAACAAGTACATCCAGTTGCACAGAGAAGTATGGTGGAAACCAGGGAGCCATTCTCCAGACTAGTTAAAGTTCATGGCATATCTTTCTACCTATTTGGAAAAAATATAAGTAATGAAGTAACTAAACTCTATATTACAATGTTGTTTACATTTGTATGTAGGCAAAAAAAGCATGCATTTGCCTAGTCCTCTGGCAAATGGCAGAATAAAACTGGGAAATTAATCAACAGCTCTCTCACCTTCACTGACAGCCTTAGCTGACATTTTTGTTGCCAGTATCACAACACGCAAAGGAGGCTGGGTCTGCTCTATAGTTTCAGTGCAAATATGGAGCACTTCTGTGAGAGTCAGGAGAAGGACGGCAGCCAGAAAACTAAATTTACTTTAAATAGGAGAAGATGTTCTAGCAGCCTCATGATAGCAATTGATTAGGACTAGGTTTTCTGGAGAGATTTACACAACCTTCACAGGTCTGTCAGGTGAAGAAACAAGACTTCATGCAGAACTTGCAAGCATTCACCTTTTATCATTAATCTATTATAAAAAATAAAAGCACGTGAAAATATGTCACTGTTATCACCAGTCATTCATTTTGAGAGTTTTGATTTTCATAGTGGAAACTGCCCTTTGAAATATATTTTTAACTGCTAAATATATGAGATAATTTTATTCAAGGCATCTAATTCTTCAAGCAATGCTTTCCTACAATGTTTTGTATTTTTTGTGAAGACTGGTAAATTGAAAAACAAACAAAAAATTGTTTAATAGGCTGATTCTACAATAGGCTCACCTTATATGCTCATTCTGAGTCTCCTCTCCTTTGCTCTCTTTTGTTTCCACAACTCATTTTCCAAACTCAACAGGGATATATGAAATGGGAAATCAAGATGTGAGAGAAGATGCTTGGTGTGGTTACTGCATGGCAACCCACATTCCATCTCACAGCTAATTACAGGCAGTGCTGACATCTGAGAGCTGGGAAAAACTGAGATGTTAAATCTGCTTATTTGTACAGTAAAATCTTTTCCACAAAGTATTATTTTACTTCGTGGAGCCAAGGGCAGTCTGCAACATCAGTGCTAGCAGGAATTTAATGTTGTGTTAATAGGGGATGGTAAAAGACAATGTAACTTTAATAACTTAGCATAGGGATAGACCATGGACCAAAACATTAATCATAAGCACTCCTCCATTGACCTCCTGAAGGGCCAGACTCCTCCAGCTAGGCTTATTAATCCCCATGAGAATAATAATATCCCATTTCAACAGTGAGAACAGAACACTTGTCTTGGTTTTAGTTGACGGATGGCTTAACTATTTTTGCTTTTTTTTTTTTAAGACAAATAACATCTCTCTCCTTTTTTGAGATCAGACAGCATGCTTCAGGCAGAGTCTGAGAATATCTGGTGGATGGGATCATTGGTGATGTACTGAGTATTCCCTCTCATTGATACCAACTTGTTTTTTTTTTGCTGGGCAGTTTCTTTTCTTAATGCTATTTCCAACATATGGAAAGCTCATTGTCTAGTACAACAGGGCCAATACTTCCCTCTCCTTATGTTGTATCCAAAAGTGACCTAAACATGGTGAAATAATAACCCCATTTTTAATAATATTGTAATACTATCAGCCAGCTGCAGCAGATTTTCCAGAGGGTATACTGACATCTTGCATATGTGCTTGCAAATATACTGTTTTCAGCCTCTCTAAATTATATGCGTTCATGACTAAAGCTTGTCAAGAGAAAATACTCATGGACTACTTATTTTTGCCAACATTTAAAAGGAGTGAGTTCCTGGGTTTTCTGGAAATGTAGGAGAATCAGATTCTGCTTCCTCTAAAGCACCTAACTGATATATCAGCAAGGCATGGGCTGGCACAACTCTTCAATAAGTCATTTTCTGTTCACTTTTTCCAGCTGTCTCTTTCATAAGATAAGAGAAGAGAGCTGAGGAAAAAGGATGCATGCTTTTTATGGAAGCATTTCCCATCTCAGATTTACATTTAAACAGTTTCTTTGTTGCTTTTCCAGGATCATTATTGCAGAGAAATAATTTTTTCGTAAATTCTTCTGTTCTTGCTAAACATTTCTGTTTGCCCTTACAAAAACACAAAAACTGAGCACAAGCTACAGATTAATGTTAAGATCAAGGTTTCCTATTAGCAAGTGTATTCAGTTCATTGTTTTTGAGATGTGACAACGTAAGTTAGATCCTCTCCCGAGCCAGTGGGACATAAAAAGGAGTTCAAATAATTCCTTACTTCTGGACTTTATTCAGATTATTACGGTTAGTAAGCCCATGTGCATTTTGCTGTAGCCCTCAGAAGCTCACATCCCTGTGATTCAGGAACAAAAAAAGAGATTTCTTCTCTTTCCCAGACCTATTACCATTCAGTTTCTAACCTGTGGCCATCTCTTGGCCTGTGGCAAGGGTTTGATGGATGTGTCCTTTACCTAAAAAATCTCACTTATAATCTAAATTGTTTTGGGTGTGTAATAGATGATTCAGGGGTTGAACCCAGCATGTTGCCTGAACAGCAGAATAATACCTGCATGTATTTCATTTACTCTGCTTTTCCCCACTCCTTTATGTATATGTCCTATGCTGTTACATACAGTTGGAGAACAGACATATTTGCATCAATTTTCATGTATCAGCTGTGCACCAGCCCCTAGAGAGACTCTTAATTTTCTTCTCTCCTCATGCAGAAGGCAATATTTTAAAAAATATTTAGCTAGGTGCCATGAGATGACTTCATGGAAATTGCGTGGTTTCACTATAACCCTGAGCACATACACAGTAAGGGAGAAAGGCATTCCTCTTGCAATCCAAGTTTTGGAAGGGTGGAGAGGGAAGGCTGGAGGTACAAATCCAAGGTCCAAGATCAGTAAATCAGTCTGCTGTGCAATATCCCTCCCTCCTTTCTACACAAGCCTTCTGGCTGAAGTAGCACCCAGAGCTCTCGGCCAGTTCTGTGGGTGAGAGGACCCTGGGCAAAATTTCAGGCTCCCGCAAGGGCTCTAGGGGAATCACAGGCTGTCAACAAAGTTTGCTTAGAAAACAAAGCAGCATATGAATAAGCCACTTCCCTTCTGACAACAGAGAGGTCCAGAAACAGAAGATTTTTCCAGCAATTAAGTTCCGAGAAGACTCTATGCAAGCATGACAGCAAACATGGCTGGGAAGCAGTGCCTGGAGGAGAGCCACTTGAGTTTGGGTCAAATCAAAAGCCAGGTTCTTAAGTCCATGGTAGATCTTGAGGGAAAAGTAGGCAGAGCTTGTGGTTCCCTGCATAATTCAAAGGTAAAGGGTGAAAGCGTTAGCAAGAAACTCTGGTTTGCCTGAAATTATGCTAGGGTTTGTTTCACAGGTGTTTACCGTACACACAGCAATGACAGGAGAAATACAACCTTTGTAACCTCCCCACTTAGTCTTTTGTGTGCCTCCTACATCTGCTCAGTGCATGTGTCCATCCCCAGAAAATGTTGTGCACGTAACTTGCGTGCCTGCTGCCGTGGATGACCCTCACACAGAGGTCTCCACAGGCAACGAATTGTGAAAGGAATTGTGAAAGCCTTTTCCTCTGCTTGTGCTACAGGAAATGCTTTCAGTGTGCTTCCTCATGTCCTTTAAGCTGTCATCTAAAGTTCTCTCTGTTGTTTCCATCATTTTGTTACCCCTTCTTGCACCCTACAGAGTTTCTGCAGTATTAGCTCAGATTGCTCTATTTTGGTACTGCATCAAACAGCTAATTTCATCTGCTACCACAGGGTGCTTGATGGTTTTTTTGCACAAGTTCAGCTCTGAGAAAAACTAATTATTTGCATTTTCGTGAAGATTTTTGCAATGTCTTATTCACATAAGAATAGCCCAACCAAATATTGTAATGTTAAAGGAAGTAAAAGTGGTTCTACTTCTTCTTACAGAAAAATCAAGTAATACACCGACTCCTTGAACAAAATAACAGCTGCAAAAAGTGAATGACACAGACTTTAAATAAAGCATTGCAAAATCATGAAGAAATTGTAATTTAATTATGCTTACGTATCTTCCATTAGAAGAAAAAAAAATATCTGCTACACAGCATTTCAAATGTAATTGCCTCAGTAAGGCTTTTATTTTTTTGTGGAATTGTCAAAATGTCAATTACACATTTGGAGACCTATGATGAAGAACTGATTTATCTATGCTTAATCATTCAAAAAAATATGAATGTGCAAAGGGGATAAAATCAGTCAAAACATATGAAATTTTTTTGCTGTCCTACTCTTGCAAAATGGAACAGTTCACGTTTTCCTAATACTTGATATCACTGAAGTTGTTACTAAAAAATCTGCTTTTGTAGCCTATGCTCTTCTCAGTTGACATGGGTGACTAGTCTATAACAGGAAGGTTTCCAAAGACTTCTTCAGCCATGCCTCAAATGAAGTTCTTTCTCTTCAGTTGTCTTCCTGAGAAATATTATAATCAAGGTAAATTTAAACGCCTCAGACAATCCTTATTTTATTTCAAAACCAGTCCTTGGCACCATAGTCTGGATATAGGTATTAAAAAAAGATGCATCTCATCTTATAACTAGTCTGCTTTTGAGTTTGAGAAAACTTAGCTCTAGGAATCTGAGTTCTGGATATTGAGTTTAAACTAAATGAACGTACAAACCATTTGGAGATTTACCCATCACTGAATGCCAGAAAATATGAAAGTGATATATCTTAGAGTACTTTGTGTTCCTGACAGGGAGTTCTGGGGACTCACTGTCTTATTGCATAATATTGAACACTAGTAACCAAACATTTGTTAGCAGAGAATGGAACCTGCAGATAACTGTGGTATTAAAATGACCAAGAAATAGATATCCTTGGATACTTAAAGTTACTTTGGTAAACTGGTGCAGAATAGCTACACTGGCAAGATTCTGTCTTGCATCAAGTATTCCAAATAACATTGCATAAACACTAAGGCTATCCCCAGACAAGAAAACTATAAATGTTATTGACAAGGTATAAGAAAACCAGGTGAGATGCATACTTGAATACACACCTTGTGCCAAATACTAGTCCATACTCAAATTCAATCTGTATTTTCTCCTTCTCTAAAACAACACAGAACTCGAATTTTTCATGACATCCTATGTCATGACAACCATTATATTTAATGGCACCCTCAAGACACTGACTTGCATTAGAAGCAATGTGCAGTCACCCTTGTGAGCTCTCCTCTCTGAGGTAAAGAAGATGCTCCCTTTCCTGAACTCTGGTAGCCCTGGAAGTGTCAGAAGCAGACTGAGGACAGAAACTTCAAGCAATTTCGGGCCTTGTACTGGAACCAGTAGAGCTTTTCCTTCTTGCTACAGTGGTGCGAAAGTAAGGCACAAGCCAGTTACGTCCTGGAGTGTATGGGATGCTGTGAGTGGTGCCTAAGGGTAAAGTCCAGAAAAGGGGAAAAGGCTGGCAGACTTTGTTCACAATTTTCTCAGCCAGTTCAGAATGCTGCTGTGGAAAATGCCCATACCTTTTTGTGTGCTTCAGTCTCTCCAACTGTAAACTGAGAGCTTATGCATTAAAATTACTTTGAGGCTAAAACATTGTTTGCAGCATGCTTTGCAAACCTCAGTTGAACGTGTCACAGTAGTGCAAATGTATGTTTTTTCATTTAGCATTGTAGGCACCATCATCCAGGAGTAGCACAGATAGACATGGACATTTTCATCATCTCTTGCGTTCAAGTTCCTAATGTACAATCAAACACAGAACAACTGCATTTTCTGAACTCAAATTTTAACTGTAAACAAAAAAAAACGATTTGGTTTTTTATTTTCTTTTCCCTAGGGAAGCTGTAAAATACTTAGGTAGGCAATAGCATTTTGTCTGTTAATGATCTCTAAGAAATTATTGTCAGTAATTTTAAATGCATGTTTTTCTGTAACATATAATCAGTAATCAGAAACTGCTAGGAAAAACAGTGGTGACATGAAATCAGTCACCATAATGTGTTTTGACAAGTTTCCTAATTAAGAAAATAATTACCCAAACCACTAAATGTGTAGGGAAAAATATATCTTGCAAGTCTGGCAAAAGATGAGCATGTTCCTTCGAATTTTCATCTTTTTTTTCTTTGAAATGGAAGAATCTTCTGTAATATCTGTAACTTGAACTAAACTTCCAGAGGGAGGTTATCCAAGATGGTTATTTCTAGTGCCAAAAGAAAACAGATAGTTGGCAGTCATAGCACACCCGCCTATAAAGTACATTTTGGCCAAAAGTAGGCAATTCCATTTTGACTCCAAGGCTCACATCCCATCCTTAGCTCATCACAGATGGGTGCCTCATCAGTCACAGCTGTCTGAAACACCCAGCTATCTCAGGCACAACACAGAATGAGGAGATTGCATTGTTTTTTGGTCAGTATGAATGTGCTTTTTTAAAATATTTGTTTTCTACCTATGTATAATACTGACCTGATTTCCAGCATTGTTCAGGGTTTTCCCATTTAAGATCTCTAGTGGAAGAAAACCCCTAACTTTCACTATGGAGTCAGTCACTAGGCAAGGGAGTCCACATGGTTTAGAATTTTTGTGTCACTCTTTTACCTCTTCCTTACTCCTCTTCCCATGTGATTTTCTGTAGAAGTCATTCCTCACATTCTTCACATCTTGGCATTAAAAAAAAAGTTATATCAGACTTGGCTAATCATGACCTTGAATTGTCTGAGGGATCAAGAATGAGTAAAATAGGTGTCAGAGTCATCGAATAAAATAGAAATCAGTATTAGCTTGGAGCGGCACCTCTTCCAACTGCAGATGCTATCAGTCATCCATATCTACCCTTAGCATGTTTCTGAAGATCTTTTACATGCACAGATGTGATGTTTCACCAGGTCTGGCTCTTCTTGCTTTCTTCTGGCAGCACTCAGCCATAAATGCACACAGCAGCCCTCTCACATGAAGTGTGTCTCTGATATCCCATTGTGAGTAACTTTATATGTTAGTACGGAAAAAACCTACAACCACAAAAACAAAATAGAAGAAAGTAACAAATTAGAAGGCAATAAAAACTGGTAACAAACAAACAAACAAACAAACAACCTAGGATCAAACCCTGATCAGGAAAAAAAAAAGCCAGCTGTGGAAAGGTTCTGCCTAAGAGCACAAAAAGATTCTCATCCATCAGCTTGCCATTAAGCACAGCTCAATCCTGTAAGTGTTTAGAAACTGAAAATTATTGGGCAAAAATAGCTATTTCTAAGAAGATGAAATTTTCATGTCCAAGTGTGAAGTAAAAACTTTCCACCTAAGGCAAGGATTGATCATGGGTGGAACATATGCAAGACTCAGGAAATGGATGCATGTTCCTCTGATATGGATGGCCTCTGGCAGTCCTGTGGATATCCTGCTTCTTTTTCTTGAGAGGGTTATGGCAGTACACACACATTTTTTACACATTTTCCTGCTGGTTTGGTAGGGGACAAGAATACAGTTGTAATCACAGCTTGTCACTTGCCTGACTTACATTTTAGATATTCTCATATTGGCTATATATAAAGATGTTGACAGGTTACAAATTTGCACAATTTAGAGATTGAGAGGGCCTACTACATTGTCATTTCCATTCTACCAGAAATGCAGGACCAGCTCTCTTGTTCATTTCCCAGCAACTTACCGGGTATCTTGTTCAAAAAACTGTTCATTCCACTTTCTTTGTGAGTTTATTCCACACTTGAGTGACTACCACTGTCAGGAAGTCAAAGTGAACACTAACTGGACCTAACAAAACCTCTTCTTAAGGCTCAAAATAGTTCTTTTGTTTTTCTTCAATATCCATGCATCTCTGACTTGCTGATTATCTCCCAGAAGCAGAAGTTCCAAATTTACTTCTGAGAAGACTTTTCCTGACCCACCAAAAGCAGAAGATACAGGAAATTGTATAAGAAATGTCCATGTAGCTGTCACCATGTTTTCCAGGCTGGAAAATGAGAAGAAATTTTGAGAAAATTGAGTTGTTTCTCTGAAGAGATTTTTCTCAGTCTCATACGTGAAAATGATACTCTAAATAGTTTTACATGTGAGTTTTGCAGTTAAAGTTACAAATAGCACTTTGACATTTTTATGGTCTGTTTTAATTAAATGAAGCAAAATCTGCTCTTCTGAGTGATTCATTTATCCTATCAACCTTTCTATTTTTGTAAGATTAAATCAGGAAGTTCGTATTAAGCTTCCTTTCCTGGAATTCCAGTTGAACATTATTACCCTTTGTTTAGACTGTATCACTTATTCAGCTGATAAGAGTAGACTATTCCACTGGAGAGACAGAGATATCCCTGAAAGAGCATTCTGTATTTTCCAGTAAATGACTGTACTACATATTTCAGGAAGCTACTAAAAATTATTGCATTTTTTAAATCTGCAGACATGAAACTGTATGCTAATGCAATGATGTGCCTCAGCAAAGCACACATAATATCTTTTGTCCTTGACATTAGGAGGGATGTTATAGCTTTGCATCATTTAGTTCTCAATGCAATCCCACAGCTTGATCATGATTTCCAGGACAATAAAAAAGAACACTGTTGAAATCCTAGATACTGATTCTAAGAAAATAAAAATTTGGACTAAGACACACGTTTCAAATTCTGAAGTAATTTGTCATGTTTTGAACTTTGAAGTTGCCATTTGAAATCTTAAAATCAAGGTGCATTGCTAAGAGAGGCATTTTAAAATGCCAGAGATACAACTTCAAGCAGGAAACCTAAGCAAGACTTGTGGTTCAGGTTGTTACAATGATCTTTAAAATCTATGATCAGTGATGTAAAAATATACACACACTTTAATTCTGGACTGTTTTCTGAAATTATGCTTCCTACTTTCTTTGACTATTACGTTTGTTTTACTCTGTAGTATCCCGAATTCTGGTATTTATGTGAAAACTGCCTAGATTTACAATGTATTTAACTACTCAGATTAATTTATTGTACTTTTTTTGTGGAGATGGTTTTTGTTTCAGTGGCTTTGGAGTTCACTGGTTTTGTTTGTTTGTTTGTGTTGGTTTGGGTCTGGCTTGTTGGGGGTTTTTTGCCTAGGACAAAGTCTAGCTTTGCAAACAAAGAAAACCACATTTGCTCTTAAACACCTGAATTTCTTGTTATGTTTGCACCAGAAGCAGGTAACACTTCAGTTATGCTTCTAACTTAATCTGCCTGAATCCCAAACTCTTATTTTCCAGCATTTCTTTTGGTGCCTGGATCCAATTTGTCTTTCAGCATGAATTAGGGCAAAAACCTGCTTCTCTCTGCAGCCTGACATGTTATTTACCGATACTCATAAATGACAGCACCAATCTGTATCCTTACGCAGAGTGCAGATTTTCCAAAACATCTAAACTAGAGGGGAGCACAATGTGATGAGCATTCCTAAATTGTTAGAAATTTTATATATATATATATATATATAAAATGTACTTACATAATAGACACAGACAGAAAATAGATCTTTATGTCTTTTTATCCATTTTATGCTCTCACATTTATAAAATATGAAGTAAAATTAAATCTGCAGAATAAAATACTTCTCATCTTCCTCTATCAATATCTAGTTCCCTTGCACGTAAGGCAAAATCTCCATAAATTAAAGCAAATAATAAAAACTTAATAACTGTGGTTGTTCGCTGAGGTCAAATAACTCATATTCATATTAGCTAAGAGGGGGCTAAACCTGAAAGGGTTCATAAAATAACTTAGTGTCTAACCCTAATTATTGCAAACAAAGATCAAAAGAAAAGCTTATCAAAAGTGGAGACAGTTTATTTCCATCTTGGAACAAAGGACAAAAGACACAGTGTCTTGTCCTTCCTTTGAGGTTTCTCTGCCAGCTCCTTTCCACTCCCTTTCCTGATAGGCTGAAATATCTTGATGGCTGTTCTGTTGAGTAGAACACAATAATCAATTCTGGAGAACATGTCAGCTACTTATTTTTATAACAGGAACAATGGAAATAGCATCACATTGTTAATAGAGGTAAAAGTGATTAAAAATACCCTTTTGAGTTTTCCTTTCTAGTTCCTATCATCACAATGCACTGGAATTGATCCAGAACAAACTATGACTGTAGATACACACATTTTTACAGGAATCAGAGAACTTTGATTCATCTTTAGTCTATGAAGGAATGCTTGTCTTTTAAAGCTGCTGCTGTATGGACCAAGAATAACTAGTTTGCCTTTTTATGTATATATTTATTTTTTCAGATTACTATTTCAAATCTAAAGCAAAGAAGAGGCATTTGTCTCTAAATTAGTCTTAGAGAGCATGTTTATTTCTTTACAGTATATGCATACACAGTCTATGTCAAACTGCTACAAAGAAATCTAAGAGCCTTTATCTGCTAACACTGCAAATTGCAGAGCCACGTTCTGTGACATCACATAGAGTTTGCATACTAGCATGTACTCAAAATGATACTTAGTAATTAAGTACAGAATTAAAAGGACACCAAGCTCATAGATGGCATCTTTAAAAGATATATTAAACTCCTGCATAAACTTCATAATATTTACCTGTCTTAAAAAGGTAGCATAAATTTCTCCAAAATTTTAAACAGGCACAGAAAATTTTGTTCCCTGTCCAACAGAGAAATGCTATTGAGCACACCAATGTAACTATCCCTACTGTGTTTTTATTTCCTTATTAAAAAAATGAATCCCTGTGGTGATATTGAGGATATCATATCCTGAATAAGCTTCTTGATATAAAGACGGCTAAGAAAAAGATCATTCAAATTGGTGAAACCTATTTCAGAGTTACAAAGATCAGATAAGCAGTTTGATGCACTCTGCTGAGACAAACCCCTCATTTTGTGCCAAGTATTATTAAAAATTCATTTTCTTAGCTGACGCATGGACTTTTCATGCAGCGAGACCATTATGAAAAGCCTTGCTGTTCTGATAATCTGTACTTTGATTTCTGGCATTATCAGCCAGATCAGAAATAGTGGGTACAAGTGGCCAGAGGATAAAGCATCAGCTTTTCATTCTTGAGGAGATATGCTTATTGGAACGAGTTTAAGAGTTTCAAATTCAGTGTGGCTGAGAACATAGAAATGGTGTGTGAAAGACCCTGGAAATTCATCACCAAAAAACTAAGCACATGATTCTGCAAACATTTATGCACTCCAGTTTCAACATACCCTTCAAACCAAATAGAATTGCATACATGAATTTGTATGAATGAGGTTTAAATTCCTTTCCATCCTGAAATAAACGAAGTCCTTTCTAATCAAGGAAGGAGATCTTTTAAGCTGACAAATACTATTTCATGTCAAACAGAGCAAGCCATCACTATTGTCTGGGCTTTCCATAATGCTCTGCTATACATGATAGAGTAGCTATAAAATGTTAGGTAGCTCTCAGATTGGTTTAGATTATACTCTGTGTGCTCTGATAATGTCTGTCCTAACATAACTAATTGCTATATAAAGCAATTCTAGCAGAAATTCATCAGGATACTTGAAGACCATTCTCTTCCCTGTTTCATTTAGTGCATTTGTTCATATCCAAGGGTTGAGAGCACTGGATATTAACTGGCTCCATGGAAGCATTAAATTAATTGCTAGATTTGTGTTACTACAATTGCAGACAGTTTACTTGGTCACAATTCACTCAGTCTGGCAGTGATCTTGTCTCTCATTTTTCCAATATTTACATTTTGATATCTAGATTCTCAGTTCATTCTAGAGAATCTAGAAACTCACTTCTCAGTTCCTCCTTTTGGTCTGTATGCTTTTCCCTCATTGGAGATCACTATCCAACAGCTCTGGATCTAATGTTCAGCCTCCTCTTTACCTGAGTTGGCCAAAAGAATATAAGATAAGGAAAAGATCTAAGGAAGGCACTTCTACCCCTTGCAATTGCTATTAGTAGAAGCTATCTATAAAACGGAAAAGAAGACAAAGACAGAAATGGAAGGAAAGGAAATGGAAAAAGAGAGGTGGAGGAAACGGCAGTAGGTGAAATAAATACCCAGCATAGGTGCTACAGAAACGAAGATGAGAAATTCTTATTCAAGGTACAAAGCTTTTTATGTAGCTCAGTGGGGGAAAGGGTGTTATCATAAGGCAATGTAGGAAGTTATTTTGCCCTTTATAAACAGATGGAGCACCCAAGAGTCCACGGTTAGCTAAAAGGTTGCCTTGGTGGGCAGTAACTCACTACCTCAGGAGCAAATCTAAGGATGAACTGTCCCTGTTCTCATTCTGTATGCCAGCCAGGAAGTTCCCCTCATGGCTCAAATCTCATCATGAAGTCAGCCAACTTTGTGAAATGCAACAGAAATAGCAAAGGAGACAAGCTACTGAACATTTCAGATACCTGTCTAACATAGAGGTGAACACCACTTTGGGGATTTGATTCATTTTTTACATATTTGCAATCACATAATGTTCTTGTCTTTGATATAAGACCACATTCAAAACAGCATATGATTTTAGGATATCTGGCTCATAATTTTTTGACATGTGAGATTCTTGCACCCTAGGCCAAGTGACATGTGGCTTTTATTTCCAAATATTTCCCAAATACTTCAGTTCACTTCACCAGCTCAGAAATTCCATATTCTAACCTGTTAACATCTAAATTTTCAGGATTTTTTTTGTAGATTTTTCCTAGTGCTAACGCTGATTTACGTTAAGGAGCAGAGAGGCAAGCTTAGTTTCTTAGATCTTAGGTAATTAAGTTTGTACAGTCAATATGACATGCACAACAGATTCTAAGAATCTACTGGTAAATCAGATGGAAAGTTCTGTGCATTCACCTTTCAAGTCATTGTTTATATTTCCTGACTAAAAATCAGAGGCGAGGAGCAGTGTTAATTTGAGATCTGTAGTTGGAAAAAGTAACGATTCCTCAGCACAGAAAATTGAGCGTATTTCTGTACTCTAGTGCTGCTAATGAGAAATACAATTCTACTGAGTGATGTAAAGGCTCTTGTTTCAAAGGAGGGAAAGTTCTGGTTTGCGCATGAAAGGTTCAGGATGTCCTTTTGCTGTTAATCACTTCCCCCATTGATCCTAGCACAGGTATGTCCCTGGCTGCCTTGAACTCTCTGAGGCTGTGATCAAACAAAAAGCAGGTTAGCTCAACGAAAACTTTTTCCCTGCATTACTTTTCTCAAAATGGATCCTTCTTATTTTGAAGTTCAAGACCAGAAATGATCCAAACCATTGTTAGCACCACATCCTATAAATAATGTTGTTCATAGTTTTAACTGGGGCCTATGAAGAAACAATCAGGTTCTATATCTACTTAAGGCTTACTGTTTCGTACCACCCATCATATGTATTAATGAATCTTCAGTAAAATCACCGGAAACAAAAGACCCAGAAAATCCAATGGCAAAAATATTTTAAAAATATCAGAGTATTTGTTCCATGTATGTAACTTTTTAGATGCCCACAGAGCACATCATACTACTGTGCAGCTGGCCACTTGGTCATGGAAAAAGAAGGGGGTTCTTCAGAATACATTTGCTGCTATACTAAAGGTGTCATACAGAAATGTGAATCATTTGCTATAGAATGAAATAAGATAAACTTTGCCCGTTATCAATTTCTTGCGTCTAACAGTAAATCCAGTAGATGCTTAGCTCTTGCAAATTACTGTGCAACCACAGGCTTTAAAAAAGACCAATTATAACAGGAGAGAATCTGTTTCATAGCCGGTTTGATTTAAAATAATTGAAAGCAAGTATAGTGATTACTTTGTTGCTATAGTGACAGAAGTGTTGTAAAATTTAATATAACAGCATGGTAAACTCAGTTTATCAGGTGTACTGGGCAAAGAGATTTACATTAAAACATTCTCCAATCACTGCTGTCTTTGCATTTTGAAGTTGAATGCAAAAAAAAGACATTTCAGAGTGTGAGAGAACCCTGATTTTTTTTCTTTAACGAAAATAATGCTTTTTCATATATCCCCAGTAAGAAGAAATAGGGGTTTGGGGGTTTTTTAATTCAGAATGTAGGTATTTAAAAACTGCTCTGGGCTAAGATTAGATATAAAAGATTTACCTCTCTCAAGAATTAACTAATTTACCATGTCTCTTTGTAAAATGATACGAAGACAAAAGTAGAACCTCAGAAACAAGGAAAGCAAAAAAGGTACCCCTTCATAATGGGACAGTGTTGAAATATGAAAGCAAACTAACCACTTTCCATGTTTCTTTTTCTTGTGGTCATGTAACAGAATATGAGACTTTGTTTTTAAAACATGAAAGCTCCTATTAACATGTCAGTCACTTCTATGCATTGTATCATGTTCACAAATAATATCATACAGTACTTTCACTCTGCAACATACTGGCATAAAAAGAGAAACGTAGCAAGAAAGGGGAGGAGGCATTTTTCAGCTAAACTGACCATCCATTTAGAATTCATAATTCTAAATTTTAAAGTGATGAATGAGCACCCCAGCAATCCTGTTACTCCTAATCCTCATCAGGTCTTGAATCTGTTGATGAAGTCCAAACAGCCACTTCTTTCTGCTTGATCCCCTCCCCTTGCTATTGCTGGCTCTCATTCAAGTCAGGATCACATTTATCTGAGCAATATACACCTAATAAATCTTCTCCAAATCAGTTTGTTCTTGCTGGCACGACAGCTAGCTTCCCCCTCCACTTCTCTTGTCTTTCCTCAGACATCATTATGAGTGTTGACACTCTAGCAAGTTACTTAAGGTGCTCTTAGAGTAACTGTCTGCATGTACACATCTCCCAGTAAAAGGCATGGTAATAGCTGCTATAAGCTGGTTTTCAGTTACAATAAGCAAGAGCATGAGCATGGACAATGAAAGAAGCAGCCAAACTAGCAATCTGCAAGAGGATTTTTATTAGACATAAATAATAATAATCTCATACAGTACTTTCCACAATACATCTCAAACACTTTGCAAAAGAGGCATGTACTATTCTCCCTAATTTATCTAAGGAAAAATGAAATATGAGAAGGGGAATAGAAAGACCAAGGCTGTTTGATAAGTTAAAACGACTGCAGATAGGTATTTTGAGTCTCAGTCCACTGTGCTGTCAAGAACAGGACCAAGGATTATGAATTTATTATGACTTATACCAGACCTCACTTTGCTCACTGGGCTTACTAACATGTGTTTTCCTTCTTCCCTGTCTCTGTAGCTTCACATGACACTAACAATAGCTACTCTCCATGCTGTAGTACCAAGCTAGTACCTCCCCTGATGAATGCTGATGTGAAATTAGCCATCACAATGTATGTGTTACAGTTGCCATAGTTATCATGCTTTATTGAGTCATGGGTTTAAAATTATTTCCTGAGTCCTGAAGATTTCCCCAAGGCTAAAACAGTAACAGTCTCTCACATAATGGGTCAACTGGTCCAGGTGGATGCATGTGCTTACTTCCTCCAGAGGAAATAAGTTTAATGAATATAGAGTTCACTTAGCAAAAAAGCCTTGGATCTCACAAGATGGAAGATGAAAGTAAAAAAAAAATTTGCTTTTGAAAAGAAATTTTTCATTGTTCATAATATTTCTACTCAATATAATTAAAAATACCCCCAATCAACCAAAAAAAAAAAATCCCAAAACCTTTTTTTCCTTCCCTTTTACTCCTTTTAACTCCAGCTGGGCACTGCATGGCTGACACAGTCTGTCCCAGGGTTTCATGCTGAAAAGTCCAGCATCTCATGTGTAATATAACAACACAGCTGCTCCATAAACCAATTTTTAACCACCATTTTCACATGTTTAAGGCATTAGTCTTTCAGTTTTTATCTACTTTAGTGAGCAACTTACATCTTGTTTAATGAAAGGTTACTGTTGTCTCTCTGTAAAAGCTGACCTTTTTTCTTCATCAGACTGGAGGTCATGCATGAACACAGAGTGAGTTTTAAAATAATGCATCTTACCACTGGAATACCTTGGAAACTGGTGGTTTTAAAGGCAGAAGGTAAAGTCTATCTGCTTTAAAAATGAAGAGTGAAGAGCAGGTTGATTTAGTAATGATATACCTGCTGTCACAAGAACACAGAGTGAAAACAAGAGCATTGTTCTGAAAAAAAAAAATTCCCAGGCAACAAAAAGTTGACCTATATTTCCTGCCACCATTTTACACCATCATCAAGCTGCTCATCTTTTGTAATATATATTCTGAGTAAAAGCATCCTTTGTGCTGTCTTCCTCTCACACTTCATTGCACACTGATTTGTAAGCACAGAGGAAGAGAAGTGGGGTGAGAATTCAGGCACCAATATCACCTTTTAAGTGGCCCACAAAGAAAGGAGAGGGCTCAGAGATGGCTCCTGGTGCCATGGAGCTCTGCTGCCACACAGCCACCAAGGCAATTACCACCACTACACCTAGGGATGGTGCCTTGGCCGAGACAAACCTTCATTAAAGCTTTCTCTAATGTAGTGTAACAGTCAGTCCCCTTAACTTGCATATCCATTAGGTCTCACACAACCATTTTTACCACATACATGCAGAGGTTTTAATCCTGATAATTTCAGGTGCAGATTCCTTTTTGTGAAGCAGTGATCAATTATGGATGCTGTCTTTATCAGTAGTAGTACAGTGATTCTGAATCTTTCTAAATATAAAGAAGAAGGACTTCTATGTGTCAAAAGCCATACACTTACTCTGGATCATCTCTGAGCTTTCATCACAGGTTGGAAATTCTAACTACAGTCCTCCAGGTACTTCTTCTAGATAAGGTTTAGTAAACCTACTTCCCCTACTTTCTTGAACATTAAATTCAGTTGGTTATTTTTGCAAACGTGAATAAACTTTTTAAGGTAAAAACATAGCTTTTAATTGAAGGGCAGGCTGACCCACTAACAGCAGAAAATTCTGCAGTCTTTAAAAAACAAACCTTCACCTGTGACAGCATCTTAACCACAGTATGGGAAAAATACCCTACATCTCCACCAATTTCCATAAACCAATGGTATTTCATGTAAGCTAAAGAGCTTATCCTCTGTGTTTAAAATTGAATGAAAATACTTATTTTCTCTACTCCTATTTTATTTATCCATATTTATATTTTACTAAATTCTATCTTTGTCAAACTATTTAATTCTATTTTTATTTCTTATTCCATTGTGCATTCATAGAATGGAGTCTTTCTTAAATACAGTGTGAACTTGGTTATTTAATTTCCAGCCTGAGCTGTTGAACTCACAGTGTTTGATGGCATTCAAAAGTAGGCAAAAGCACAGAGCTCTTACCTCTTGTTTTAAAATAGCTACTTATATGGACCACAAAGAATGAGGCAAGGCTAATTTTCTTTATTGTTTTTACTGTTTAAAAAAAGGGGGAAAATACCCAACTGAATGTTGCCTGGGATCAACTACAACAGTCTATTACACATGACAAGCTGATAACATTTCTAATAGTGTTCATTATTACAGGAAGATTTCTAGAGCAGAGCCCATAAATTACAAGCTGTAGAGCAGCACCTGTTTGTGCAATATAGTGAATTTACTATGTATTTTGTTAAAAAGTATTTGGGGTAGATGCTTTCTTTCATTTTGTGATTCTTGAGTAGGTGGAACCATGTTTTTCCTTCTCTGGAAGCAAGGCGCTGCTAGTATCACTTATCTCTGCAAAGTGATAGTGCAAATACTCCTTGTCAAGAGGCCTGAACAATTACAGACTTTGTTAAGCAATTACTTTCAGAAAAGTCGAGTGCTAGAAAATTCAGACTTAATTATTTCACTGACAATGGTTGGAACATGAAAATCCTTTGGACTGTGGAAATACTACGTACAAATATACCCCAGTTGACAAGGAATCCAAGCCCAGAACCAGAGGCCTGGAAACTCAGTTTGAAACTGCTCCATAATTGATCATGCTGTTGCTAAGAGGATATTAATACTAGCATTTAGAGTTGCAGTCATGTGTCTGACAATCTTGTATCTGTACCAGCAGGTCAGTTGACTAATTGAGAATTGGAACGTCTCTGTGTACTGCACTATTTAGAAGAAAAAAGGATGACAGGGGTACGGTTAACCATTAAGGCATTTGGGCCTGGGAGGGAAAGCAGAGGACAATCAAGTCCTTATTATTAGATGCCTTCCTGCGAATCACTCCCTTATGCAGCTACAACAGAAGGAGAATTCACCTTTTAAACTGAGTAATTGTGCCTGTCGGGCAACCCTTTACAATTACTTTACCATCCAGCAAGAGCTCATTGATTGCATTAAGGATAACAGTACTCCACAGAAACAATCCTCTTAGGCAGGCTACTTCCAAAATCCTGTGTCTCTGTCAGGCAGCTGCCTGCTTTTTGAATAGCCAGAGAGATAAAGAATAAAAATATTAAAGGCCAAAGCTCTTCTGATTTCACAACACTCTTTAAAGCCAGATGAGTGATTAGGGTGGTTGTAGCCTGTTAAACACCCATGCCTCAGGTGGAATGCTCCTCTGAGCACGTTTTACAGTGAATGTGAGACTGGTGCCTTGCTTCAGCTCCAAAAATACGCCTGCTTAGGCAGCGCTATAGAATTCCAAGTTAAAATGCAAGCCCGAGTGATTGTGTGTCTTTGGCAGTTGATAACAAACTATAATCAAAGCCTTTCTCTTTCAGATTACCAGCAAGAATCTAATCCAGGTCAGTGATAATCCTCTAGCATCTGTTTAGTGATGATCCCAACAGACAGACTGCTCCATCACAAAAGTCGCTGTTTCTGACATGGCTGCAGACTGAATGAGGAGATTCCTCCTTTACTGTGGAAGCTAATTAGCTTCGCAAGCAGAACAGGAGTGCTGAACTAAAGCACAAACATAGTGTTTCATCATCAGCGTCATCATTCATTTGTTATTTAACAAAGTGGTAGAGAGGAGAATGATAACCCTTGATTTAATTACTGAGAGTTTCCCATCTTCTGTGTCTGGGACACATTTGTCAAGTATTCACCAATCCTATCACTCACCCCTCTCAGAATTCTCAAATGAAACTTTGATTTCAAAATCTTGATTTGCAACTATCACACAACCCTCTCAGTTTGGATTTTACCTCACTACTGTACACATCTCCTTTCATTTTTAGATTTTTTGAGTTCCCTTTCGCAATGCCAAGTCCTCCAAACCATTCCCATTTTTTTCTGCAAAGTCCATTCTTTCCTCCTTCAAAAGCTTCCTGTGGGTCCCATACAAAAGCTTCCTATACAAAATGAAGGCTTGGTCCAGGAAGCAGCCTAGGCAGTCTGTGTTTACAGGAATAAACCCTGATTTTTACAGAGGGTATTAACTTGACACTTGGTGGTCTCCTGGTTCCAGCATTATTATTGTGATAGAAATGCCTTTGGGCCAGCACATTTTCCTACATGTTCTTGGTAATTTTTTTTCTCCCTTCCTTTTGAGGATACTTATTGGAGATTTTTTTTCCCTGGAATTCAGACTGAAAATCACACACAATATTCAACCAGGATATTTCATCTTGTGAGGATTACTTGGACACTTATTAGTCTACCAACTGCATAAAACTAAAGACAATACAGACAGAAAGCCAACCAGATTGGGATTACTTTGGCTGTTCAAGAGGTGGGGCATAGCATATGTCTGTCTTCCCCATGCTAGAGTTAGGAATTAACATTTTACGGGCCTGACCTATCTAGCAAGCATATATCCTGACCTTACAAGAAACATTCAAAAATGAAGGTAAATGTGGCTATGCCAAAAAAGAGTGCAAGCCAGGTTAGATATGAAGAGGTAATTGATTAAGCAGGTAACACATGTAAAGTTAAGCTCGAAGATATAGTGCATTTCCATCCTCTTCTGGGCTATTAAAGTAAATTAATGGCCTAGAGCTGTGTAGGGGTTTCCAGAAACAACACTATAATGGCCAGCTGGCCACAGTTTGCAGCCTCTAGAAGGGGGAGATGTTAATTCTTCAGGAAATTGCCAGCTCAAGCATCACATTATGTATACTTTATATCTGTATTCATAGTGCAGAAATGACAACTGAACGTTAGAATAACACCAGTGAGTATAAAATACGTTGTTGGCTTGGGAGAAAACGAACCAGTCATAATCTTTGACAGGGACCAGATATTTTCAAATTTTCACAATACTTTTTTCCATGCTTATAGTTCGGCAGCTGCTCAAAAGTACCTGTTTTGTGCCATTTTAAAGTCCTGAATGTGAGTGTCAACTAAGCAATAAGCGTTCAAAAAACCTTTGCAAAATATAAAGGGGAATAAGTGGTGTAGGGAGCAGCTTCCAGACACAGAGCAATGAAGCCAGGCTTTGCTTCACTATCTCCAAGACTTGCCTATGGCTGTGCTATAGTCCCCATAGGAAAAACGCTTGTTTTCCATCCAGGTTCAGACTGAGACTTTGATGGTGCTCAAGAATTCTAAAATTTCTGGAGAGGGAGGGACTGGAATCCCGTGGCCACTCTGCACGGCTCGCTTCTAGCTGAAGGTTCAGCATCCCCCATGCCTTGGGCTGTTCAGGCCATTCCAAACTTCTCCAATTTATAACACCAAGGAGGCATGCTGGCTTTTCAGTTAACTCTCTTCTCTATGTTTCCTGGAAAAAGTATTGAGAGCTTTGCTGACTGCTTTTTATAAACCTGGCCACCACAAGAGCTGACAGCCATTAAAAACCAAAGGAACAAAAGGCACAGAAGCCATTAAGTCGTCCTTAACTTCATTACCTTTGGTTTGTGTAATTCTCCTGGACCCCCCAGACGTGCAACGGAGGCACGGGGGAGACGGTGCGTGTGTGTATGCATGTTCATGTGCGCGTGTGTGTGCATGAGTGTGTGCATCTGTTTGTGCACGAGTGTGTGCATCTGTGTGTGCATGAGTGCAGGAGGGTGTCCATGAGTGCGTGTGCGCTGTGTCCCTGTGTGCATGAGTGCAGGAGGGTGTCCAGGAGTGCGTGTGCGCTGTGTCCCTGTGTGCATGAGCGCAGGAGGGTGTCCACGAGTGCGTGTGCGCTGTGTCCCTGTGTGCATGAGCGCATGAGGGTGTCCACGAGTGCGTGTGCGCTGTGTCCCTGTGTGCATGAGCGCATGAGGGTGTCCACGAGTGCGTGTGCGGTGTGTCCGTGTGCGTCACCGTTCTCTCGTGTCGAGGGGCCGTGACCAGGCAGGGGCCGGCCCGTGCCGCGTGCCCGCGCCCGGGGGTCTCTCGGGGCGCGGAGCGGAG
>VZTE01000500.1:429669-509082 GCA_013397775.1 Eulacestoma nigropectus
TTTTTCCCTCCCTCATTTTTGTCTCTCTGTTTTGGGTGGTTTTTTTTCTTTTCTGGGGGCCCTTGCGAGACGGGAACCGTCGAGTTCCTTTTGAAGTTCTCCGTAATTAGCCCGATGGCCTCCAGGAGCCCGGTGGCTCCCCCCGTGCGGCGGTGGCCAGCCCTGATGTCACCCCCGGCGGCTTTGATCCCGGTGGAGGAGCAGCACCTCCTGCCAGACGGGCTCACCCCTACCCCCCCTCTTCCCTTTTCCCTGCTCGAGGAAAACAGAAAGCCGATGCCGTTTTCCAGTCGGTCAGTTTTACGTTCCGTGTCACCCTCCCTTTCTTTGAAAACCACCAGCAATGACTGGTGGTTCCACCGAAACTGTGAAGTTATTTAGCGATGTGTTGCCACTAACCTAATGAGCTCTGTTGCCAGTCAAGGCTCTTACTATTGTTACAACCGGTTTTTTTCGGGGTTTTTGCCCCCTCATATTCTCTTTGGGAAAATTAGAAGAAATAACTGCATTTAAACGATGTATTTAACTAAGTCAGAAGGTTCTGCCTAATGTGTTGTAGTACTTAACACATCTGATTTGAAAAGACTGAGGAATGCAATTTTATCTTAGCCATCAATTATAGATGTTTTTATTTTTTTTTCAGGAGTAAGTGTGATCTGTTTGAATTGCCCTGCCCTGATCAAGAAATTCCTAGCAGCAATTCAGTAACAATTCTCTGAATCAGGTTATGTTTTAAGGCTGTTTTTAGTGAACTTCCGGAAGATAATAGGCAGATTTCTTATGAGCCTCTGCGTATGAATCTGTCAACAGCTCAGTGCCAGACTGATTCAGCATCTGTCTGGCAACCAGGCCATTGCTGGCTGACAGCGCATGGAGTTGGTATTAGGTGTGTCTGTTGATTCCACAGCTGTAGCCTGCTATCTTGTCTTCCCAGGTACTAGTACTGCTGTCCTCTAGGCATCCTGCTCTGCATCTTCAGTAGAAGCAAAAAAAACAAAAAGAAAAAGGCTAAGATGGCCAGGAAGTGGGATGGATGTCCCTCAAATAAATGGTTTTGGGTTACTACTTCAGTTTGCTGATGAGATCATAATTAGGGCTGAGATTCTTTGATGATAGAATACAGTATATGTAAGAGAAGATCTAGATATTGTTTTGACAAAATTCCTTTCACCTACAAGTTCGTAGAAATCAGAGCATTTGGAGCTACCTTTTGTGGCCTCTAGGTCTTCTTGATCTCATCTTCTTTTAAAATAACTCGGGTTGTTAACTGATACTTATTTTAATCAAAAAGAAGTGCTGATGCATTGTTTTAAACACTATAGCCCTTAAAATTCCAAAATGTCATTAAATTTCATTTCTAAGTGGTAGTTAAAAGCAAGAATGTATCTAATAGTTTTATTTGAGATTTATTTCTCAGTAGTGTAGATTCAGTCTAGGATTTTTAATTCTTGAGTCTTCCCAGCCACTTCTGCAGCTGCCCTTGCTGGGCCAGAGAGGAAGACTGATGCTACTCATGGAAACTCACAAGTGCCCAGTGTATCTTGCCTCTGGTGGGGGTAGGAAAAAGGTACTGTAGTTGTACTCATGCACTAATCTTGAATGTTTATATTAAGATTCCTAGAAAAAGGAGATGAGGTGGCTTGGTTTTCTGGTTGTTCTGATTAATTACATTCTAGGCAGTGGTTTGTTTGAGGCATGTGAATTTATGAGTTCCACAAATATTTAGAGATGCAGTTTGCACTATAAAGTTTTTTTTCTAGGCAGAATACCACAGTATGTTATGTTTGGGCTTCTTGAGAGACTCAGACTTCTCTTCCAATTCTCGTCTGATTGGAGTTGTGCTACTGGCTTGAGCATAAACACAATGCACCCTTGGCTGGTTAAAAGGAGACAGAGGAAGAGAACTCATGTGCTTAACAGGATAGTCCTGTACTGTAAACAAGCACTTTTCATGCTTAACTATCCTTCCTAGCGACAGGAAGAAGGAAATGAGGCTATGCAAAAGGACCCTGACACATTTCAGACAATGCCAGACCCACCCTAGCATTCATTCAGTATAGCCAGAAGACTTGGGGAAATAAAAATAACTTCAGATGTTTCCCCTTCCTTGTTGTGCATGTTATAGAAATACAGCAATCAAATGATCTGCAGTTCACAGAAAATTTGCTGGTTTGATCTCAGCTAAATAAAGAGATGATGCCCTGTATAATTTATCTATATTCTTTGGGTATCATATTGTTCTGCTTACAGTTGGAACCTCACTGTTTCAAGATGAATTAATTACAAAATTCTGTATTCTCTCCAGTAATGTTTTGAGTGTAGATATACAGTAATTTTGATAATTTCAGCAATTCCAAGCATATTTCTTGCTTGTACCTTAGCAATCAGTAATTCTGCGTGGTGCGGGGTATCAGGATTGTCTTGCATGTTTTTTGATTTCCAAAGCTTTTCGTGAAGTTTGTTTTTTTGGGGTTTTTTTTTGGGGTTTTTTTTTGGGGTTTTTTTTTTTCCAGTTTTTTATTTTCTCGTCTACTTTCCCTCCTTCTGCTCTTTGAAGGAAAAACCAAATTCTGTCTTCAATGATGAGTAAGTCTCATGAAAGGGGCACAGGACCAGGCTGTGATTGGAACTTTCTGGTTCTTTTCACTGGACACAGTCTGCCATTCTTGCTGACAGTGCTACCCTATCCCACTCAGCATATCTTTGAAATCAGTAGGTCTGCTAGTACAGTATACCATTGGCAAGACTGGCAGAACCAAAAGAGAGTCGAGAATGACTTAACCAGCTAGCTGTAATCCACTGGGTTTCATTATCTGAAAGTTACAGGTAATAGTACAGACCATTCTGAACTACTTTGGTGTCTTTAGAAGAGTATGACAAGCATTTTTATTTCTTAGGATGAGTATTCTTTCAAATATTGTCTAGTATTTGTTTCCCTTGGGAGGGACTGTGCTAGGTGAGACAGGATCAGGAAAAAATTTTATCTAGTCTCTCTTCTAATGAAGACACAATAGGATGGCTCACTTATTTCTTGTGGGGCATTTTTTTGAAGTCCAAAAGGGTGCAGAGTTCCCTAGATTTGGAGTTAAAGATATTTATTTTACATTTGTCTAGATCTTTTTATTCAAATGCATTAATCTGTGCTAAGAATGATTCCTGAGGAGATGCATGAAAGACATTTGCTGAAGCCAGTAGTGGAAAGAGTTTGACCTTCCCAGACCTGTTCTTGTAATTTACTGAAGTTTCAGCATAAAGAAAAATATACACGACCCCCTCCTCGCATTTTTGCATTTTGGGGATGTTCTCTCTGTGACCCTGTGGACCCATAGAACTGGATGCTCTGCTGACCACCCTTCCCTCTGTTCTCCATGAGTTCTAAGAACAGATTTCCTGTGCACAAGGATACAAGAAACTTTTTTTAACTTTCCTTCTTCTTCCATCCATACAAGATGTGACCATTAGATCTTGTACTGAGAGAAGCATTTTCAAGTATGCAGTATCACAGATGGAATATTGTAACTGTCTCTAATATCAGAAAACAGGAAGTTCATAGTAATATTTGCTTTGGAAAAATCCATGTTTACATCTTTAATTCTGCATCAGGGAAGAAGACATTTGTCTGTGATGCAATTAGCTTTATGCTGGGCTGTTCACTGCCACTGGTACTTTGTATCTAGTGTTGTATCACCCACACAGGATGTAGTTTAGGACTGGGTCATCAATGAGGTTGGCTGTAAATGGGTATGATGGTAGGTAGTCATTCTTCCATACAGTTCTCCGTACATGCGCAAATAGTTTTGAGTTTAAGGCTTAACAAGCTCAAAGAAGTAACTGTCTAGAAAATCTATTTTCTTTTGTATGAACCACTGAGCCAGTTCAGATCAGTTCTTAGACCATTGTTATTTCCTAGATCTAAACAGGTAGCCCACATTTTGTGCCTTTTTAGATGAAGTACCTGTCATGCTGTGCCTACTCACTTTTGCCGCTCTCTGGAGCTGAAAGAGCCTTTGAATTGAGCTTTGCACACTGTGCACACCATGAGCTTGCAGACAGGGGGCAATCGGAGGATATTAATGCTGAGCTTGGGAATTGCAATGGTTAATATTTGCCCTTCAGTATGTTCTCGAAGGTCATGCTAACCAAGTAATTTCTGAGAGAAGAGAAGGTTAAAGTTATCTTCTATTTCCCACTCTTTGGAGGAGGATTTGTTTCTCACTCTGGAATCTGTCAACATGACCTCCATCAGAGGATTTGACTAACTGCTTTCTCTGCCCCAAATAATCCTTCTCCAAGACCACCCTGTGTTAAGCAGGCCAGATAAATAACCCACGTGCCCAATTATTTCTTGAGGGTTTTTAAAGTCACTTGACAACTTGTTCCTCTTCATCTGTGAAGCTTCTTAAAAACAAGATGGGAGAAGACCATCTTTAACCTATAAAAAGAGTTGTTATTTGACAAGAAAACTGCCACATCAAGCTATAGTTTTCTGATTAAACAAAGTTAGTTTTTACCTTCAGATCACACTGGTTTTTAAATTTCTTTCCTAATTCTCCTGTATATGCTCAAAATGCAAAAAAAAAAAAAAAAACCAAACCCCAAAACAACAACAAAACAAAACAAAAACCTATTTAGGAATAAATTATTAATTTGGTTTATAGTGTAAACCAGGAGTTGTGATGATTCTTTTGTGTCCTAGAATGTGCTTTCCCAAAGTCTTCAACAAGTTAGGAAGTAATGCAGCTAACTTTGGGCAGCTAGAATCATATTTAATGGTGTGAAAATAAGCAGTAATTGCAGTCTGTTACAGAGTGTATAGGTAAAGGGCTTTACAGACACGTGGGGAATATTCTTTATTTCAGTAGCCCTTTATCAGATCCTGAAATGATGCTGACTTGGTGCTTTTCAGAGCTAATCAGTTGTGCTAGGTCCTCTTGACAGAGAGAAGGACCTCTTGCCAGGCAGATCATGCTCTAGAGGTGGTGGTTGTGCCCTTTCTGACCTCCTGCCATCGGGCACTGTCCTTCCTTGTGCTCTGATGAAAACCTGTGTTTCTTCCCATGCTAAAAATAGTGAGAACTGTGAAACTGACCCCATTTAGTCCTGCAAAAGTTTTGTTGGGTTTTAGAGACCCGTGGATCCACACTGGGAAAGTCCTACTTAAGTCTTCTGAAATTTATGGAGGCTCCCATTGATTTTAACAAGTGTTGGCTCAATCTCTAAACGTTTGAAGTATTTTCAACAAATGTTGTTTCTCCTTTTATGTTTTGAGCTGAAAAAGTTTTGAAGTGATTTTGATATGCTGGAGACTGTGAAAAGGAGGTTCAAGTTTAATAATTAGATTTTGGTCCACAAAAGCAGTATTTTGTTTGCTGTGCTAGCAATATTATTGGTGAACAATTAAAAGTACTATATTCTGTAATTTGGTATAGCGGGGAAGGAGGGAAAGTACATACAGCCAACATACACCTCTGTAAATATTTTAGAAACCAGTAACATTTTTTTTAAATTTTTTTTTTATTTTTATTTAATTTTCATCAATAAGGAAATAAACCTAAATCCTATCAGTGGAAGTAAGCCATTTGCTTTTTTCAAAAGTTTTGCTGACCAAAAAAAAAAAAAAAAGGGTGTTCAAGCTTCCTGCTTTTTTTTTTCAGAGAAAACATCAATATATGATCTTAAACATCTGTTTCCTTACTACTTCATCTGTTCCCACACAAATTCCAAACATACTCTGTTTCTTCTCCCCGTGTCCTGTGGTTTATACATAACATCAGCTGCATAGTTACTGTCTTGCTTCAAGGCTCTGTAACTTGAAAAAGCCAGTCAGTCCCATGTTTAACCCAAAGCCAGCAGGAGACAACACAAAGAGAGTATTTTTTTAGTCATCATCATATAGTTGTGGGATATCTGAGTAACATTCATCACCATTTCTAGGGGTTTTATGACTAGAAAGCAGTATATGTATTTGGTGTCATATAGGGTTTCCCTCAAGAATTTGTGAGTTCCCCTCTCCCCACCCCTCTGAAAGTTTTTAATAAGAGATATTTTCTTAAAATTGCACATGCATCCATACTGGCTTAAATTGATTGCTGAGGCAGGCAGTGGTAAGTGGAGATCACAGCATGTATCTTTTGACTGTAGAAGGTAAATTGAAGCACTGTGAAATACAGGAGCACACCAAAAAAGGCAGTTGCTATTGCAAAATGTAACTTGCACTTTGAAGGTGAAAGGAGAAAAGTGACTCTCTTGGGCAGGTTGTTAGCTTTCACTTCAAAACTTGCAAGCTCATAATCAGTTCAAAAGCTATGCTTTATAGTCTCTTGATCTCACTGGTTCTTCTAGAAGTACATCCTTCATGAACTGAGCGTGTCAGACTATTCTAGAACAGTTCTGTAAGATTAGATTGTTCTCTTAGAATTAGAAGAAATTCCAAATGTGTTTTAAATTTGGCAAGAGCTTTTAATGGGATTTTCAGAATGCTCTAGATTTTAGTGGTTGAATATTTATTGACAAGCCTCCCAAGTTTGTGTTAGAGGGCATTATCCTTATAAAACGCTGTTCTTCACTAATTACATTTTTGCTGTCTTTAGTCCTTTGCTATGTGCTACTTTCTTGAAAGGTGTGGAGCACTAAGTTAATGATACTGCCTAAGGAATATTTAATGATATAGTCTGAGAAAAACCAGACTTATGAGAAGGAATTTAATTATTTTCAAGCAACAGTCACATATCTTCAAAGAGAAAACCATCTGAGGCCATGGACACACAACAGGCTTACTCTTAGAAAGTCAGTCATACTGTCCCAACTTTAAAGGGCTGCAGGCATATGACATTACACAGAACTGATTTATCATTTTCAGTGCCTGGCCTGCTCATTTGTAGACAGCTGCCATAGTGCAGTTATTTCCCCGCTTTGTCTCAGATTTCACATCTGTGTTCATGTAGCTATAGACTGAGTGGTTGGATAGTGTGATCAGGTCTAATGTTGGGACCACAATTCACATGTCAGGGATGCAATTCAAGAACTAGGAAAAATGATTGCTTGTACTTGGGCAGTGGAATTCTATCCAAGGAAGAGTATTTCTCTCGTATACCACAGCTGGTCTTAAAAAATATGATCCTGAATGATCTCAAGTTTCTTAATAGCTCAGGACAGTGTTTTTGAGTAGAACAAAAATTTTGCAAAGCACTGGAAGTTTCAGAGGGACATGACACATGGGGAGAGGTAATTTCTGATAGAGACAGAAAAAGAGCGTGCAAGCCATTTGCATTAAACTGGACCATCAGTCCTGGATGGGGAAGAACCCTATGTGCTCTGTGTGCTCCATATGCTCCTATGTGCCTTAGAAAACATGCAGATAGTTTATGGAGTTTTAGGCATTAAAGTAAGGAGCTAGTGTGTTCATCTCCAGCTTTCATTAAAATCTGAAATCATGTTCTCTGCACTTAATGGGAGAGCTCCTCCTGCAAGATGATTCAGGAGGATGATTTTGTATTCAATTTCTACAGGTTTTTTTTCTCTTCTGAAAGAAAAGTCAAATAGTGAATTTCAACTAGAATCACTTTGTTAAAAATTAAGATGAAGATGAAATTAAGAAGCTCAAAAAACCCAGTTTTTATGGATGACATTGAAGTGAGCCATAAGCAGTGAAGCCCATTTTTTTCTGAAATTTGATTTCAACAGTGCTGATTTTACCAGTCTCACTACAGATTTTTACAAGCTGCTCTCTTAACAGAGCCAAAAAGTGAGATGAGTCGAACTGATGTGTGGAGGTGCTAATGTGATTGTAAAGGTGTCTGAGTTGAGGCAAGAGGAAACCATCTGCTTGGAAAAACTGTTCATAAGATGTTTAGCACTTAGGTGAAAATTGAGTCAATGCATGACTGTACAAAGATATATCTGCTTTGCACCTTGTCCTGAAGACCCTGAAAGACCTAGTGCTTAAGTTGCATATTATTTCATGGAATCAAAAAAGAAACTAAATGATATTGCTGTCTTAACTGGACTGCTATGATGATTTTTTCTGAAAGAACATTATTGCAACATCACTTTGTGGTTTTTTTTTTCTATGGGAAAGAAGGTATCATTAAACAAAAGACTATAGACATCTTACAGTTCTCCCTTCTGCAACTGCAGTATCAATCAAGGTGTGAATTGAGATATTTTTGCTCTGAAGGTCTAAACTTGTGAACTTGCAAGGCCAGGAACCAAGATGAGCCAAAGTTTAACAAAAAGGAAGTTAGACTTTCCCGTTTTCATTTATTGCTCTGGGGAAGAATTGAGTCCTCCTAATCCCCCTGGAAGTGGGTAAATAAGGACTAATGGTTCCCAACCATACACAAAAGGAACTCCTACCCTTGATTTGAGCATGGAGGCCTGCTTTGTAAAACAGACTAACAAATAAAGCTGTTTCCAATAAAAATTTCCTGTTTCCTCTCTAACACGTTTGCCTGCTGTTTGCTTACACGACACCAAGAATAAAGACTTCATTGTACTTCTTTTTGGATTTTTTGGGGATTTGGGTGGGGGTTTCTTAATTTGTTTTGTTTTACTTTCTAAGAGGTTTGGGGATTTTTTTGTATCAGGACATTTAGAAATAATAGCACAATTTCTTTCTTGCCAGCGGTTTTTCGTACAAGAACCTCCTGCTGCTGGGGGAGGGCACAGGATGCATGTCTGAAAAGCTGCACATACATTTCTTGATTGGAATGTATACTGAATGGTAGTTTATTGTAAAGGCTGTGTATTTAACTGGCAAGGATGTTTGATTCAGAAAGAAAGTGGCACTGCAGGGATGGAGTGGGAAGGAGGGAGTGAGACCAGTCCTTTGCCTGCAGCAGCTTATCAGTTCAGCTGCCAGGTCTTCATCAGAAATTGCTTTGCAAATTGTGGCTGAAGTAGAGCTTTCCTAAAATAGGTTGGAAAGCAGTGTAGAGTTCCTATGCAAGTTTCCTCTTCTCCCTGTGGCTATCAGCTGGCCACAACCAAGCAAATGCTGTGCTTGACAGTGAGTTCATAGCTCAGATAATTATCTGTAGTCTCCTGGGATACTGAACAAAGGCTATTGAATGCTCTGTCCCTTCTAATTCGTTTTAGAAGTAGTTGGAAAACCTGATTTTGGAAGACCTGTTCTTCTTTCTTTTGTCTCTTATTAACTTGATTGCCATTGATCAGGATGACAAGGACTTGCACATAAATATTCTCATGTCCACTTGGATATGAAACTGGCACCTAGTAAACCAAGAGTCCCAAGGCTAGTGCTGCTGAGCTGGAAGCTGGAATTTGGAAACTGTGGGAAAGAGCTTCTTCCTCTAGGGTAGTTTAAATGATTTGGCCAGAACCTCAGGTTTAACCCATGTGTTTTATTCTCACAGATTCCAGTTAAACTACAGTAATGAACTTTTTACCTAGACAAGCTCTCAGCTGTTTAAATTTGTATCTCTTATGTGAGGAAGCTTGTTTAGTGTATTGGGCTTTCTGTGCAGCTTATTCAGTGCACCTTGGGCTGGATTCTCCCTCTGACTATATTTGGATCTGCCTGAATTTCACATACATAAAGTTTTGTTTGTACTCTGGCTCATCAGTAGCCAACAAGGTTGAGATAGGGAAACTGGGTTAAAAAATTACCTTTCCATTTGTGTGGTCACACCACATAGGAGTACAGTCTAGGAGGAATCCTGAGTTTGGCCAACTGGAGTTGAACAAAAGGAGCTACGTTTTTAGGTCCCACCTCCACTCTGTCACCTGTACCTGTAATCTCCCTCTCTTACACATGCTTTGTGTGGATGGAGATGACATAGAGAGAGCCCTGGCCTCAGGGGACTCCCTGGCCCCTTGTTCAAGACAGTACTCCAAACCCTTCACCCTTCCAAGGACTTGCAACAGGACTTCCAGCTTGCCCTATGGAAAAGGGGTAAATAAGGCTTTTAGAGGCTTAGCACTGTCTTGTACCCAATCTTAGGCATTTACATAGCCTAATCCATGGACAGGAGCACTTGCATTTTATTGTTCTCTGCAATTCTTGTGGCCAGACAGGAAAACCTCAGGTGTTTCATTGCCTGGGTAGACTTCTTGGGGGATTCTCAAAGGTATTTTGAAAGCAAATATGCTCTGAAAATCCCAAAGGCACATGACACCTGGGTACCCATAAAATGTAGCTTCCAAATAACTGGCTTATGTATTTGCAGAAAAGATACACAAAGCCTCTATAGAGAATGGTAAAAAAAGTCTGATAAATGCATATTCATAATTTTCTAGCTCTAGAAATAATTTACAGATCATACACCTGGGGTGCTCAGTAAAGGACCTGTGAACAAATATTTAAACACATTGAAGAGTGCCTGTAGTAGTCAGGAACCTGGCACTTTTTTCAGTTGCAGTGCAAGCATCTCCCTGCATGTTTTTGTAAAAGCTTGTTATCTAGGATAATTTTTTTTCCTATTTTTAAATCAAGTAAAATTCTCATTCAATCCAGACACTTCTGCAGAATGTGACCTATAAGATGCTGCATTTTATTTTAAGTACTCTTAAAAATTAGTTGCAGATTTTTTGCTTTACTACTTTAATTGCTTCTGAAATATTCATCTATCATGTTGTTTGTTCTTGCTTTAGCAGTACAAGTTTCAAATATGTTTTAGATTTTTTTCTTTATTAAATTTCCCACGTATTTCCTTAGCATACTGAAATTAAAATACTACTTTAAGCACAAATTTGCAATTGCTTGCAATTGGAATTGAATGATGCCTTTTCTTAATCAGTAGCTAAGTCAATATGTCTGTACGTGCTTGTTCTCATGTGGTCCCATAACCCAAAGGTGAAGCAAACAAGTTGCACAAATGCCTGCTTGTCCTGACTTCAACAGGAGTGGATTTTTAGATGTTTATTTATCTGGAATGTTGTGGTTTGGCTCACCTTAACCCCTTGGTTTGGTTATGTGTCTTAGCAAAGTAGTCTGGCAAAGCACAAATATTTCAGCAGTATTGTACCAATTTGGAAGATTAGAGGGGGTTTGCCATCATTTTGGAGATGCTACAAGGTGCCTGCCATTTCATCCAATTTTGTGTACCTATATCTCACTGGGAATATTTCATAGCTTGACAAAATCGTGATATTTCACTTGTGTTTGGCTCTTCAATGCCCTGTGTGCAGTAACCTGTATTTGGAGCAATTCTGAGTGAGCCCCTTTGTGCATGGTTTCTGCAGCAGGTAGCCATAGTATCCTCTCCAAGTAGGTGGCAAAATTGTGTACTGAGTTGTGCGTAATGAAGCTTTTGTTTCCTGGTCCATCAGGAGCAGTGAATATAATCAAGGCCAGACAAACTTTAATAGTTTCTGATTTCTCATTGTTTGATTAGTTGTAAGCAGGGAGCTAAATTCCCAGTATCACTTTATTGAATTTTTTGAAGAACATAATTAGCCCAATCCATTTCTTCAACATTTGGAGAATAGCCTAAATACCTTTTATATTTTCCTAGTTTGAGCTAATAGGATAACATATTCCTTATCTGTACTTGTATTAAGTAACAAATGAATTTATATGTGATTTATTCACAGTCTAATATTGCTTTCTTTCAGTGTAATGTATATGTGTGTGAATAATTTCATTCTGTGGCATGCTGTTTTGGGCAGTGTGAGGGAAACCTTCTTGTAATATAGCAAGTAACTCATAAATGCCTTGTAGAATTCCAATGAAACTAGGTTCTTCTTGGGTAGTAAATATGTGCTGGAGTGAGCTGCAGTACAGTGTGTCAGTTGTTCTTGGGCTTGAGTCTGTCGGTACTATCTACAAGGTGTTAAAGTGCACAGTAATGCAAGCTCTGCAAGGAATTTCTGTCAAGACAAAGTAGTTGTGCCAAGAGGACTATAAGATTTGCTGAACAAACTCTTCTCATGTTGATTGCACTGCTGTTTTTTCTAGTGTTAACAAAACCTGTACAGGATAATCCATAACTGCTGCAGTTTTCATTTGTACCTGTTTCTCCTACTATTAAAATGATGAGCTGATGGTAAACAGCAGCTGAGCACTAATGACTTTCCAGAATCTAAGATATGTTTGGTAGTGAGAAGAAAAGCAAACTGGGATAAGGAAATGTGTGTCTCAGTTCAAAGTTTTTGGAAACTTTTGTGCTTATTTTGCAATGGGGATAGTAGAAGTGGTGGAGAGGAAGTTTTTTCTCTGCAGATCACTAAGCAGAGGGTGACTTGTTTCTGTCCTCTTTCAGAAATCGAGGCCAAGGAAGCTTGTGACTGGCTGCGGGCTGCTGGGTTCCCACAGTATGCGCAGCTTTATGAAGGTAGGCACCTGAACTCTATCCTTCTCAGCAACTTTTGGATAATAAGATATAATATTCACCAACAAATGAGATTCAGAGGCACAACTGAAGTTCCAGAACATAAGATGACTTTTAGGGACCAGGCTGCTCTCTGCTACCCACCATACACATAGATGTATCAAACCCAATAAGACTCTGAAGCACTCAGGAGTTTTGAATTCGTTTCAGGTTTCTGTTTTAGTCTGAATCTTCCAAACATCATCGTAGAACAAATGTAAACATTAGTACAGTGATACATTCCCTGTGGTTAGAACAGAAAGGAACGTAGTCATCCACGGCTACAAGCCCAGTCTTGAAGAAATAAAAAAGCTGTGTCCAGCTCCACTGGCCAACTCTCCTAATGGAACAGTAGTAGGAGACTCTCCATATGCATGGGTACATCTGTATGCCTCACGATTCCCATGTCTTGTGTGTTCTTACAGAACGCTTTGGGTTGGAGTTAGACACAGGCTTACTATGAGAGGAAAAAGAACATACAAGCTGTTGTGCAGATGCTCCTCAGAGGAGTGGCTTCCTCCTGCAGTCTTCTATGGGATGAATTCATTTTGTGTGTCTGCTTTTACAGGGTTACCATTAGAACTGTTGTCTTCATTGCCTCTCCAACTGACTAGAAACCTGCAGGTTTGATGCAGAGTAGCATACAGAAGTTTGTTTTAGTGTGACATCCTTTTTATCTATCTATATTATTGTTTAGAATTTGCCCCCACACGACTTAAAATTATTTCCATTGTAGTGAAATTATTATGGACTCTTAACTGCCTCTTCATTTTTACAAAGCAAACTCCAGCTGCTGCTTGTAAGAACGAGCATAGAAAGTTCATTATTTACAGTGAATAACTGTTGAAAATTACAGCAAATGCTGAGCTGACCTTCTTGAAAAATGATCTTGTTGAGCTTTGATTTGCAGCTGCACTGGCAATATGAGATGACAATAGCACTTTCAAAAACAGCACTTGGCAAAACTTTTCTTTGCCCGTTCAGAAATTAAATTTCCTTTTATTTTTTTCTTTTTTTCTTTCCTTCTTTTTTTTGTGTGCTAATGGTGATGCCAAGGTTTTCTTGGGATCTGGAGCTGTAACTGTACTTCCAGTCTTCGTTACAACTGAGGCAAAACTCTCAGCTGAATATGTGGGTTTGTGGGTTTCTTATTATGCCAAGTCATAAATTACTTGCATTCAGAAAACATTGCTCTACCTAGAGATTCTAAACTTAGATGAAGTTTCTATTGTAACAGCATGTCCTGTCTAACATCAAAAGGACCACAGAGGTGAGAGAGAAGCAGTGAGAGCAAGGCCAGCCATACCCATTGAAAGGACAGCTGTCCTTACTGAAAAAACAATATACCGTTATCCTCTGCAAGCCCCCCTGGCAGCAGCAACAACAACAAAGCCAGCAATAGCATAGATTAACCATTAAAAAAATGGTCTTATGCAGACTATCAACTTCTTTCAAGTCACCTCTCTCACTTAAGTTCTTCCATGTTCTCCTGTGGACATTCTAAGATACAACTTTCCCAGTGGAAAAACTTACATCAGCACTGCTGAAAAATACCAGTTGAATGTGCTCACCCTCTTTACTTGCACTTTCTACTTAAAATAGTGAAGGGGAGACCTATGAATCAATTTGGTATAATACAAGAGTTCTGAGAAGTCACCTATATGGGGTGTTCCCAGGCAGAGCACATTTGATATGGAAGATTAATCAGTGAACCATTGCCAGTTGCTTTGCTAAAACCGCAGTTTTCTGTAGAAAATACAAATTCCTAGCATTTTGCAGAATATGTCATAATTTGTATTCCTGAGGCAACTGTGGAAGCTGTGGATACCCTGTCCCTGGAAGTGTTCAAGGCCAGGCTGGATAGGTCTTAGAGAAACCTGATCTAGTGGAAGGTGTCCCTGTCCATAAGGGTGCTTGGAACTAAATGAACTTTTAAGGTCCTTCCAACCCAAACCATTCTATCACGCTATAAAAATGAGGACGTAGAATTCATTTCTGTTGTTATAGAAAATGAATTAATTTCATAGAATTCATAGAGTTCATTTTCTGTTAATATAGAAAATACCTTTCTAGAAATTAATATCAGTCTTAATTTTTTTCTTCATTTCAGGTCATTCTTCCCAGTCTCTAGAAATTAAAAAAATTCATAGACAATTACTTGGATCAGGAAAATTGTGTGCAACTGCAGCAGTCTGTATAGATTGACCTTGTATTTCTGTGTGCCCTGAAGAACCAGCAGCTTTGGGTGGGAGTTTTAGCTGTGCAAGGAATGCCAGATCAGGACCTGTATGACAGTCAGGAATCTGTGGAGTACAGTAAATAATATATATGTGTTTGATGCTTCAGAGCTGTAGTAAATTTTCAGCTCTCTGCCAACATTGTTTCCTCCCCCTCATTCTCCCAACTGTTTACCTAAATAATCTCCTAAGGAAAGGAGGCAGTATGGTCTCCACGCAGCTTGGCTAGCTCTCCTTTCAAGCCATATCTCATTAATGTAACAGTGTCAAACTTTTAGATAGCTTGATTAACAGCTAAGGAGATTCAAGGCTTTTTTTTCCATTCTTTCACAGAGTTTTGGCATTTCCTGACCTTTTTTTCTTTAATGTGAGATCCTAGTACTTTGATGGAGATTGCATATTTATTTTAAATAAAGCTAGCCTGAATTAGTTTGCAGTTCTGATGTCTGATAGGGAAGCTTGCATTTGCCTTTTTCTGTCTCCAGTTGTTTAATCTCTGCTTTAATAATTTTTCCTCTATTCTGTGTATGAACTTTCAGTTATCAAGGCTGCATGTCAAAAATTTGTAGATGAAAAGGAAGCACCTCTGATATTTGAGGTGATAGCATGTGTTTACCTAAGAAGTACCAATCAGTGGCATCTTGATGAGCTCAACTGGAGGCAGCTGGTTGTTTGAAATAACGCATCACTGGGAATAAGTGTCACTTTGATTCCATCTCTTTCTTTTCCTACAGATCTCCTTTTTCCAATTGACATTGCTCTAGTCAAGCGAGAGCATGACTTTCTGGACAGAGATGCTATTGAGGCGTTATGCAGGTAGGTGAATAAAAATCACACTGCATTTTGAAACAAAACGCTTCCTGTGTAACAGAAAGTACCTGGGAAAAGCACAACAAAAAAAGCACGCAGAAGTATGTGGTTTTCATTAGAATACTTTATTGGGCTAAGTAATGTTTGGGGATCTTATTTAAAAGAAAGTTGGGAGGAGAGTAGCAGGAATCTTTGTGAAAGGGATTTCATAGGCATATTTTTTTTTCTTCTTTGTTTGCTTTCTTTCCTAATTCCCAAATTAGTTAGGCATGTGAAAGCAGAACTGTGCTGGCTGTAGCCATCTGCACATACAACTGCAGCACCAGTTCCCACACAGGAATTGGGTTTTGGAAGCAGTGTTAGCAAAGCGATGCTGGTGCACTCCATCACTCTCCTTTCTTACCTTGGTGGACAGCTGTGTATACAAACAAAATGCTGTGTATACAAAGTGCTCTATATACTCTTGCCTCATGCTGGCCTCAGTGCATCACCCTGTGCAACGTGGGTATGGCTGAAAGGGATAATGTAGGGGAATCTAGTAGTTTATCACTATGCCAAAGACAGGCCTTCACTCAGCCACAGGCTCACATTAACTTATCTTCGTTGTTTATGGGCTCCTTCCACAAACCAGTTCAACTGGCTCACTCCACAAAAAGAGTCTTGCTAGTCCTTTTCTGGGTTAGTAAATTAAATCAGCGGAAAAGCATAATGAAGTTCACAGTAGGTGTGAAGAATGGGGCAGGACCCCACAGCCAGCTGCAGAAGCAGGAGAAGGGATAGGTAGAGAAAAAGAGAGAGCAAGACTTGCTGGTGTGTGGCAGGGGTTCTTTTTTACAGAACTACAGCCCCAGCATTACCAGGTTGGTCATAAAAGCAATCACAATGGCCCCATCTGACATCATCTAACATTAATCCATCCATCACCTCCTCTAGTGTGAGTCTGCAATCTTAAATGGCAAAAGAAAAAAGCTTTAACTTCTCATATCTCCTATTACCTAGAAATAAGTGTCGTTTTATGGCTCTGTCCTTCAGTATGGCAGCTTTCCAAACTGCCTGCAAAATGAATGCTTTTGGATACTGCATGCATGGTGTCTGCAACTCTAAATGTCAGTACTTCTAATGAATTACAAAACCCTTTTAAGAACAGCTTTAAGTTTATAGTGTTCTCATGCCATCACTGCTATACTGGAGGGGAAAGAGAGGGACTGGAATTTAAAGTTCTTCAGAAATATTTACAGGATTTTCAAACTAAGAAAACAGATTTGTTGTCCAGTCATTAGGAGGGAAAAAATCTCATTAATGTTAAATTCATGCAAGATGTGCCTTACTCAAGTGTGGGACACCTACTCCATCGATATTTAAATACGATGCTTTGGTCTACTTATTTGTGTGCTCTGGAACTTGTGAAGTCATTGAACAGAAAGTACAGCAATGCAAATAAATGCTGATTCCCAGAAGCATGGCCTTCTCTCACCAGGAAAACAAAATACAGTCAAGGCGGTGTATTTTGCATTTGGTGCTCTCCTCCAAGAATACTTTTTAACCTGGGATTAATTAATTATACGGGGCAAGAAAGATAGCAGATTGTTCCTCACTGATGAAAGTAGCAATGTGCACTCTGTATCTCTATGAGATTTGCTGTTAGTATGGTACATAAAACCATCACTTTTTCGGAACACCAAGGAGAGTAAAAAGATCTGTGTCCAATGGAAGTAGACATTGTAAATTTTCTAATAAAAGTGAGAAAATCAAAATTATACATGTATATAGTTGTTTTGTGAACATAGGAAGCCTGTAATTATGCTGCTGATTGTAAAATAACAGGTTTTCATTTTCAAATTGTTTTCTGTGTAATATGCATGTGTAATATTTATATGTAAGAATCCACTGGTCTTACTGTAGCTTGAGACAAAGATTTTAAAGGTTGAACTGTATCATTCTGAAGCTCATTCTGAAGCCTGTGGCTTGAATATCAGAGTTATCTTTTACAAATAACTTCAAAACTGACACTGAAGTATCTCCAGAAACATTCAGATCCCACCTCAAAATAAAATTGAAGTAATTCAGTTAACCATCTCAGATGTCTGCATTTGGCCTTTTACCATCTGTGTTAGACAAAAGCAGTACATTATCACAACATTTCCACCTTTAGATTTTTTTTTCCTCACCTCCTTGTTTAATTTTGCAAAGCTCAATAAAAACCGTGGAGAAGCACGTAGTTTGGAATGCTGCCTTTCTGCCTGCAGCCTGGGTTTATTTTGACTCATGCCATGGTCAGTGTGTAAACAGTAAAGGGGTTTACTCAGTAAAGACTTTGAACAGTTTCACAACTGTAAGTCTATCACTGTTTCTTGACTGAAAATCAGAATACTTTGGGAGTTATTTGCACTTTCAGCACAGAGCTAAGTGAACACTGTACACAGTAGATGGTAACAAAATAGTAAGTGGTCTGTGCTGAGAATCTGCTTTTCTGTGTAACAGCCAGTGTTTCACAGAACTTCTGATTACCTTGTTCTGACAACTGCATGTGAAAAAATTGTTTTTAAAAAGACTGTAGAAATCGCAGTGACAGGGATTTCTTTTTTTAAGTTCGAAGCATTTTAAGTGATAGTTTACATCTGAACAGTATTGTTAATTATCATTTAATAATCTTCTTAATGTAAGCAGGAAAATTAAGTTAACTTTAAGCCACCCCATTATGTTTTTTATGGAAAATTTTCAGGTGAAAAGTGGGTTGAGACTTGAACTACAGAGATAGCATATGGCACTCAGTAACAGATGGTTAAGAAATGTCATTTAGTGATCTTACCATGAAATGTAGGGTTAAAAATCTAAGAGTGATGACCCTATTTTAATTTTCTTGGATGCTTTCTTAGTGAGTGTGCAAACCAGTGCTGGCCTTGCTTTCGTAAGAGTTTATGTAGATTAATGAGTGGGAATTTATCTCCAGCGGATAGCTGGATGCATCATGTGCTGATGAAATCAAGTACTGAAACATGCTTATCCTAGAGGTTGTTGCTAAGTACAAAATACATAGCAAGCCATGACGGAAATCCTTTCAAATCTCCTTATGCATAGCTAGGAAACCGTTACACTATATATGCAAGAGGTTTCTTAAATCTTTTGTCATCAGGACTTCTCATCCAAGAAATTGGTTGTAATGTGTTCGCTGTATCATTTGGTCTGTGAAGAGCTGGCCTCCTCTGCAGAAGAACATGCAGATGAACCCCAGGAGCCAAAGCAGAGGCTGTCCACTGAGACAAGAAGGCCCTTGTATGATCAGTTAGTCACAGGTATAATGGAGCTGGAATTTGCTCTATAAACGGAATTATGAATTTAGGTCCATCAAGAAAATATTTTAAACTTTAAAGCTAGATCACATAGTTCCTCAAATTCAAAATTGTAATTTAAAATGCATAAATCTAGTATTCTGCATTGCTACCACTTTATTTGGGTGCGTGGGGTGAGAACTTCTGTTAATAAGAAAAAAATTAATTACCTGGGGTTATACCCAACATAGAACTGACTAGTACCTAGTTTAAAAAAGACTTCACGTCATAAACCCACATTTTAATTTAGAAGTTAGCTGTTCACACTACAGTTTTTCATACTGAATGTCTCGTTTAGTCTTCCTGTCTTAAAAGAAGTTCAGGCTAAACTAGTTTGGCCATTTCTGAGGAGAAGACTAGTAAAAATGCATCGTTTGCTCATTTCTGAGAGAAGCTCCAGTGCCTCATGTTTTGGGTGCAGCAGGTTCAGGCTGCCAGTGTAATTGCCACTCAGGGCTGATAGGGGCTGACTCGTGGTCTAGAACAGAGTCCTGCTGCCTTGGTCACCCTCAGGAGGAAGGGATTTGCAGAGCTGAAGTGAAGGAGAGTGAGAGCCGAGGTAGGAGTCCATGGACAGTGAGGAAAAGTAGTGTCTTGGAGATAGAATGCCCCATGGGAGTAAGATAACATCTGGATGTGAAGATGTATTGAGAGGGCTGACTCAAAGACATTTATGTAAATGATGGGAAAGAATATTATCTTGTCATCCAGACAGTCATCTAGAGAGTGGCCAGGTTAGGAGGCATAGTCAAAATTGAGATTGAGACAGCCACCGGTGAAAGTGGCTGTAACTGCTGTCTGCAGCAATCCTGCCCCATCCCTCTGTCTCCCATCTTGTCTTCAGGAAGGTGTCACTGAGACAGGTTTGGGCAGAATAAGACGGAGCTAAAGAATGAGGCAGGTCTGCTAACTGTCAGTAAGGAAATGATAAGTGAACTTATACCTGGGAGTGGAGTTAACAAAGGAGAACGTCCAGACCCAGAAGAAAAAATTGTGGTTTATTAACAAGCATCAATTTGATGAGAAGATCTGTTGAAAATGAATGTGTGCTTATATGCTTAAAAAATATTGCAAAGCATATGTGAAGGTTAATGACAGTTGTATAGGTAAATCTCATCCTGACAAACTAAACTTTGTAAGCTTAGCTTTGCAGACTCACTAATGTGTTTGGAAGGCAATTTTGCGTATTGCAGTGTGTTTTCAATGGTGTGTGGTTCAAGGACCTTGGCACTCCTGAATGTGAGCAGAAGTTGAAGCAGGATGTGTGATGTACATAATGGAAGTTGCAGACCTGAGACAATTGCTGCAGAGCATTTAGATTTTAAAAGGGAAACTGCTTTTGAGATGTATCCATGTCAAATATGTAACAGAGACTTTATTTGCCTCACAGCTATTGAATTTAACCTCACTCATTGGGGGTTACCTTATATTGCCTTTGTACTAATTTTTTTGAGGAGTGTGCCAGGAGATTTTTTTTAAAATACCCTCTATGGCAATAAAGGTCTTTGCTCTACCCTTTTCCACTTATTTCAGGGGTTTTAGTTGAGTAGGAGAGAAGTCTGGGGATGTAATCTTTGTAAAATCAGAGATTGTCTTTATTAGTGGTCAGACAGGCTGGAGCTAGATAAAGCCTGATCCAGGGATTCAGTGGATTCAGTGGTAACTGCTCTCTGCATAAGTCAAACGTTGCAACACTGTGAAATTTGTAAATTATTACACAATATAGAACTGAAACCAGTTTAATGTTTCCTGGTCTTGAGGTCCAGGACTTTGAGAGGAGAATGTGTTTATAGCAGAGATGGAGGCAGCTTTCTGATGCTTGTGTGGCCTCTTGAAAAAAACCAAACAGTTTTTTGTGTAGCATGTAGCTGGGACATTCACCCTTCACCCACACTGTAAATACAGTTCCTCTGGATTCACTGGACTTGTGGATGTACCCACCAGCTGCAGCCAGCACGCCTGAGCCTTTTGCCCTCTAAATTCAGAGCAAAGATGAACTCTGAATAAAAAGGAGAGATCTGGATAACTTTTCTACCCTGCCACTGCCCTACTATTTGACCCATGGTAATTCTTCCTGTTTCCCTTCTTCTATGCTGTGTTGTGGCTGAGTCTAATTATAGATCAAACTGCCTTTTCTTTCTTACTTCATGGCTTGCAGCAAAAGCATCAGTAGTAGCTTTCCCATTTTTTTTGATGGCTTCAGGATCAAGCCCTGTGTGAATACCATCTGCAGCCAATCCTGTGCATAAAAGGCAGGGGAAAAGAGAAGAAATCAGTAATTCTCCCTGTGCACACATTTTCTACATTCAAGTACAAGTTTAATGAATCTGAGAAAATTCATTTGAATAGGGCATGTCAGCATTTCTTTTCTATTTTAGTTTTTCAAAACTGCAGATACAGGCTCTTCTTTGCACTTTGCTCAAATGAATTATTATGTGAAAATTACATAACTTCCTTTGGAATGAATTAGGCTTTTTAAAGCTCAGCTTTGCTTCTGTTGAATTTGGGCTGTGGTCCAGCTGAAAGAAAGGGGTGGCCCTGCTCCTGTGCCTCCTCCCTGCACACACGACTTGTCACACGGCTCAGAGTACTGACCCGGGGGAAATTCAACTCCAAGAAATATTGAAAGATTGGTTTTCAGCTCAGTTAGTTTAGCTCATCCGACCCACAGTACCGTCTCATGAGCGGAAGTATTGACACGGGACTAAACCATCACTTCCATGAAGCTGCTGCTTCAGTTTTTCTGCCTTCTGCATCATGCCCAGCCTGTTCCTTCCTTTTGCCTTGCCATAGCACCAGCAGTTCTCTAACCACACTTTACCTGTACAGATTTTAGCTGAACCATGTCCTTGGAGCACTTTCTGGGGAGGCAAGGACATGGAGAAGGGCAGGAGACCACAGCAGCCTGCATTTAGCTGGGCCTAACCTGCCTTGGAGCTGTGTTACGAATAGCTCTGACTTTGTGTTTTAAGCTGCTTGTGCTCGGCCCTGCATACTGAGTGTCTGGGGAAGAGAGGAGAAGAAAGAAAATTTTTTGGTTATTTTAGGGATACCTACCAGATCATTAGCTCCTTGAGGAATAGAGGAATGCTCATATGTATTCATACAGTACTTCAAGATATGCATCCAGATTGCTGTCACATTTAACAAGGAGGCTGCAGCAATTAATTTTTGTTTAAATGTTAGTACTTCAGAAAAATATTTTTATATATGAAAGAGACTTTCAGTTTCGAAAGCAGAAATTGGGTCTGTGTTCTGGTTGGTTTTTTTTTTTAAACTGACGAGTTGTCTTGTCCCAGGAC
Source organism: Eulacestoma nigropectus (assembly GCA_013397775.1). Taxonomy (NCBI): domain Eukaryota; kingdom Metazoa; phylum Chordata; class Aves; order Passeriformes; genus Eulacestoma; species Eulacestoma nigropectus. The sequence goes on from VZTE01000500.1 coordinate 451,677, forward strand.
TGTATTGAAAATAATCATTATTTAAAAACAAAATAGGAATCTAGTAAGTGGAAAATAAGTTTTCCTCTGGGAAGTTTCAGCTAATAAAGTACAATTTTAAAGCAGCATGCTTTTTTTAATATAGTCACATGTATAGTGTCAAATTGGAAGACTTTTCTGTTATTTTTAGTCTGTGGAGGTTGACTGTTTCAGGGATTGGATGTCTGCTGTTTAGAACAAATGTAATTATTACAATTCATAGGATGTGATGTACTTCTCAACTTAGTCCAAGTTTCCATTAACTTCTCTTTACTTTGGTTCAGGTAATTTCGACAAATAGTCATCCATCGCTCCCTCTGAAGTTAGAGTACAGCCAAATGTAATGGGTTAATAGTTAAGTAAATTAGGGCTCTAATTGAAACTCTGCTTGTGGCTATTTGTATGCAGAGCAGTTTGGGGACAGCCTTCACAAAAGCTTTGAACTGGAATAGCCTGTGTCAAAACACTGGAGTATTCTGTTAATATGGTTTCCTTTGCTCTTTGCAGGCGCTTAAATACTTTAAACAAATGTGCAGTGATGAAGCTAGAAATTAGTCCCCACAGGAAAAGGGTAAGTTCATTTAATGTCTTCTGTTACAGCATTGTGTGTTAATAAAACTGAAAAAATCCCATCTAGCAGATTGTTTAGCTTCAGTTAAGGATTACACCGTAGTAGAACCTGGCAAGGACACAGTAAAAAAGTAAAAAATCTGCTTACATTTCTTTTTGTGTTCTCACTGAGTGAAAACTGCAAGGCTTGGCAGTGGGTAAAGGTTGTCTAGCAAACTTTTCCCTGGGATGCTGCTTTCAGTGTGAAAGGCACTGGAGTTCTCTGCCAGTGAGGTTGTTGGTGTTGTAGCCCATTGCCTGCTCTCAGGCAGGATTGTATAGAGTAGGCTTGATGGCCACAGTGAGCTGACCTTAATGTTAGACCACTGTCTTTGATGTCATCTTCAGTTTTGGTTCTCTGCCATCATGTTAGAATTGTATTTTATTATGATGTAGATAGGATCAGTTAGATTGTGCTTGGCCTGCAAAGGAAAGGATTAGGCACATTGCTTCCTTTCCAGTATATTTTCAGAATACAACAGCTACCTTTTCAGAAAGTTTGCATGTTTCCAGGGAGCTCAGCAGGAATTAGAATTGTTTCCTGAATCTTCAGGATTCCTGTGGAGTGGGGTGAGAAATAAGAGAGCATCTACTGTAATTTCAGTAAGGTAGTACCGACTTGCTAATAAGGTACCACTCAATAGCTGTCTTAAAACTATGTGTGTGTCCTAGGAGGGATCAGTAATTGATACCGTCCCCTGGGATATGACAACTGCAGATAAAGATGACTGAGTTAAGGCAATACAATGCTGCCCTACCCTTAACAAGAATGCATACAAATGCTCTGAGGTTGTTTACCAGGAATTAATCCCCTCTTTCCCTATCTGTTTGAGGTATGTTGGAAAGAGCATCCAAGCTCCAGAAGATAACACTCTGAGGCAGCATATGTAGGAACTCCTTAAAAGTAGGGGTAGACAGCTGGATTGCCATTTACGACTGCCAGAAGATTTCTCATCCTTGTTCCTGAACGTTTTTAACACTGGAATGATCAGTGTTCGTATTAGAGGTCGGACTAGACCTGACTTCAGGTCCAAACTTCAGATCTTCCAGAGTCTGGATGTTACCTTTTGTTTCAGTCCTTCCTGAATTTCATTCACCAACCATATTCTGGCAGATGGACTTAGAGCCTATTCCCTTTTGTTACTGATGTCAATAAATTCAATACTTAGCCTTTAAAGCTTTTTAACACTAGGGAAAATTTGTGCTGACAAAAACATATGTTTCTTTATGTTTCCACTGACTTCTTTGCAAATTAAAATCACTTCACTGCTCCTTTTTTTCTTCCAATCAAATCTCGTTCACCACCAAACCATCATTATTATCCACTGGCAGTTTCAGATGATTTTTTTCCTCCTGAAAACTTTAAATAAGCAAGCTAGAATTCTTAGGTTTTCATCTGAGTCATGGACAAAAGTAGTTTGCAGTAGCTGGGAAACAAAGAAAATGATCCTTGCTTTGTGTCTCATGTGTATTTGGTCATAAGCAATAAATGCAGTATTTCACTTATTTTCCTGAGTTGCTGAAATGTCCTATTAAAAAAAAAAGGAAAAAGAAAAACTAGGAGGTGATCAGGAACTGAAGTAAGCATACATAAACTACTTGAAATATGAATAATTTACTTGTTTTTCAGAGAATAAATGTTTGTATTCTTGGCACACAAATAGTTACAGTTTGAGGTATGCATATGTGTTTGTTTTTAAATTAAAGCAAATTAAACAAATGAAGTGAAATTCATGGAACTGGGTGGCAATTGGTGTTTCTTACTATAAACACCAAAGATTATTTTGTGGTTTTATGGTGTCACATTAAAATATCTTCACTGGTTTTATTTTCCAACGTGAAACTTTCCATGTATTTGGAAGACCAAATATGTCAGGATCATTCCCTTTCAGTATTTAGATGAAAGATTGTAGGCGTAATTGATGTATGTGTAATTGTACTCTAAGCATTACTCATACATCAGACATGTTATTTACAATTTACTTGTGTGCTGCACTGTCAGTGAGCTCTTGCTGCTCACTATCTAGGAGTGTTAAAGTTTGCCTGAAGCTAGACTGAAGTAGAGAGTTCACAGAACATTCTTAAAACGTTAGCTGCTAGCCTGTGGGAGGAAGAGTGGACCAGGTAAGAGCCTGGAGCCATCACACTCTTGCAGTGCAAGAGCTTCTTTTGCTGTCTCATTAGTCACAGTGAGGGGGCTGTTCAGACTTCCCGAATGGGTAAGGAATTAAGCCACTAAAATTCAGAATGTATGAGAAACATCTCGTAATTGCAAAGAGGAGTATAAACATATAGCCACTATCAACAAAGTGTAGCTTTGGAGAGAGTCCAGAGGGACCCCAACCCCTGACTGACTCCAGTTTAAAATGTTATGCATGCCAGGAATTTCCATTGATGTGAGGGCTATCCACTGTGACCAATTAATTAAAAGTCTATGGATACTAGGGTCTTTAAAATAAAACGATTTAAAGTAGATTGTATTGTTTGTTTCTTTTTATGTACAATATATCTTTTGTATTTAAAAACCGTTAAAAAATATTGTCTGTACCATGTTATCTTTTCCCGTGACAGGCTTTATGGCCTAATCTTCCTCTCTCTGAAGTAAAAGACTGTTTTCACTTTAAATTCAGTGAGAACAAGGTCATGCTTAAAGCAGTTTAGTGGACATTGTATTTAAATGCAACCGCCTTTGCTGTTTGAGCAGTTTGCCAGCAATACTTTCAGGGTTCTTCTTTGCAGAGTGAAGATTCAGATGAAGATGAACCTTGTGCAATAAGTGGCAAATGGACTTTTCAGAGGGACAGCAAGAGGTGGTCGAGGCTTGAAGAGTTTGATGTCTTCTCTCCACAACCGGACTTGAATATCCCCTCCCCAGAAGCTCCTCACCTTACGAATGCGGCAAGCCGGGAGAGCATGCTCACAGATCTCAGCGAACGCCAGGAGGTGGCTTCTATTCTGAGCATCAGCAGCACCAGCAGCCACCAGCCAACCCTGCAGAGCGAGGCTTCTACCACCAGGACAAACTCGGTAGTGAGCATTTGTTCATCGAGCAATTTTGTAGCCAACGATGACTCATTCAGCAGCCTGCCTTCGCCCAGGGAACTGAATAGCTTCAGCTTCAACACAAAAGCCAATGAGAAGAACGCCAAGTCCAAAACAAAGAGCCTGCTCAAGAGAATGGAGAGTCTTAAAATCAAGAGTTCTCACCATGGCAAGAGCAAAGCTCCTTCAAAGCTTGGCCTGATTATTAGTGGGCCAATCCTGCAGGAGGGCATGGATGAAGATAAACTGAAACAACTTAACTGTGTGGAGATTTCCGCCCTCAACGGCAATCACATCAACTTCCCTATGGTACGAAAGAGGAGTGTCTCCAATTCCACCCAGACCAGCAGCAGCAGTAGTCAGTCTGAGACGAGCAGTGCTGTCAGCACACCCAGTCCTGTCACACGAACACGCAGCCTCAGTGCCTACAATAAAAGGGTGGGCATGTACCTGGAAGGCTTTGACCCCTTCAATCAGTCAACATTCAGCGATGTGATGGAGCAAAACTTCAAGAACCGGGGGAGTTTTGCGGAAGACACTGTGTTTTTTATCCCTGAGGATCATAAGCCTGGCACTTTTCCCAAAGCACTCTCCAATGGCAACTTCTCCCCGACGGAAAGCAACACCTCTGTGAACTGGAGGACAGGGAGTTTCCATGGACACGGCCACCTCACCCTCCGGAGGGAGAACAGTGGCGACAGCTCCAAAGAGCTAGGCATGGGGAAAAGGCGCAACTCCTCCAGTTCAGTGAGCAGCCGCCTGAGTATTTATGACAACGTGCCAGGTTCGATCCTGTATTCCAGTACAAGCGACCTGGCCGACCTCGAAAATGAAGACATATTCCCAGAACTAGATGACATCCTATACCATGTCAAAGGGATGCAGAGAATAGTGAACCAGTGGTCAGAGAAGTTCTCAGATGAAGGAGACTCTGACTCAGCACTTGACTCCATCTCCCCGTGTCCTTCCTCTCCAAAGCAGATTCACCTTGATGTAGATAATGATCGACGAACACCAAGTGACCTTGACAGTACAGGGAATTCACTGAACGAAACAGAAGAGCCCACAGGGATCCAGGACAGGAGAGACTCTGGGGTGGGTGCATCGCTGACACGGTCCAGCAGGTGAGACCACAAGCGCTGGGACTTGGGGTGGCCTGGGGATGTCCCCTCCAGCCCAAGCAGCTCTATAGTAGCGTCACCACACTTAGTTAAGGTGCAGTAGAAGCTGTGGCCATTCAAGCACACATGTGCTGTTCCATTGCTTCCCAAAACAATTATGAGCAAGGGAAGTATTTGTGCAAGACTTCGTGGTTTCTACAATTCATAGCTGTGTGTTTGTATATTCAGCTTGAGTTGTCATTGAAACAGAAATGTTAAGGCAGTTTTGGGGCACAGTAATTCTTCAAACTGAAAGGTGCATGGGAGGGGAGGGCCATCAAGTAGGATTAATCACTTTTTAAGTTGGCTAGGAGAACCAAGAATAAGTATGTTCTGGTTTGTGTCAGTGTGTAGTAAAAGCTTTGACTTTTAGACTGTTACAAAAAATTGCATTTTTCAGTAGCAGGCTGCTTCTAATAGCATGTTAGGGCACTAAATCTGTGGGGAAAATGAAGCTCGTTTACTTTCTCTTGGTCACTGTAGCACAGTGGGAGACTAGGGGAGTTCCAGTGGCCTCCAGATTCTGCTGGGAGTTTTACCATGGGCTGGATGACTGTATTTTGTATTGTGAGTCAAGCAAGGATTTTAATTCTTTCTAGCTTTGTTTCCAGTTTTCCTTTAAGAGTGGTGCAAATCATTTAGTCATCTACAGCTGCTTGAATAAACTTAATGGGACTTTTAGAAGTGCAGAGTTCCTATTTGATGTGTCTTAAAAATTCATGCCATTTTTTCTTAATGGAGTTTTTTGATTCTCACTGCCATAATACTGAAAGGACTTAGGGAGAAGGGTGTTGGAGCCTTTGCAGGATATCTGATAGGGCAAGGCTGTGTAGCTAGCACTGAGCTTTGGGTCAGCTCAGAGTACACATTCCCATCTGAAGCACCTGCGCATGCTGTATCACACCAGGTGAGGCAGAGACGCTGCTGGCTGATGCCTGTGAAATCTCAGAAGAATGCAGCCGCCAAGGGCAGGGATCTCAGCAGTACATTTGCAGTAATTCCTGCATGTGTCTTGCAGAGACATTTCAGTAACCTGCCCTTTCTCTGTCTCCCATCTTCTCCACAGGCACAAGCTAAGGTGGCACAGCTTTCAGAGTTCTCACCGGCCCAGCCTCAGCTCGGCGTCACTGCAGATCAACTGCCAGTCTGTGGCACAGATGAACCTGCTGCAGAAGTACTCTCTCCTGAAGCTGACTGCTCTCCTGGAGAAGTACACACCTTCCAACAAGCATGGTTTCAGCTGGTAAGGACACAGTGCTATGTACAGAGAGCCTGACTATGCAAGCATGACAGTTGTGCTTGTCCCAAGAAACTTTTGGAAAGATGCAATGCATCTCTCCAATCCCTCTTTTTCCTTATTTGCACTTCTTCCTCCAGCCTGTGCTGACAGTGATTTGTGGTTTCCTAAGACAGGGCTAAAATCACTAACCATTTACGTAAGTGTAATCCTATTAGGCTTGAGAGATGTGTTTATAGGGGCATATGAGGGAACCAAAGCAATGAAATACAGACCAGCTTTCTGAACAAGAAGATGTTCAGTATCTATAGCAAAAGAAGGACCACTTGTTTATTGAGGCAGTTAGCAAGCAGTGGCACAAATTGCAGCCAGTCTTAACTGTTTTCTTCAGTTATTCTTAAATATTTGCATTATTCCCTTTACGTAATTATGTAATTAAATAATGTAAATTTCTCTTAATTCTAGTATCTCACTAGCCAAAATTTTGTTTTCCCTTTTTAAGGCACTATAAATCAGTTAGCTTGCAAAAGAGATGGAGGGAAGAAGACAGGTTGGGAGAACCATGGAGTTTTTAGTAGGCAGCAATTTCTGCTGTGGTGAGGTGTTTGTAACCCAATTGAATATTTTTTGTCAGAAGAATGAAATAGAAAGCTCTTTTATTATTGCATCTGCAGTACAGCCTGTGTAACCTTCAGGATGCAAAGGATGCAAATAAAATTTTTCTTGTCCCTACCACAGGCCAGCCTCCTCCCTTCCCCAGGAGTCATAGAGAGTATTTAGCTTCGGCATCAAAGTACCTCCTGTTCAAAGGCTGTTATTATGTCAGTCTTTCTAAATACAGAAGTTGTTTGTTCTGAAAGACAGAAATAAGTATTGACCAGTTATCCCTGCATGCTTCAGATTCTCAGTGGAGATCGCAATGTGTTTTTTCACATTCCATTGGCATGTTTTTCGACAAAGCAAGTATTATTCATACATGTATCAATAATGCCCTAAACTTAACTATACGAAAATACAAATTGGTTCTGTTTTACTGTGTAACAGATTAGTCAGCTGTAAATCCAATGCACTGTTTGTATAGCTGTACTGTATGTTGAAATGTTAAATGTCTCCCTTTTTTCAGTGCTACTGTGTCCTACTAGTTGTTACACTGGACATTAGCTATCCTCCCTGTTTAGGAAAATGACCTCAATATTTTCACATTTTAATGCCTTTTTTTTTCTCCTTTATGAAACTGATACTTTGGGGGATTCAGGGGTAAATCATTCTTTTGTGTTTAGTAACTTTTTCCTTGGAGTCATAAGCAGATAGCAGGGCCTCTCAATGAAACTGGAGTGGGAGGTGGGGGTAACAAAAGTCACTGGCTGACAAGGAGGGGGGTCCCTCAGAGGGGTTGTTTATAGAGCTGAAGTTTTTAGCTGACAAACTCAAACGTATTACATCAGTTTCCTGCTGTTCTGCACACTGGTGGGTGGTGGACCCAGTTTGAGGACTTTGCAGAACAAGTAGTTGACATACAAAAGCTCATTGTTCAAATGCCCATCTTTCCTGAAACCTAAAGAAGCAGTGTTATAAGGGGTCACTGACCGCAAGATTTATTTTGACTCTTTTGCAATTCAATCTGGCCCCTGCAGTTTTACCCTGTAGCTTTCGTCCTCCTAATATTGATGGAGTAGCACCACATTAATACTTAGAGGCAGCATACTGCCCCAAATGTCAGGCCTTTCTCTTAGAGAAACTCTTGTTTTCTTTCCTCTCACCCTTTCCAGCCCTGAGTGGGTTAGCTAATTTATACTGTCACTATTGTTCATGTTACTAAAAGTGTTTCACTTATTCTCACTTACTTTCTGAATTACTGGAAATACAGAAGATAGTCAACAGAGTTTTAATTTAATGTGTCATTCCCTTTGCTTAAATAGGGCAGTACCAAAATTTATGAAAAGAATAAAGGTGCCAGATTATAAGGACCGAAATGTCTTTGGAGTACCACTGCAAGTGAATGTGCAGCGCACGGGGCAGCCTCTTCCCCAGAGCATTCAGCAAGCCATGCGGTACCTCCGCAACCACTGTCTGGATCAGGTGCGTTTTGCTAGACTCTTATTCCACATGCATGCACCATCCAAAGCCCAGCTTTCCATTATTTTTTATTGTTCCTGGATCAGACTGAAAAAGGTAGACTCAAAACAGGACAAAGTAGATAATTAATGCATGGAAAGCTTTCCACAAAATTAGAGCCCATACTTTAGAAACTAAAGAGCGTGCTTAGATTTCAGATATTCTGGATTCATTATAAATGTATTTACGTATATTTAGGTTGGACTGTTTAGGAAATCTGGAGTCAAATCAAGAATTCAGGCTTTACGTCAAATGAACGAGAGCTCCACAGACAGTGTCAACTATGAAGGCCAGTCTGCCTATGATGTAGCAGACATGCTAAAGCAATTCTTCCGTGATCTCCCTGAGCCTCTCATGACCAACAAACTCTCCGAGACCTTCTTACAGATATACCAATGTAAGTAGTGAGATTTCTGCAGCAGATAGCAAATGGTCATTCGTGTAGCAAGGGTGGAATTTTGTAACGCTGCTGCTCTGCGCACTACACGTTTCCTGTGTTGGTCTTTGCCTTTCTCCAGTAACTGTTACAGTTCAGGCTGGCTCATAAGGAATGGATTTTTTGTATTGTAGTTTTATAACAATTAATAGTACAAGTTCTTTTAATTTCACCTTTCTCTCTAGTTCAGGAACAAATATAAATCCTCAATCACTTGCTCTAAATTTTCCTCTCTTCTTTGACCATACTTGATATTATGGTTTGAAAATAAGCCACATCTAATGTGGCTAAGTAGACTAGCAGAGGAAACACTACATGAACAGAGTTTGGGGTTTTTGAGGGGATTGGCAAGGCTACCAAAAATTTTTATTTTCTTATAATTCATTTTCTGCTATCCTTCACCTCAACTGTTTAAAAAGAAGCTCCAAGTGGTAAGCTTTTCTGTTACTGACTTGTAGCTACTTTACAGATAAGTACCATAAACACAAGTGTTCACAGTAAATCACATAAAAAATTAACTTTATCAATGCTTGTGGAAAGAAATAATTACAAAAAGGTTACAGGAATTTCCTTCAGAGCTCCATAGGTGGAGATGATGTTTTAAAATATCATACAGACCATTTTTTCAGTGCACGCATTTTTTTGTGTGTGTTTGGATTCCCAAGTTGGTTTATGGAGAAAGTTAATCAGACTCTCCACTTCCATGCATATTAAACAGCAGCTCTGTGAGTTTAGAGCCAAACGAAGTTTGACAGATCATTGCAGGAGTATCTGTTCCTTTCCTTTTGCAGGTGGTAGGTCTGAGGAATTCCCAGAGGTGGTCGGGAAGTATTATCTCTCTCTAAAGCAAAGAGCCTTAAAGCAGCTGTAAATTTTGCTTCCCTGCAAACGGCAAAATTTCCCTTTGCTTTGGTGGTATGCACCAGGCTGCACACTGGAATGCACGTGGCTTAAATGTGCTTTGAGCTGATTGAGAGGAGAGCATGGAAAACAGTGGATTTTTGCTTAAAACTGCTTTCTAAACTCATCTGCTAGCCTTACAAAGTTGCTGAAGCCCAAAGCAAATACCAATTAAATATCTGGGTAGCACCATGTGTATTATGAGACATGCAGTGAGGGTGGCGGGCTGCTAATGATGATATAAGTGCTTCAGGACACAGACTCTGATGTTGTCTTCAGAGGTGGCTTATTGGAAATCCCTTTATAAGAAGCAGATCTGGTCTGGGTTATTTCATTTTCTGTTCCTTTCAAGTTTGGAGGAGAAAGCTTATATAAAAGACACATCAGATTTTTCCAATGGCTGTTTGTTGTTCGTAACCAAGGAGCTGTTTAATGGTATGGGGCTTCACAGTGTTGACTTTCTTTTTCCACCACATGATTTTGAATGATCTGCTCAATAAAGTAACCCTATGTGTTCGGTAAAGCACTTTCTGGATATTTTATTACATCACTGTTGAGGAGGTTTGCTAGCTAATTTATTTAATTAATTTACCTATTCCAAAATGCATTCATGTTTTAAATTTCTTTTCAAGCCAAAGAACTTCTAAATTGGCTGGACTCTGTTTGCTTGTTCCCTGCCTGACTCCAGGTTTCTGTCCTTTTAGTGCATCTGTGGGAGCATGTAGCTGTTGAAGCTAAATCTAAAATTAACTCTGGCCTAGGCACAGCTTCTTGCTTGCATTTCTTGTGAGGCAGGAAATAGCTGAGGGTAGTAAAATTACTGGGTTAAAAAAAATTCCTTCATGTTTCCTACAAATGGTATGCATCCTGAAGGAAATCACTTCAAACTCGAATCAAATATTTGAAGCTGGAGTTTGCTTTGGGATGTATTCATGCTGTGTGTGTGGAAAATCAATAGGCTGATGAGAGAATTACTAATATTATGCAGATGTGCCAAAGGATCAGCGTCTCCAGGCTATCAAGGCTGCCATTATGCTTTTACCTGACGAGAACAGGGAGGTCCTCCAGATTCTTCTCTATTTCCTGAGTGATGTCACAGCTGCAGTGAAGGAAAACCAGATGACACCAACAAACCTGGCTGTCTGTTTAGCACCTTCCCTCTTCCACTTGAATACTCTGAAAAGAGAGAATTCTTCCCCAAGGTACGTTTCTGGGAGCAGGGCTCACTGCTGCTGGTCCCGTAGCACAGCTGGCAGGTGTTCAACAGGCACTATCTAGGATTGATCCTGCCAGCTGTGATCACCTCGGACACCTCAGAGAGCACCAGCTGTAAAACAGTCATTGGATCCCGCCTTTTGTTGGAGATTTGTTAACATATAAACAAGCTCATAAGAAGGAAAAAAATGGGAATGGAAGGAGGGAATTCCAAAGAAAAGGTTTAGAAAGAGTAGCAAGAGAAGTTGGCAACACCATGCCAATATTTGGTACCAGGCAGCACTGCTCTAGATCACCAGCAGATTTGGGAATCCTACTGTTTTCTTCCCAAACATGTCTCCTGCTCTGCAACAAATAACTGACTTCATGTATGTGTGTGCTCTTTTCCTCTGTGAAGGGTGATGCAAAGAAAACCGAGCCTGGGAAAACCTGATCAAAAGGACCTAAATGAAAATCTGGCTGCAACCCAAGGGCTAGCTCATATGATTGCTGAATGCAAGAAACTCTTTCAGGTAAAACACCTGTTTACAAAACTGATGGGTTGAATATTGATCAACATGTCTTAGATCTGCTGTATGATGGAAAGCTAAGAATGTCTCCTTATTTTAATGGAGTTTAACACGTGATAAGTAGCTTTTTAAAAACGTTTGCATCCTGATCTGTGTGCATACATGAATCAGAAGTGGTGCCAGAAGAGAAGAGAGTTGTTCTGTTGGCACTGGTGCTCTAAAGTCAGGAGGCAGTTGTGGGGTTTGGCATATTTTTGTTGCATCCAAGCTGCATTTGAAATACGTTTTCAAGATTTTATTGTGCAGCCATGAGGGTCTGTGAACCTCAGCTCTAATTACAAAGCAAGAAGCTATTTCCAGGAATTTCAGTGCTCATTTTATACTTAAATTCCCAAGAGTTAGCAAGACAGGCCACAAAAGCATCCTGGAATGTAACACTGTCAAACCATAGGTTGAAGGGTCTGTAGGAACTAAAGCATGCTCCCTCTAGGGCCTGTGATGGAGAACCAGACAAGTCGAGTCCTGGTTTTCCTGTCATCAAATCTTCTCAGAGCCCTCAACTGAAGACGTGCCTGTCTCTTTTCTTGCAGTTGACAACTGTTCCCTTCTTCCTTCAGTTTGCAGGATAAACTGTGCTGTGGGAATGAATCTAGTTGTATAGTAAAGGGGGATACTCCACAGAATAGAATAAGACACCCCATAAAAGAGAGACTAATTTGAGTTAAATCAAAGTCACAAACTTAATTTTGGCATTTCTTCATATTGAGTGAATATTCATATTCACCTGACACATCTTCATATTAACCTGACACATACACATCCCATCACTTACTAACATAAACAGCTCCCTGTGGCTATTGGGCTGCCAGACTAATGCAGTGATCTGGGGAGAGAGCTGCAAGAGGATGATTTCACCCTTGTCACCCCTCAGATACCTGAAGAAATGAGCAGGGGTCGGAACTCATACACGGAGCAGGACCTGCGTCCCCTCAGCCTGGAGGAGCTTCGGGGCAGCAGCAACAACACTGAGCCCTCTGACTACCACTGCTACCTCCAGGACTGTGTGGATGACTTGCTCAAGGAGATGAAGGAGAAGTTTAAAGGCTGGGTCAGCTGCTCCACATCAGAGCAAGCAGAGCTGGCATACAAGAAGGTATGCACCCTGTCACTCACACCACAGCTCTGGGTTTTAGCTCACTTGTGACATAGGATATCGCAGAAGATTCAGTACACATCTTTACTTTGCAGAAAGATATTAGGAAAAAAATCTTTTGATGCAGTTGCACATCATATAAAAACACCATGTCTTTCAGCAATAGTTTGCTAACCTCCACTGATTTGTGTTCTTCTATTTATCCAGCCCAGGAATGTTCACTGTATTGAATTTACATGCCTTCACTCACGCATGCAAAGCCTTAACAAGCTGAGTCACTGTGCAGGCAGTAGGAAGTTTCTCATCTCTGATCTTGTGCAGCTCAGAACTAGCAGATGGAGAAATGTTTCAACAAGATTTTTAAAAAGTAAACTTGAAACATAAAGTGTAAGGAAGAGGAAAACTAAGGACTCTGCTAATTTTCCCCAGGTGTGTGAAGGTCCCCCACTCCGATTATGGAAAACTACCATTGAAATCTCAGCTACACCAGAGGATGTTTTAAATCGTTTACTTAAAGAGCAGCATCTTTGGGATGAAGATCTTATAGAGTCAAAAGTAATTGAGCCTTTGGATAGCCAGACAGATATATACCAGTATGTCCAGAACAGCATGGCACCTCACCCAGCCAGGGACTTCGTAGTCTTAAGGTAAGACTTTCATATGAATTGATGTTTATATCCTACACATATGGCAGCATTGCCTATTTTATTGTAATGTCAGCTATATTGGTAAATATCTATTTGTGCCTAATTTGAATTCTTATTAGATGTTTGAATTACTGTTTGTCAAATAAAAGATTTTTGGTTTTCTTCTTTTTTCTTAGAACATGGAGGACAAACTTCCCCAAAGGAGCTTGTGTGCTTCTAGCAACCTCAGTGGACCATGACCGGGCTCCCATGGCAGGTGTCAGAGTCAATGTGCTCCTGTCGAGGTATCTGATTGAGCCCTGCGGGTCAGGAAAATCAAAACTTACCTACATGTGCAGAATTGATTTAAGGTAGGAAATCCCACTTTGTCCTTTGGAGGTGGTAACTTTTTTTGTATAGTCTCAGTGTGGTCAGTGGAAAACTTAGACAGTTCAATAGACTTTTAGCTTGGCCAGTAGTACGTCCTTCCCGAAGACAAGCACACAGGTCTCTGAGATGTAACAGAGAGTTGGCTTCAATGCACATCTGGCAGCAGGTATAGTTTGTTGCATTAGAAGCCTCCAGTATGTGCTCCACCATCACTATTGGTATACAATGCCACCCCTTCCTCTGACCGTCATATTTGGATGCAAGGACATGTTAATTTTAATATGAAGCTAGTAAAGAGGACCAGGTTGTCACAAAACTTCTGTAACTTTTCCTTACTGTGGCAAACTTGTTTTTGAGCAAATCTATATATTAATAAGGTTGCGCTGCGCAGTAAGCAGTACTAAGGAGATTTCCCAGTCAGGCATTTAACCAGATAGATATATATTTGATCGTGACTAAGAAAATACATAAAGTCACTGATACCTTCCTTATCATTATTTTTTCCTGCGTGCAACAGGGGCCACATGCCAGACTGGTACACCAAGTCTTTCGGACACTTGTGTGCATCAGAAGTTGTTAAGATACGAGACTCTTTCAGTCAGCAGAGTCCTGAGAGCAAGGAAGTAAAATCCAGGTGACTACTGAAGAGGAACAGCCATGCGCTCCACATCTCAGCAATGGAGACGTTACCCAAAACTGAGATTTGCGCGCTGCACACCAGACCTGTGTTCCATCTGCAGGTCGTGTCGTGAAGGGATGACAGCGTGAGAACTTGACTGTGAGCATTACTATAGGACTGTGGCCATACCATACACTTTAAAGCTGCTTCCTGTCTGTGTAAGGTCTATAGTGTAGGCCTCGACTGGAATACATAGGAGAACTGTGCAAAAAATAAAAATTTAAAAAAAAAATTTACTATTAGATGGTTTGAATTGCTTCTGAGAAGCAAATTTCTTTAAATGCAAAATATATTATGAAATATGGTGAAGGCTCATCATTCCCATGTGAAATACTTAGCTTTATGTACATACTCATGTCATTTTATTTGTAGTGCATTGAGGGACTGGTGTATCCACTGGAATAGTTGGTACTCTTCAATGTGTTCTCACTGAGATAAGCAGAGAAAGGTTTGCACAGAGATTAAAGTGTGAATGAGTGTGTTAATGGTTGAAAGGATAGAAGAAGTCGAACTTGAAATGTGTCTGGTACACTGATAGGCAACCAGAATGGATTTTAGTATGCTGGATACAGTTCAACCTAGAATGAGACTCCCCTGTGGACCAGGAGTAGCCATCCTTCAAATGTGCTAGTTCTGCCTTTTCCTCAGCTCTAAGCTTGTTGAAAACCCTAAGCAGATGTTACAAGGGGCTTGCTTCAGCTACTGTCCACTCCTTATCCAGATGATCTTTTAGGAGTGATGACCAATTCTATAGCAAATTTAAGTAAATATACTTTTAAGCAACGTAGCAGCTTAGAAATGAAATGTCTGCAACAGGGAGGAGAGCCAATAACATCAGTTGTTAAAAAAACCCAAAATGTCTGTTGCTTTTACTCCTACCTGCATTGTCTATAGATGTTTTAATGAGGTCTTACATTTTTTATTGCATTCTAATGGCTCAAGAGGAAAAAAGTCAACACTGGAGTTGTGATGCCAGGAGGTGGCAGGACTCCTGCAGTAGCAGCTGGGGTGACTTGGCTAGGGAGAGTCACACAAGCTCTTTATCTTACTCTCTCTCCTTTGCCTGTTTTCCTAAAAGCTGCATGTTAACATGAACAGAACCTGCATGTGAGCAGTTTGGGGGGGGTTATATTAGGGACCAGAAAGGAGGGTGCAGTTTTGTCTTTAGTTTTGTTGTATTTTAAACCCTTTGGGATATTTCCCCTAAGAATCAACTTGTATGAACTGTAGGAAGTCCTGAGGTCCTCTGGAAAGATGTCTTTCTGTAGGTTTTACTGTAAAGGTAAAGATTTGCTTTCAAGGTGCAGTATTAAGTGATAAATGTATTTTGTGGCTAGGGTATGAATGAGTTGAAAGATGGAATCTTGACTGAGACTTTTTTACCATTGTCAGTATTATTTTAAGCTTTTTGATGAAGATTTTTTTTGTAATGGCAAATAATGTAGTACTTCCAGTAACAATGTTCCTCATTAGTAGGAAAATCTTGTATATTCTTCTACATCAAACACTTCTGAATTTGTAAAATTGTATGTTGTACATACCATTCTATTGTAAACATGTATACTTGCCCACAGTGTACTGTCAAACATAGATTAAGCATGATAAAGATTATTTAAAATATACCTGTATTTATACCTCAGATATTCTTTTTGGGTTTTTGTACCTCAAGTACGTTTTCTATTGTAAATGTGCTTTACATGAGTATGATCTACGCGAGAGAAAGGAAAATGTTTAACTTGCTATAGATGTCTGTACAGAATATACTCAATAAGTGCACTATTAAATGTTTAAAATTGTATATTCATAATGAGTTTTATTTTATTCTGCATTCTTCCTTTCACTCTCATACCCAGAGGGGGAGGTGTTTTTCTTACTTCTGGTTCTTTACTTACTACAGCCAACAGCAGAGCCATCCCTGCCCTCTCCCAGGCTGATATTTTCAGTATTGTTAAAGGCAGGTACCAAAGCAACTTCAAAGTTTTAGGAAGACAGGACATCAAATGACAGATAGCTGGACAGAAACATTTCCTAGTCAATTGCTTCATACTTTTGTAATAGTGAGAAGGAACCTCTGGTTTGCTGCTGTCTTGTAGAAAGGTATGCTTGAATTTAACAGGGTAGAAAGCAGCAGTATGCAATGCTGGAAAATAATTCACTGCTTTCCTATTTTCTAAAGAGAGAATGAGGGCATGATGAGTTGTGGAGTCAAAGGTTTGCTTCAAAAAATGCAGGTGTAAAAGTAATTGGAGAAAGTTAAAGCATACGCAGCAGTGAAATGAAGCCAAAGAGGAGGCCAGGAGGATATACAAACAACTGACTGAGGTGAAAAACCAAGCCAAAGACAGCTGTTAATTCAAGCAACTTTTTAAAGTTTTTAAAGTCTTAGCCAACAGAAATATAATTTGGGCATTTGAAGGAGGGTTTTGATTTGTGAGGCTTGTCTGACACAGCAGCTGTGAGAAGGCCTGCTGCCTTTCAGTTACCAACATCATCCTATTCTTTCTCTGCCTGACCATCCCAAAGTCCTGATCACTATCACTTCCCACTTCATTCCCCAGGGAGCACTGAGGGATGCTGCTTCAGAGTCTGGCAAAAGCAAACCTCTTGTTGCCATGGTATTAGTTCTCACACACCAAAGAGTTTTAGAGAACCTTTCTGATAAGGGACTGTCATTTGTTTGGCTGTTACAGAACCTTTTTTCTTCCCAAGTTAATACTAACACAACTGAACATAAAAAAAAAATACCAAACAGGTTTGTTCACAGTTTTGGGCCCTTGGAACAAGCAAATTTACAGCTTTTTTTTTTTGTAATGATGGTTTTGTTTGGATCTTTAAGCACACTAATTTATGACACTCCTCTGGCACTCAAGGATTTACACTGCCTTTTGTTTAAAACGCGTTACTTTCAAATTAGCATTTTCCTAAACATTTCTAAAACGTGAGTTAATTTTGAATCTTCTAAGTAGCCTCAGCCTCCTGCATGTTTGTGTTCTTGACACCTTCATTTGCAGATGTCCATGTTGTAGCAGAACAACAGAATTCAATTTTCCATGTCTGTGTTTCTTGTCAGCTGTCACTCAGGGCAGCACTGGCTCCTATTGGGACTGCTTTAAGCAGTAGTTGCCACAGAGGAAGTGCAGGCTGGGCCCCTGTTCCATTCTGTCCAGGTACTGGTATGAATAACTGTGTACATGGCATCCCTGGTGTAACGCAGGTCCAGTCTGCTCTGTGCTTCAGTAATGCTGAGTTTCAGTACCTCTCTCTGACAAATTCAAACGGAAGAAGTCATGTTTCACTGTCATTCCTCAAGTAATGCACTCCACAATTAGATATTTATGAAGCTGTAAATAATCAGTAGCCTTCACCTTAAAGGCCAGAGATGTCACTAACACACATGGACATTCAGGGAAAGGGAGACTGAAATGATGCAAAGCAGTATCTCTGCAGTCTGGTAGAAGACCTCGAAAAGAGCAGGACCTAGTATCTGCAGAAGGCTGTGCCAGGAGAAAGTTAATATGAAAACAGTATCCATGACTTGGGCTGCAATATAAAAGGTGAATATTTTCACTTAAGGCCTGTGAAAATTAACTGTTATACACAAATCTGCTAAGTGCTGGAAGCAGTGTCCTACAATCATAAGGAATGAAAACATGATCCTGTTTTAACAGAGCAATGTATTTAAAAATGCTAATTCCTTCATGTCTGTTATACCATAACTTCTCAGTACAGCCCTTATCTGCATCTCTGAAAAATTACTTTCATCTATTTCTCATCTGTCAACCCAGAACTATTTTATTTCTCTTGCAAGGAAAGCTGTCAACTTCTAAAATGTTTAATTTATAGCACCAGAGCATTAAGGGGAAGATCTGATTCTAATATACAATACTTGCACCCATGTGACTTTCACATTGAGCACTCTCCCAAGCACTTGAGACCTGCTAAATTTCTCCTCTCCTTTGCGCCATCCTACTGTGTTTTCCTGTATATTCTGAGGTGTCCAGAGTGCAAGAAATGAACTCGCAAGCTGAATCCAGGGACAGTAAAATGCAGTGTAGCATGGGAAAGAATTCAGAGAAGAAAAAATTCCATCGAAAGAGATTAAGGCAGTGAAGGGGCACATTTATAGGGAGAGATTCAAGACACAGTCTGGCCACTGGACAAGAGGGATGTAGTAAATGTCTGCTAGCACTGGAAGGTCATAAAAACACAGAAGAAGAGTTCAAACCAGCTGAGTGGGTGTGCAAGTTGGGATAAAAATTTGTTAATGGAAAATGTGAGGCAGAAGGAAAGGAAAAGGCATTTTCCACATAGCAAGAGGTCTTTGAGACTGTGGGACAATCTCTCCCTGAGAAGCATCAAAAGCATAAGTAATTTAAAACTGTGCATGCTCAAACCCTGGAATCATTGCTTCCTAGCGTCCATAAAGCATCACAAAGCTGTAACAAAGGTCCTCTCTTCATTATTTGCTATGATTACAGGACTTACAGGCTACCAGTTTTGACCTTTAAGAAGTGTCAGGTAGCACTGCCTTGCTGAGCGAGAAACAATCTGGTGTCAAAAATTAAATATCTCAATTATTTCTGAAGTTGCTAATGAACAAGTCTTTCTCTAAGAATTACGTTGGAGGTTGTGGACTGCAGTTTGCTTACATTTTACTGAAGTGGAATTTCACCTAAATTAGAAGATGCAGTGCCTTCCCACTATGGGCCAAGAGCATGAAGATCAGCATGGGGAGGTTACCACACAACTGGGAGACCTCTTTGCTTTTATAACTTTTACTCAAAACCCAGAAAGATCTGTAAGTGGTAAGCATGATTTCCCCGTCATACAGGGAATCAAAGCCATTCTTCCATAGGCTCAGGGGAGTTTTCCTTACCACAGGAAGAAAAAGACCTACAGCAAATGTGTTGTGCATACTTTTCCAGGTACCAGTGTTCTGCTAGTCACTTCATTAGCTCAAGTAATAAAAGGGTGATGTGGTGGGTCTGAATGTCCCAGTTGCTCCTAACCCACACAGACATTTCTTAAGGCTTTATAACACTAAAAATGGAAAAGCCCCTTAGGAATGGAATTCTCAGTGAATGAAAGAATACTGCTATTCAAATATTCAAAAGGTAGAGTGTTAAAAGGGCCGGTGCAGTTATGTATGCTTTCCAGGGAAAGAAAATTAAACAGCTTTTTCCATGATTTGATGACATAAGCATGTTATAAGCTGGTAGACAGGGCAATAATAGCTGAGATAGCTCTGATTTGAGGGGGCTTATACTTTCATTTATTAGAGACATAGGAAGATTGTTAGAAAATGAAATGGGAATTTCAATAAAGGGTGGCACCAATTAAAACACTTGTGTCACTTGAGAGAACTGTAATTTTTTAAAATAAGCCAGCTAGTGGCAGAAGTAGATTATATTCTTAACACAGCCCAGACTAAGAGGGTGTGCAAGGTGTGTGTAATGGAGGAATGGTTCTTCTAAAGTTTTGGCCAAGCACTTCCAACATGTTTAGTGACAGCAGCCTGACAGGTCTATTCGAAACAAGCAGGTCATCTGGTAAGTATTTGCCTTTTCTTCAAAAACAGCTAAAAGAAAATAAATTTCAGTCAAGGCACTGTTATGAGCTGGTTAAACATGTAATCTTCAGCTAGGCTATAATTCAAGTTCATAGAAACATGGACAGTATAGTTAGTGAGGTTGTTGATAGGTTTTTTTACCCAAATCTCTGGGGGCAGTTGTACAATAGAGTGTATTTTAAGTAGTCCATTTAAACACATGAAAAGGTATGCAAAGATACTAAAATATTTGTTTTAACCCAATCATATAACCTCTAGCAGTCTGTACTCTTTTCATTTTTCTCTCTCAACAGAATGTCTGAAGAATGCACGTGGGCGTTTTCACTTCTTATTGAAGCCTTTGTCAGCTACATAACTTATCAACTAGGGCTTCCAAAGCATAAAACAAGTAATAAATCATACAGTAACAATAATACAGGCAATAATATAAATTGATTTTGAATATCACACCTCACTGATATGCCTACAAAGCTAGAACTACATTGAAATCGGTACTTAAGTAAAAGGAAGCAAATGGTAAAACTTTACTGCCTATGAGCAATTTCGTTCAGCAGACAGCAATGAAAACTTATTTTAGTTACATGGAAAAGCAGCTTTGAAAGCCTTCTAGACCTTCTTAAAAAGAGAGGGAGATTAATTAAGGTAATATGTCTGGAGAATGGCACCTGCCCTCCTTCTACTTAGGTGCTTTTACTCCATTATCTAAGACTGGGAGAAGTACATACAAATTACTGAAACTGAAAAACTCTGGTGGTGCTTCCTGCAATTCTCAGCAACAGTGAAACATCTACTTCCCAGTGAGGGGAAAGGCAGATGAGGGTGCTTCATGTCTTCCATGGTGAGAACTGATAGTAATTCTCTTCCATTAAAGGCATCCCATCTCTGTGCTATGCTCCTCATCAATTCAAAGTATGCATAGAACCACAGAACCCACTTGCAGGGAAAAGATCTCCGAGATGGCGGAGTCCAATCATTAATCCAGCACTGCCAAGCCCTCCGTTAAACAATGTGCCCCAAGTGCCCCATCTACACACCTTTTAAATAACTCTGGGGATGGTGACTCCACCACTTACCTGGCCAGCCCGTTCCAGTGCTTGATAACCCTTTCCACAAAGAGATTTTTCCTAATATCCAATCCAGCACTCCCCTGGAGCAACTTGAGAGCATTTCCTTTCGTCCTGTTGCTTTTTCCCTAGGAGAAAAGACTGACCCTCACCTCACTAAAGCCTCCTTTCAGGCAGTTGCAGAGAGCAATAAGGTCCCTTCTGAGCCTCCTTTTGTCCAGGCTAAACCACCACAGGTCCCTCGCTGCTCCTCGGAAGATTTGTGCTCCAGACTTTTCCCCAGCTCCATTGCCCTTCTCTGGACTCGCTCCTCAATGCCTTTCTTGCAGTGAGGGGCCCGAAACTGAACACAGGATTTGAGATGCAACTTCACCAGTACCAAGTTCAAGGGGATCTAGCATAGAAACACATACTCCTAATGATGCAGGGCAAGTATTCACTAAAGTAGAAATCTTTAGATGGGGTCACAAGTGCTCATGAATCCCAGAACTGTAATGGTACCCACAGCAGCACTAACACTACACAGTGCTTGGTCTTCAAGCCCCCTTGCTGGGCTTTGGAGACCTCTGAAAACACATTAAATTGCATTTGAGGCCTTTTAAGAATGACTCTGAGCAAGTAGAAGAGTCAAGATTTTCTAGCTAACGTCTGAACCACAGTCTAAAAGAAATTACACTCACATGTGCTTTCTCCACCTTTCCAACCTAAGACAAGAATAAATGATTATGTATAAAATTATCATATAAGCTTCTAAGTAAAGCACTCAGCTTGTCACGTTAGCTGTAAACAAGATCAGGCAAAGTAGCTCCTGAACTAGGTTCAGTCCAACAGACATATGGGACTGGGGAAGGAGGGGCAGCTCTGTCCCAAGCATCCTACTGTCAAGATGGGTGAGGGAATGAGTGACATGTCAAGAGCAGCGATAGAGTTCAGAGGCCCTGCTGCTGAGGAGCACAGAGGTTTAAGCAGGCCAGTCATGGCTAACACACTAACACACTATTAAGCATATATCTGATAAAAACCCAAGCAACTAGCAGACTCTGGGAAGCTCTAAGTATTTGAAGTTTTAGGCTTGCATAGAACCATATCCCCAATTTACTGCTAGAAAAGAGGCTAGAGACACTGCTTCAAAATCTAACCAAGTTGTCTGAGGAAAGAAGGCAGAACAAGCAGTTTTCTAGCACCATCAGCTGTATTATAAAAGTAATTCTTTTCATAATTTGGAATTTCACAATTTGAAAATCTACATTTGGAATTCACTATTAGTTTTTTGCAGAGCTTGGATAAAAATATATGTACCAAAGTTCCTGTTATTTTTAATTTCTGCACTAGGCACTTGGACTTCTGGATGTATTTTTCACAAGAGCATGCACAAAGTTTCCTGTGCTGGTGTCCAAACAGCCTTGCAATGGTCACTGTCAGAGAGAACATTTGTTTAAATTGATTGGCAGCAAAATCTGGGACATGACATGATATTTACTGTGCTCTTTTTTTATACTGCACCATATAACAAGTCAAGCTTATCAGACTCTTTGTTTTTAATTCCTTGAAAACTGCCACAAACTTTTTACTGTTGAAACATTCTGTCTTACTGATGTAGAGATTTTCTCTGAGGCTTTATGCAAATTTTTGGGTTTTTTTTTTTTTTTTTTTTTTTAAAGCTTCTTTCCTTTGCCTCCTCTTCCCATCCTGTTTAATGACTAAAACAGTTTCCAGGGCCAGCCGCTCTATGTAGTGGTTTGCTGGTTTGTGATGAAAGAGTTGCTGCCAAATTTTATAAAGAATGTTCCCTGGGGCATAGAGGGGAGGGAAGTATTCTTCATGGCCTCTGTTTTCTTCCCATATTGTTTAACAAACAAGCAAACTGCCCTGCAGTCACTCTGACCCCTATTTAGACATATCCCTTTCAGGCAGCTACACAAATGAACTAGGAAGGAAGTGCCGTCACAGCCCTTAGAAAAGATAGAGAGAAATAAAGGCAAACATTGTGTGTCTAAACAAACAAGCTCACTCTGCTCTGCCCTTCTCTTCTTCCTAATTCTTACAGAAACTGGTCCCAGAAGTAGTATTTGGGGCATGAGCATTTTCCATGTTGTGTACGACTTGGTTACCCACCCACCACGTTCCACTACCCTGCCAGGTTTTGCCCCAGCCTGAGACGAATGAATAATCCAAAAACCTTTGGCATAAATAGGAACTCAGCCCAGGCTCTCTGAATGGCTTAAGCCTGTCCCTCAGTCAGCTTTCCTACATGAACTTTATGCCCTCTGTGCCTTGCCTTCCCTAGTTAGACTTCCCCAGAACACCAAGTGGAAAAAAAAATATGATTCTTTTGCTTCAGTAATCATAAATCGAAAGTGCAAGTTTTGCAAGAAGCTGAAAAAAAAACATCTAAAAGCCAAGCTGAGAACAAATTTTCCTTCAAGCTGCTTCTTGTCGATACACAATTCCAGAGGATTTCTAAATCAAATTACTTTTGATAGACAAGACATGAAACAGATGTGCTATCAACTACATTTTTTGATGGGGAGCTAGAGCATAAAGGATTTTGAACTAGAGATGCAAATAGAATATCTGAACCTTAATGTTGCATGCTAATCACAGGAACAAGTTTTGATATGTCAGAGCTGATAAACCTGGTTAAAAGAATGCTTAGATAAACTCAGAGATAAAAGTAAAAAAGAAAACACTGTCATTTAAAAGATTATGACTTACGTATTTCCACATTTCCCTGGTAACATACATTAGTTAGCAACCTTAAGTGGTTTAAGTAGTAACCTTAAAGTGGTTACAGAATCTGAAGCCAGCACTGGGTCATAAAGACAACATCTTACTGTAGGATCATGACACAGCACAAGCACTGCATCACCCCCACACCCCCTGGGCTGCTGCAGGTGACCTCTGCTCTGCAGGGTTCTTCTCAACACAGCAAACCTTGGGGCTGCTTTTGCCCAGACATCAGCTTTAGCCTGACTGAAAGACAAGAAATCCAGTTGCAAACAAAATGCTGGGCTGATTGCAAGAGTGAAGTCTTATTTGCAGTCTACTCTCCTGCTAAAACAGATTTCTACATTTTGTTTAAAATTTGCTGGAGAAGTTCATAGCACAGCAAACCCCAACAGTTGCGAAGGACTTGCCAAGAGTATTGCTTTGCCCTTGCTCACAGCTTTTTGTCAACAGCGCCACGCAGGGCAGACAGAAAACAGAGCTGTATCTGGTCGACATCATGCACGGCCTGCGATATGTGTGTATTTGTGCCTGAGGAACTACTTATCACTGTGATGAATGGCATTGCATTTAGCTATCTCCTTAAAGAGATAAGATGCTGTAAGTTTTTGCTATCAGTTGTGCTCAGATTTGTACCATTAAACAAAAAATTGGATTAATATTTTTAAACAAATCAAATGAATGTTGTGTACCCATTACCATGCTCCAGGGGATCATAAACTGGGATAAGAAAATATATATATAGTTTGCAGTTGTTTCAAGGCATGAAACAGAGAATAGCCTAGGAGATGCCCTTTGCAAGGAAACATTTCCTGGGGAGCTGCTGAAAAATACTGATTTCTTTCTTTACCTTGATTATTAATCAAGCATACTGTATGTGATTTAAAGATGCACTCTTCATAAAAGCACCAAAAATCCCCAAATACTTCCCAATCACAGATAAAATATTCTGGTTGCTCTCTGTTGAACACTGCAGGAGAAGTTGAGGCTGAGCAACAACAGTTTCTGTTGCAGTCCTCCTCTTTTTTCTATGGCCACTTTTTGTTCTGCAAACCTCCTGTTAAACCCTGCAAGCTCTCTTTTTCAATCAGTTCTACACTGCTTGTGTGTTTTGTCAGCCTGTGACATTGTCTCCATCCTGAGAGATCAAGCACTGCAGTCAGCTCAGGCTCAGATCCTGGTATCTCATTTCCTTCTCCCTTTGCCTGTCCTGATCTGATCCAAAACCTTTCAGAGGCGTATGCACAGCTCAGGCTAGGTGCTTATAGATTGCATCATGTTTAGCAATGCTCCGAGGTAAGGGGCTTGTCACCACCCTCTTGGAGAGCTCAAGTTCTGAACAACCAGACTTTCCCCTAAACTGCATGTGTTTATGTAAGAGGAGGGACTGTCTAGAAGCTTCCCCAGCTGGGATAAGAGGAGAACTTGATCAGACCTTGATCTGTTTTAAGATATTTGACTATTTTTGTCCAAGAGCAAGAAATCTGTAGCTTCTCATGTGCCCTATACCACAATCCACCTGCTGCTGGTGAACTGAGCCACTCTGGCAATGAAATGGCCAAACACAGTCTTCTGCCAGCCTGGAAAAGCAGCCCTTACTAATTGTGACTAAAGCTGGTGTCTCCAGGGAAGTCAGCTGCCTCACTCTGCATTGCTTCTGGTGACAAGTATTGCACCCAGTCACTTTTCAACAGGAGAGAGACCAAACTATGAGAGCACAGCCTCTCTCTGGAGCTGCTGCCTACTGATAGCATTTGTCCAAGTGTCTGAGACTCATAGACGGACACTTCCCAAGGAGGAACCAGCCACTATCCAACATGGTATTTCTAGGCCTAGTAAAAATTACTTTGGCTTTCATACATCTCTTTGGCTGTCATATTTCCTGTGATGCATCTATGATGGGTGGAAAAGTACCTACTTTCTTTCTTGGTAAACATGAGCAAGCCTAGGCCTACTGCTCCAGGGATGGCACTCTCCATCGTAGCAACTCTTTCCAAATTGCCTCGTCCTGTGCTTTGGGTAGCGACCTATCAATTTCCTCAAGGTCATGCCGTGACCTCAGAAGAACAGTGACAATACTGATCTCCTCATCAGGCTTTTCAAACAGGTAAATTTAACATTCTTCTCCTGTTGCCTTTAAAATGAGGGGAGAAACACGGGAGAGAACATTCCATGCCAGCAGTTCTCCTGTGGGGAAATACTCTCCAAGAGCCACCATGAAGTACATTTAACTTGTTTCCTCCCAGAACTTCACTCACTGTAATATTTTTAACTTTCTTTATTCAGACTGATATCTACACACCCCAATTCCACAATTTGCCTCACTGCCCCTGCTCTCTTCTGATGTAGGAAACTTACCTGCAGGTGGGGCAGATAGCTGGCTCCAGCTAAACCACATTTACCACTACCAGGTCTCTCCTCCTGCTACCCAACAGCACAGGCAGTGGGGGTGGCGATTGTGGGCAGCTTTATTTAGGTTTAACTTCTGAAAAGACTTATTATTTAGCACCAGACACATACAATGACAAAGAAGCATAGCTCTTATTTCATCTTCTGCTTTCCCTGCAGACAAACTCTGCCTCAAGGTGCCAATTGTCCCCTAGCTGTTCAGTCTGAGACAGCTGGGAGGTTCGCATTCAGAATAGTGATGGAGGAAGCTTTTTGTTAAGAGGTATGTTTTTGTTAAGCCTTTTGTGAAGAGGTATCTCAGATTTTCCCTTATTACCCATCACTGCTCTACAGAGTATAAGAAATATGCCCCTCTGAGAGTCCAATGCAATACCTATAAATTAGCCCCAGTCCAGATAAACCCACTGAGCTAGCTCCGAGTATATTTATAGCTGAACATAGCTTCCTCAGGGAATTACAGTCTCCAAATCAGTGCAGTTCTTCTGAAAGAAAAAAAATCGGAGAAAAACTGCTTCTTTCTTGGTCTCCTCAAGTATAGTGAGTTCCTTTCACTACAGAACAGCCAGTATGAAATTCACTCTCAAATGCAACCAACTGGCTGAAATAACTTCTTGTGTGTGTGGCTGCCATGCCATATCCAGAAATTCTGATCGTCATTAAATACACAGTCACATTTACATGATAAAAATATGTTGGCATTAATAACTTGTGTTGGCATGCCTTCCCGATTGTCAGGGCTTTACATAAATACAGAACTTGGCCTATAGATTTGTTTCAGAGCCTTTTTATATCTGATTATGGCTCCAGGCCGATCATTGTCTGTACAGACACTGTAATTAAGGATCAGTAATTCTGTCCAGTGGCCAACAGTCCCTACAGTGAGAGGCACATGATGGGTTTTCAGCTGCTCAACATTTCAGAGTTTCACTGGAAGTCAGCTATGAGAAAGCTGTGCTGTACAAGGACAGAGCACCAGCCTCAAAGGAAAACAGCCAGCAAGCCTTTCCATTCCAGCATCTCAGCAGAAGAAAGCACTGCCCTGAAGACCTCTATAGGAAACTGTTTTGCTTAGGTATCTGCACAGCCACACATGGAAAGCCAGAGCTCCCACGTGTTTAACTGAGGGCAGGCACTGGGAGCCAACACTTCCCTCACGTCTCCACCTCAAACAAATACGCAGTCACACCGTTTCTTGGGAACGAGCTGGATACACACAGAAAAACAAAGGAGGGTTCTTACATTTCTGAAGTACATGTCATAGAAATAGAAAATAAATAAAACAGCATAAATAAAAACATTTTTCTGTAGTGATTTCACAGAGGTGAGAATTTCAACAGCAGAATAAAACTTGACTGTAGCAGATCCCAAGTTTTATTCCCACACTTCACAGCCAAGGTTTCTGTCAACTGGGAGGAAAACACAGCTGAGCTAGAAATCATGGATATTTGTGAATAGTAGGAAGAGAACACAGTGTAATAGCAGCACCAATTCCAGCACCAAAGACATCACTCTTGAGTAGACATGCAGTTTTAACAGAACCAGCTAATGTTGGGTTTTGGTTCTTGTAGGTTGGTCATAGGCCAAGGTGCACATGGCAAGGCAGCTGTGAAGTCTCCCATGGGCACTCCTGGCTCATCCTGAGACCACTGGCTCCTTCCTCCAGCCCTGCACTGTCACAAACCAACAAACCAGCAAAAATAAGTTCTAAGAACTTTTTGGCTGGAAGATTTGTATGAGCTTGATTTGAACCACAACAGACTAAAGGAAGAAAAGTATGAGGCTTAAATTAGAAGTATGCAAGAGCTAAACAACTTAGCTAAATATCTGGGGGATGGAGGAAAAGGTAGCACTAAGTTAGAGCCTCCAGCTCATCTGGAAGAGCCTTCCCTAAGACACAGGTCCTAAACCTCCCAAATTTACCATGCCAGGAAAAACAACATCCTACTGGCTTGCAGCCAAGCTATTCAAAGGCTCACAGCTTAGTGAAAGGATGGCAGCAGGCAATTCTGGTCACCTCCAAAGCATAGCCTATATTAGACACATTACTTTAAAAATTGTTAGCGCAGGTCTGCTATTAATAAGAGTACCTGAATATGTTTCTCGGCAAACACTGATATACATCTTCCAAATCTCCTGTTTCTAGAAAAACTCTTTCCATGTCTCATCCAATGGGGAAACTTACCCTTTACTGCAATACCGTTGGCAATATGAGACAATTTTAACATTCTTTTTCAAGTCCCTGAAGTTACAGTATGAGGCTGCTGGTGTTGGAGCTTGAAAGCACATTGTGAAGGTATGAGCTGATTTTATTTTCGTCTTCCAAGCAGGGAAGCTGAGCTGAATGAGGGTGGCTGAAGAGGGTTGCTGAAGGACAGCACAGAGACATTGGACAGCTGGTTCCCAGTTCATCCTGCAAAGCCTTGCTGATGCTTCTTCCAGATAGTGACCCAAGTACCTCCTGAGCTCCCAGGTCTTGCTGCTTCTGGCTGCTCTGCCAGCTCCAACAATGACAGGAGGAACACGGATTGGTGTTGGTTTTCTTCTAACCACCTCTTGCACAGCGGATGCACTCCATCTTTTGTTAAGTAAGATACAGCTGTGGGTATTTCAGAGGGAAGAAGAGCAAACTGGGAAGCCTGAAGGATTTTTGTAGCTGCCACTGAGTCTGCCCATTCTGTGTGTCTTGTAAAATTGCACAAACAGACCCTCAAAAAGATTCAGGTGTCTCTCTGTTGTACTATAACCAATACTTAAGCCACAAAGAAGAGCGATGCAATAACAAACACAATAAACTAGTTTTTAGATTTTGAGGAGTAACTGTGTTAAAATACATCATAATTCCTCTACCAGATTATTTCAGCAACATTCCCATGACTGTAATGGCCTAATGGCTGGGTGAGTGGCGTAACTGCACTGCAGTGAAATGAGGCAGTCCAGCACACGAGAGTAGTAACTTGCAAAATACCAAACAGATGACAGGACACTCTGGTGTCAGTGTAGAAAACACAGGCTGGACAATAAAATTCCACACTGGTGGTCCATTTTTGGTTTCTGAATTCCCAGATCACACAGCCCAGCAGCCACAGACCCAAAGCAAAACCAACCAGCTCTCTGGGCAGACTGGGGAGACAGTCTCTCTCCCCTGCTGTCCCTATGGACATTGCTGACCAATTCCTCCAGTGAGGGCTTCAACTTACATGAGCACAATTAGTCTTTAACCCCTTCCGTGGTGGACAAGGGATATAGATTGAATTGGTGTCAGAAAACTGCTGCTCTCTTTTAACAGATACCTTGGACATTTGTATCACAGCCCCTTGGTCCGATCTCAGATCACTGTTCCCATAGGTTCCTATAGGTATCCTGCCAGTCTTTACCTGGCTAGGATAGAGAAGGACTCTTGGAGCTCTCAGAGTAATGCTTCTACAGAGCCTCAGGGATGAACAGTCCTGATTTACACAGCTACCTGGGACGCAGCAGACAGCCTAAGCAGCCACAGCCCATGTGAGTGCAGCTTGTTCAGAGCAGGTGCATAGGTGAAGCACTGCACTAAACGCTGTATCTGGGACACAGGTGCACACAAGAGATGGGCTCTTTGGTTTTTATGAAGACAGATTGAAGATGCTTGCCTTCTTTCTTCTTGTACTTCAATCAGCAATATCTGGCTCGCTTTGTCCAATCGTCAAATGTTTTGCTCTGCGCCATCCCTTTTCTGACCTTTCCTTTCCTGTATGTTCTTCGGGTGCTGCCTTCCCACAGCAGCTCCATCCTGGCCAGGCCTGGCAAAACAAGCGGTCGGTAAACTTTGGTTGCCATTATGACCAGCAAGGTGGGGCCAAGGCTACCATTAGCAAGAGCTATGTCTGGTTTCCCTTTTCAAACCCATATTGGCACACTCCTCTCCCTGCATCTACCTTGTCTTGTCTTTTCGTGCACAGATGTTTCTGCACTCTTCTTGCACTCTCAAGATCTTCCCCAAGGGCCTAATCATGCCTTGCACTGGGAAAGGTGACATTTCCTTTTAGTGCAATGGCAGTTCCAAGGCTTGATGCTTTGGAGCTTTCTTGAAAGTTGTTGGCTTCTGCTGTCTTAGGCACCCTCCCCTTGAAAGGGTCAAATCCTGCTGCTGCTGGCTCAGGACCGACATGAAATAACCAAGCAGAGTCTCCATAGTCAATGCCAGCCTGCTCCTTCTCTTCCTTCCTTCTTCCCTGTTTCCCTGGAGCAGTATCAGGGTTGGAGTTTGTGGGAGTTTTCTTGACTGCTGTTAAACGGAAAATGTAAAGCAAATGAAAAAACTGAGGCACAATTAAAATTAAAAAGTCATCCATTTGGTCTCATTCTTTCCAAATACCTCTGTTTGGTATTCACAAAAAAATGTAACTATTTTTATAGCAGCTTGGCATCAGCTTTTTGCTCTCAAATTTCTTCTGCAGAGCCTATTATTTAACCAAAGAAATAGAATGACTGACACCTAGTGGAAAATTGAAGATTTTCTTCATCTTATTTAGTTGAGTGAAACACTTCAGGCAGTATTTAAATCGACTTTGTACATATTACCATTGCTGTAGAAAACAGTATTATTACCGGATCACCTGTATTTTATCTCTATTTCATTAGTGTATTCAAATATTCAGGAGAACCCCAGACAGGATAATCAAGAGGAATTTATTTCAAATATATACACGTTCTTTGGTTAATGAAGGAGCCTGGTATTAAACCAGGCCAAATAGATCCCTTCCTAACACTGAGAATATCAGTAACACATAGCTCTAGAAGCTCAAAAAGTCCTAATAAATAAACATAAAATTATTCTTAAAACTAACAGTTAACTGGAGTTGTTGTATCTACAAAAACAGAATTATTGACTCCCTTATTAATAATTTGTGTGTAAATATTTAGAAAGTGAAAAGTACATTTTTTCCTAAATTTTTATTTCTAATGACCTTAGACAAGTCCATTGCATGGTATCATTAATCTGACTAACAACAAAAATATGAAGTCAATTTTGCTTTCTCATAAGGATTCATAGATATTTTAGACTCTTGTCTCAGTGGTTACCTAATGTTCAGCACCTGCGAAGGGATTTTGTAACGCAAGACAAATGCCAAACACACCTGAGCTGACGGCAGGGTTCCCACAGATCGAGGCAGGTACTGTCCCCTACACGCTGTGACTAATAGATGTGACTGGTGAAATGCTGTGCTTCGCCAGCCTTGCTGAGAAATCACTTTACAAGGTCCAGCTGGGGAAGAATTAAACAGAGGGGGTTCTCTTGCAGGCAAAAATCTCTAAATATAGTTTCCTGGTAGCAAGAGGCTTCTGCATTCATTTCCTTAGGACAGCACTTCTGTTCTCCCAGTGCCTCTCTCTGTACTTTTCCACAGTGAGTTATCTAAACTGTCAGATCTCTATTCCATATACTTCTGCCTTACTCCTCTATCTCAAATGAGTGGCATGTGGGTACCGAAAGATAATCTGACGTGTTTGAGTTTTTAATGAGAAGTTATAAAATAAGTAGCTTAGAAAAAAATTTGGTACTATCAGCAGTGCCATTCACACCCAAATCCCACAGATCTGAATTTTACCTTTGATAATGATTGCACAACTTGATCTGAAGTGACCTTAATATACATCTCAGTCCTGAGAAGTTATTTATAAGCTGAGTCTAAGTTACCCAAAAGCTTATTTTCCTACATAAATCCCAGACGAAGGATCCCATAAAAGCTTCTGCACTCCAACCATATGGTGATCAGATCTTTCTTCTAAATTTTTCAATCAAAATAATTAATCACATTGCATTACAGAATCAGTTAGTCTTCTCATTGCAATTTGTCAAATAAAATTTTTAAAAATTCAGAGTTGTATTGAGTCAAATATTAAAAATTAAAGTTACTTAAATGATCGTGAAACTCTTCTATTTATATTCCTACAAAGAAAACAGGGACTTTAGCTCATAGCTGTAAATCCTGTGTTTGTATTCTGTCTTTCATAACACTCTTTCAATTGGCCTCTAACTGGATATGGGAAAGTCATCTTTTTCTGCAGATTTTTGATGGGTTTTTTTCAGTTTGGCTCATTTGCCATCTCTCATTTTTCTCTGTCCCTACTTTTGGTCTCTGGGAACAGCAGAAACCACAAAATGTTTTTGATTATCCACTTAATCCTCTCAGGCAGTGTAGTGTCTTTAGTCTAGACTCCAGTGAAACTGCATTTATTTGTTGAGCTTTTAGTTCTCAATTAAAAAATATGTTGAGAAACTTCCTGTGGTCCTTTGAATAGACTCTTGGCTGGTTTACATGAGAAAAACACTGCCTTGTATTTTATGTTCACATTTTTTCTTCCTTTCCCTTAATAATTTTTTTAACTTCTCCATTTTACATTTCTTTCTTAACTGTGGTATTCTCCAGCACTGTTAAGAATATTCCTACCTATTGTCTCTCTCCTTCTTCCATTTCTGAATCCTTCTGACTTATTTGTTCAAACATTTGCACTTGTTCTGAGGGGAAGCAGGCACACAGATGCAGGAGACCACTATGACACCGACAGGAATCATCTCAGCCTTGGCAGAAATATGCCATTTCACATTATTCTCTGCACTCAACCAACCAATCCAGGAACAATCCAGCTTTGGCACACACAAACTGTAGGGACCAAACCAGCTGAAAAGTAGCCCCAGATCATGCCCTGGTATTTCCTTCATTATGTTACTCCCCTTGTATTTAAGAAAGAGCACGAGTCCGTTTCTATTAGAGGCTGCAGTGATGATTTTCATAGTGTCAACTCAGTGTAACCAACGCTGCCTTCAGTGAACTGACACCTCAGAGAAGCCACCCTGCCAAGTACCCCCTGACAAAGATGCAGCTCAGATACGGACCACAATGAACATCACTGTCATTCAAAGTCCTCCTCGGGGTGCGAGGAAGGGACTGTAAGTGTCACCTGAGAGTGACATTTCCACAGTGATGTCCAGTCAGCTAAGTGTAGGATTTGGGGATTTTTCTGATCCTCCTTCCATTCCATGGTTTCACATAGGCATCTTATAGCCTGTTACATATAGGGAATAAACCTTTTGACACAAGTATATGAAACTATACTTTTTCCTTACTTCAGTTTCATTGCCAGCAATCCATTTTCATGTCACCATTCCTGAAATCTCCATATTTATTATCACCAAACGGCTATCACTGCACATGACTTTTTAATTCAATGTTCAGTGTAAGAATGTTGAAACTGTTTATTTAGTTGCTGTATTAAATCTGGTTTTTGTATTTATCTGCTTGAGTATGGGGTTTCTGATACTCTGTCTCCAGTTAGTTCTCCTTTAGGCTTCTTTCCTCTCAATAAGCCAGAGCCTAATATGTTACCACAGAGACACGATCCAGCGCAGACTGAAGGGCTCATGTGGTTAACCTGCTCAGAGACACTAATGGTTTGTTTAATATTGCATAGATATGTCATTTACAAATTCAGTTCATAGTTGAAAGGCTGCTTTGCACAGCACTACATCACTCCACGTCTCCTGTAAGGTCTTCATGAAAAGGCAAAGCTGCACCTGAGGACACATCGGGGTGCATACACCAGGCATGCACTCTCTGTGCCAGAACTCCCATTTAGGAGGTTGACCCAAATACTAGCAAAATCAATGGCTGTAACTCAGAGCAAATTCAGGTACAGAATCATTGGTTTTGTACAGGTAAGTTTTAAAAGCTTCCTTTTACTTCAGAATTTGGTCTCTCCAGACAAACCTTCGGTATTTTCATGGCAAATAAAAATAATCATGCAAAGTTTTGGTGCTTTGAATACCCGGATCAAGGAGAAGGTGAGAATATGTCACAGCCCCAGTCTGCCCTTCATAAACAGATTTTTATTTCCTTGTGAATTTCAGGTAGAGGCAGGAGAAAGAAAAAGAGTTGGGTGTGCCTGTGGCTCACTCTTCTAGGGACTATGGAAACACTCCTGTGAAACTCTGGCCAAACATTTGTTCCATTATTAAACTGACTGCTCTACTTTATAATTAAACATAAACTAAACCTCTCAGGGATCTTTGTGTCTCCTCTGAACCCCAGAAAGGAAAATCCCAGGGTAAACAGGCATTTCTGAGAACCAATACAAAGACCGAGAAAGTCAATGGAATACTTTGAATCAGATTTTGAGGTAATTTTTCCCTGAATCAGGTCAGATTTCACAGACTTGAGCAACTTTCTATTACTCTCTTTAATGTGATTCTCCTAGCACCTTCCCCTTCTTTCCTACTACCTGCATCCAAACACGCCCTGGCTGGCAGCTCAGTTGTACTCATGGTTTAGTCCTTTCTTCCTCGCTGTCAAATTGTTTGCTTACCTTTCTGAAATGCCACCAAGCACTACTTACCATTGTATTGTAATATAACTAAAGTATTTAACACACACAGGGGAAAAAAATTAAAAGGTTGCACAAAGAAAAAAGTTATATATATATATATATCTCTAATATATATATACAGAGATATATTTGTATCTGTTTGTTATTTAAATCTATTACTCAGGAGTTAGACAAACATTTTTAATGGTCCAGTGGTCAATGTTAGAAAGCCAGTCTTTGTGAAGTGGAGAGGGTCAGATCCGAAAAAGCAGCGAGCACTCTTGATGGTTATTGATGTTGATAGTTGCTGCCTAGTGCTCAGTACAGACAATGACCTTCATCAGGCTATACCATGGAATAAAACACGAATTTAAGCCAGCCTGGAAATGCTGTGTGCAGCTTGCTCTCTATTAATTTTATCACTATCTCTTCTCTTGCATTCTCTTGGACACATTGGAACGCAGCTTCGGCCAGCGAGCCACAAAACATCCTGCTTTCCCCTTTTTAAATAGAGAGGTTTAACCTTGTCTGGAGTATCTGTGCTTTCTCTGCACTACAGCATTTGTTCTTCCCAAATGGCCAATTCCTCCTCTCACAAGAAACACTTTCTTCAGAATTGAACCTGACTATCCTGTCAGTTCTGTGGGTAAGGAAGCAGAGATGTGAAGGGTCAGTTTATTCCCAGTAATTCTGACATGTAGCATAGTCTCTTCTGCAAAGATGCAGAAGAGTGACACAGAGAAGAACATGATGCTGCCTCACCAAAATGCCTCTCACAAATTACTTATTTTTATCCTGTGTAAGGGGAGTATCAGCTTTCAATCTGACTGTGCACACACAGACTTTTCTGTTATCATGTGTAAGAAGTGGTATCTTCAGCTATCTATTTTGTCTATTTTACTTGTGACAGTTTCAAAACGACAAGAAATACTTTCTTCATTCAGAAAAGAGAATTTGAGATGCTGTACAAAAAGCAACATCAAACTGTTAAAATTCTGCAGAAGTCAACCTACTTTGTCACAACTGAAGAGGGCAACCTAATACCATCTCACTGTTCTTGTGTCCACTGTCCTATCCATAAACCCATCATCAAAGAAGAGCATAGCACCTCGTGAACAAAGGCTAAAGGGGATGGAGAATTTATATCCAGAAATCTTTTCAAACCTATGAGTGCCACACATAATATCTTTCTTTTCTTTTTTCTTCATCCATGTTTTTATTTCTGCTTAGATATGATTGTAATTGCTGAAGCACCCCTACTAGGGTTTTTTTGGTGATGGTGGTGGTGGTTTGGGTGGGGGAAGGGGTGGTTGGTTGCTTTTTTAAAAAATAAGACTGTATTCTTTTTAAGACAACTTATCTCTGTTGAGCACTGGGAGAAGCAGCAGGTGCAGGTGCTGAACTGCCACAAGAGCAAGAGAGGCATCTGCTGTCCTCAAGCACCTCAAGCCCTAGGAAGATGTTAGACATAGCTTAAATGGTTCAAAAGGCAGAGATTCCCTGCTCCACAGCAAATCACCGTGCTTTCCTGTTCTGCATTGTGCCCATGTGCTCTAACTTAATGAGAAAACAGCACTAACACAGTCTTCTCAAATTTAACACTCACTAAGAGCTTTCCAAGACACAGACTTTCCAGTGGCTAATACATTTATTAGCTAATCTGAAGACACACAGATTTTGTAGGAAATTCTATTTTAACCAAGTAAGATTTATTTTCTGTTGAATACTAAAGAATAGGTTCATGTATGGACACAGAATTGATTACAGAGCATGGTTTTCGCCAGCAGATTGGAAGATAAAATCATGGCTAGCTGCCAGAACCCATATATTGTAAGAGTAAGAAATGCTGAACTCACAAAAGAGAGAAGCACTTGTATATATTCAACACTGACACACTTCATTTTCCTGGAGTACTGAAGTAGTCCCAAATCCTGTAAAAGTGCTGAGCGAGAAAGTGGGTAGCGCAGTAGATTTAACACAATGTCGAAACCAATACAGCCCAACAGTGGTATGAACGCAGTCTGATGGAGACATGACACAGCAGAGAGGATGCAGGATCAGAGCTATTATTTCTATTCAGAACCTACCCAAGCGGTTCACTAGCAGGATTTTGCTGGTGGAACATACACAATTCTTCACTCAGCATTTTGAACTGTGCTCATAAGTAATCTGTATACAAATAAGTACCAGAAAAAAGTCTGCTAGAATGTTTTGAGCTTTCATTTCTCAACCATGATTTTAAAATTCCTATACCATGAGCTTGGAAGAAAGTAAATTAGTCACTGTTAGTACCAAAAAAAATGACACTTGCTCACTTCTAATAGAAATTTATCAAATATTACAATTATATTAGTCTAGCAAAAATAAGTCTGTTCAATGTATTTTTTATTGCAGTTGTGATGCCAAGCAATAGGACAAGAGGCAATGGTCAGAAGCTGATACAGAGGAAGTTCCACCTGAATTAATTTTGTATAAAACCAGGGCATTTTTCTAATGTCATCAAAACTTCTTCACGTGCCACTCAGTGCTACATAAGCATCTTAGGAACAACCCTAGCCCACTAAAGTCAGAAGCAGGATTTTTATCAGCAGAATTGAGATGAGATTATTGCCCACTTGTCAGAGAAGCAATGTAAAAACACATTTGCCTTTTACCTCGTAACAGTCAGATCTTTCAGTCTTGACACTGCTAAAAGTTTAGCATTCAAGGGTTTTATTTCCTTGTTCATTCATTTGCTATTCTTTTTAATGGTATATCCACTTCTCTGAGCACATTAACTTTGTCTGTAAGCTATTGAAGTCTGGGATCACATGGATTCTGCTGGAAATTACTTTTTGCTTAAGGTGGGCCTTCTCAAAAGAGAAATCAGTCAGAAGAGACCTTCAACATGCTCTGAATGAGGTAATCTGCCTTATGAGAGGGTAAAGCTGTTACAGATCTAGGCAGCCTCCATGAATAGATGGGAGACTGCCCACAAGAAAAAAGGTTTGCTGTGCAGACTTCACAGTCATGACCTCAGCTGACTGACCCCAGTCCATAAAAATTATGTTACATGGTGATGATACATCCTCAGACGAAAAACTAATATTTAGGGAAGAAAAAAAAAAGCCACTTACAAAACCTTCCCTCTCCTTCTCCCAGGAATTTGTAAGAATATAATCCAAACTCAGCATCAGCTCAAAGCAAGAGAAAATTCAATACGGAAATAAGGATTTGTGAAAAGCACCCCCAGGCAAGAACCTCAAACCAAATAATGCATGGAAAGTCTATAAACACAGAAGTGGTTTAAAGTACTTCAGGAGCTTCGAGGTGACAACTGTTATTCAAACAGCTGGTAGAGCAAGAAGTTTTAACTGGAGCCTGACACAGATTCAGTCTCTTGCAAGAATAATAAGTCTATATTCTGAAGAGAATGGACACGTTTCCTTTCTCAGTTCACCCCAAATTTCATCAGTCCGCTTAACCACACACTGAATACACCAGTCAGACTGCAGAAGTGCATCTAAAAAAACTGTGATGTTCTTTCTCCCAATTAACTAAACCCAGCTGTCAGTTAAGATTAATAATACTTAATAAATATTTTTATATGCATGTAATAAAGTTTCTGCATGCTGGCATTTAGGGATGAAGATTCAGAATTGGATATAGGATTATAATAATCTACCTCTTTCCTAAATACAGCCCAAATTCCAGGAGTGCTGAATATCCACTGGCATACCTTATCCACAAGCAATTGACTTCTCTTCTAAAATTCTCAAGCTCATCCAGAAATTCCCAACAAAAGAGGCAGGCCTCCCCTGTCTGACACAAGCATATTGCAAATGAGGTGTGGAGCTCAGCAAAATCCATGCTGGCTCTGCAATATGGGTACTTTGGCATTAAGTATCTAAATCTGGAGCCTGAGGATGCAGCAGGTGCAGCCTCCTCAGCCAGGAGCAGCTGGACCCAGCGAGGCAGGGAATATTGCCCATTTTCTGAAGTATGGCTCATACACAGCAACTGAAAGCCACAGCCCAGGCTGTATTGAAAGTAACATTTAGAGTGGAATAATATTTCAGAAGTCTCATATGTATGGTTCTTTGGCCACACTTTATTTTCAAAGGCCTGTGGGGAGTGCAAGTGGTACAGACCCAGGAAGGATAAAGTACAAGGATCCCAAGCTACGAGGAAGACAAAGATGATTGCTTGTGCACATTGCTCCAGTAAATAAATCTATAATACATTACCATGTGGCAATTAACAGCTGGGAAGCTACATCAAAAAATACTCAGCACCATCAGGGGTTTCTACTGAACAATCCCAAATCCACCTACTCATGCAGCATAGACTGGAAAAGCTTGGCATTTCACTCCTATTGCCTCATACTCAAAGCTACTTGCTCAATAATAGGGCAGACATCTTAATTATGTAACTCTCTCAAACTGCTGTTAACAGAAGGGGTTTGGGGGTTCTTTTTTGGGGGGGGATGGGGGTGGGGATGTGAATCTGTGCAGCTCCATTAAAGGTCACAAAATCACAGCAGCTGAAGATGTGCCCTGCACTGCAACCACGGACTGTGCATTAAGCCTAGGAATGGTGTAACTCTGTGCTAACGAGGCAATTAGCCTCTTCTAGCCCTGCTTCTGTTGGCAGTTCCACTACTGATCTTCCGAAGCCAGGTGCTTTTTACCCCCAGCACTATAAACTGCTACAACCTACTACAGATGGATAGTGATGGTATGTCTTGGAGGAACAGGAAAGTTGTGTACACAATCTATTATCATCTAGGTCTCAAAAGATTCATTTAACCTTCACAAGACAAGCATTTGTATTTTATGTGCAAACTGGGCTCATCCTCTTCCTGTCTACATTATTTAACACCGTTAATATATATTCTCATGTCAGTGAACAAGAAAAGTAAATATGGCAGCTGACCAGATACGCACTGGATTTTTATTAATTCAATCTTAGCTTCCCAGGCTTATCAAAAAGATATATGTATCTCAAGGATTTGGTATTTTAGAACTTTACATAATACTGACACTCTCACCAATCCCTCTGACTTTTATATATACATAACCAATGAAAAATACAGCAAAGGAAATTAAGATAAAGTATTCATGAGAGCTAACACATAAAACTTCACCTGCACCTGAGAAACAAATTAAATTATTTTTAAAACAAAAGTAAAAAATACTGTCCAAAATCTGTGCTGTCATTTACTCCCAACTACAAACATCAAATGAGAGAATAGGCAGAGCTTGTTTGGTACATAGTTTTTTGCCCATTGAGAACTCTACTCCCAACTAAGTAGCACTGGGACCATGCTTGCTCCCAGTTCTGCAGCATGCACTCTACCAGTGTACAGTCAAGTACAATTTTAGACATAGTGTCTATGTCTCATTTATAGGACTTCAAGAATAGGGAGCAATGTGACACTTCTAGCATCTGAAGAACAAAGACTAGACTTTCTACTGAGAGGATATTTCTCATAAAAGATGCCCTGATCCTTGTTTTATAAAAACATTTTATTTCTCAATAGAAAAGTATATTTTAAAACACAATTATTTGCTAAAAGCAATATAAAACTCTACAGTTTTGACTTCATAAAAGTTTAACAAAACATAAATATGTCTACCACTTACATTCCTATATACAGACCTTGCATTAGCTAGTTAAATAGTTGAGAGATAATAACTCAAAAATGAATGGCACACAACTACAAGATTCAAATTCCACACCACACTGCACAATCACAGTAACACAAGGAACAGCTTAAAATCCTCAGTCACTGGATTCTGCTTTGTTCTCTTTATAGCTGTGTTCCTCTCCTCTCTGCAATAATGCACCAGTTTCCATGGTCATAGCAGGAAGAAAGTATCTGAAGCTCAGGCACGTTCTCTTCTACCAGAGAACACAGCTCCCCTTCCCGAAAAACGTGGTAATAACGCATGAAGGCCTTTGTATCCAACACGGCATCAGTTTGGTCCCCAACAGACACTGCTGAATCCAAAGCTGAGTCAGTGGAGTCAGCTGTCGAAGTTCTTCTGAAAAACTTACTGGCATCAGACTTACCTGCACCATCTTTATTACAACCACAGATGCAGTCCCTGTCTTCCACTGGGCCATTTATAAATGTAGCTTTGTCACTCTGAGCTACACTTTGGTGTCCTCCATTTAAACTTAAATCCTTCAGTGCATCTGTGGCTGGCAACCACTGTGGCTTTTTGAGAGACAGGCTTTCCACAAACACATCATCATCATCTAAACTTTGTTCATTTAACAGTGCCCCATGGTGACCTAAATCCAAACTGCAGTGTCGTGAATGCTGAATGGGTACGGTACTGTTTGCCCACACTCCTTCATGTTTCAGGTGCTTCATTTTGTCACTTTTCTTTCTCAGGGCTGATTCATCAAGGGATCTGGAGAAAAACCATGAGCGGAAGGATCTTCCTAGAGCACTGTAAAATCTGTTTTCTTCTTCAGAAATTTTCATGCAGCAGGCTCTGGGTAAACAACGGTCCATATTCCGGGAATGTTTTGAATCAGTTTCTGAGTGCAGATTATTTTGGTAGCTGCACTCAGAGATGACAAGCTGTGCAGGGTGTATGTCTTGGCCTTTTGCAGTATGCACAAACTCACCCTTATCTCCAGATTGATTTGATTCTGAAAAGCGGCGTGAGCACAAGGCCTTGTTCCATGGAACAAATACGTCTTGTTTCTCAAAGCGACGATTCTTTTGTTCCATAGCCCAAACATAAATCATTATTTGGCCTCCAGGTGTCAATACCCTTGCCATTTCCTTTATTGCTTTGATTCTTCTTTGTTTAGTTGAGAAATGATGTATCACTGCAAATAATACAAAGGTATTATGTATTGAATGTTAGTAAGGACAAAGCATTTTCATCTTCAACCTGTTCTACATGTTCAATCATTTCAGTGCCTCATTCTAAATATCACTTGCTGTAAGTCAGCAACAATGCTGAATTTATAGGTACCACAATGGAAGTTTACCTCAGAATGTTCTCTTTCATGATTATGTTCAATGGATAAAAACAGGAAAATCTGAAAGAAGGAAATTAATCTCATCCCAAAAACAGGGATTCAAGAAAAGTCAGGCATATAAGCTGGAGGTTTCTGTTTCTCTGCATAACCCATAACACATTATAACATGACAAGCTTTCACTTAAATGCCTAGCCTTTAGGTGAGTTAAGTAGTATCAACTTGACTTTAGTTTTTGGTACAATTTTCAGACTCACTTGACTGAATATAGAAAATCTTTTCACCATGTAACAAATACAGCAAAATGCAGTATTAGTAAAAAGATACTCTGAACTTTTATATCAGCACACTTTCTACAGAGCTAGTGAGAAAATTTAGACAAATATTCAACATTGCTTTAGTTTTGTAAAATTGAATTTCATTTTTGTAAAAAAGAATGTTTACATTGCATGTCTGAGCATGGTTTTTGGAATAGCTAAGACAACTATTTTCTCTCTAAACTCTCAGAAGCATTAACTTGTACTGAGCTTGGACACATTGCTCATGTTGTCCTATATGTCATCAGTACTAGATTTGATTCAATCAGTGATGTAAAGAGGACTGATTCCATAATTTGTTTCAAGTGGACTTGGAGCCAGCCACTTCTACATGAAAAACATTCAATCTGCCCACAGAACAGCAGATAATAGCGTATGTTCTTAGCTGAAGACATCTCTATACACTAAGAAAAATGTGATTATATGTGCTGCTTGACAGTAGCCAATTCTAGTTGTAGAAAGAGTGTTAGTTCAACACCGCAGTCATGTAAAGTGCATCCAACTAGCCCTGTCTTTATTCAAAACAATGATTAAATCACCAAGGGAGAAAAAATGTAGCTTTATTATCACAAGCCAAGAAAAGCATTCTTGGCAGTTAATATTAACTAGGTCCTCACAAGCTGCTGAGAATACAAAATAGACAGCTCTGAGAAGAGTTTCCCATCTATGTAGTCAGTGTTTGTTTCCAGGTACTTCTGAGTCCAATGAATCTTTTCTCAAACTTTGAAAAAAAAAATTTAAAAATCAATTTTTTTTTGCACAGGATAGGGAGAAGGGAACTGATATTTTCTCCTGTACTGGAGTCTGGCCATATATCACCACAGAACCTCCTGCAAAATTTTATCAAAACTGACAGAGACAGCATACGCATACAAGCTTAGTTTACCAGAAAGAAAATACAATCAACCAACAGAATCTGTGCAAACTCTTTAATGGGTTAAATATTCCTTCTGGTAAGAATCACTCTGGTGGTTGTGCAGAAAAATCAATCTTATAAACATGATTATACCAGCAAAGCCAAGAAGAGTACTTGACTGCGTACA
Organism: Eulacestoma nigropectus; assembly: GCA_013397775.1. Classification (NCBI taxonomy): domain Eukaryota; kingdom Metazoa; phylum Chordata; class Aves; order Passeriformes; genus Eulacestoma; species Eulacestoma nigropectus. The sequence continues at coordinate 494,217 of VZTE01000500.1, forward strand.
TAAATACTTGTTTTTCTCTGTAATGGGATGAAAACCACTTTATTTAGAACTAGATGGACACAGGCATACCATGTCTCTATTCAAGAGGGATTAAAATCCATTATTGTTAAATGTACTGAAATAGCACGTGAACTTTTAAACTTGTCCAGCTTATAATTGATATAAACAATAGACAGGTATGCTATCCTTCAGAGTCAGCTGATCTGATAAGCACTGAAATGATGCCACAAGCCCTAAAATGTGGGTAGGGCTCACTGGTTAACTAGCCAACATGAAAGCAAAGTAATATGATTACTGCTTGTGTATTAGTCACCTTTTCCTTCCACCTGTTTATGTGAAAGATACATTTTAAAATACATTTGTATCACACTTCAAGTAGTTTGTTGAGTGCTATCAGTAATAGTTATCATGTTTTATACTTTTGCTGATGCATTAAAAAACCCTGCAGAAGCTCAAAAGACTAGAGCTACAAATGTAGACTGTAATTGGGTAATCTAACTATTTTTTATCTACACATTGCAATTTATAATTTCCAAATTATGAGTAATATTTTCAAAAAGAGAGGTCAGAAGAGTTAAGATGCTGAGATGCTCTGTTGCTTTTAGACAACAAGTGCTTGCATGACTCCGAGTTCTTATTTTATGACTAAGAGAAATCTGAATTTATAACACACAGTAGTTAACATGAATTTCAAGTTCTGCTATAAAGTTTTCATTTCAATGCAATTGCTGATCAAAACAGATCCTATGGAGAAACCAAAGAGTTTGTCTTGACCACCTAATCTGTTTAAACTTTGAGCAGCCATGTTTAGATTAGTTTTCACTTGTTTAAAATGCATGCTGGAAGGAAATCTTTTCTCTACCACATATAAACAAACAAATGATATACGTATTTCCTTGGTCACCAGTGCCTCTTGAGTGATGGAGTTTTGTTTTTTCATGTTGACTACATTCATTTCAGTTACATCTCCTGTGATTCTACGGGACTGCTTCAAAACCATTAACTGAAATGAAGCCACGGGGAAAGAAAAGAGCACTGAGAAATTCTCATTTGCTGGGGCCAGAATGCAAGTGTGTTGTCTTACCTCCAATTGAAATGACTGCATTGAAGCACTGATCCCTAAAGGGAAGGTTAAGGTTGTCACACACCAGAACTTCATCACCTTTCTTCCTTGCAATCTCTACCAGTGCTTCACAGTAATCACAGCCCAGATTATACACTTGACTGTTGACACTGAGATACTTTCCAGTTCCACAACCTAAAGAAAAGCATACTAGGTCAGAAGTCATATATTCCAACATTTGCTCTCCCTCCCAAGGCAGTGAAAATAATATGAGGGCTTTCCTAATCCTAAATTTTCTTGGAAAACAAAATGAGGGTATGTGCCTACTAGCCTAACTGCTGCAGGGTTCATTTGGACTGCTGCTGAAATTGCATGTTCACACTATCAGGACTGTAACAGCACAAACATCACCAACAAAAATACTCCTTACACAGCCCTGTATAATAGTAGGTTATCTGTATTTCTGTGGGGAGTAAGGATGAGTGTAGTTGGGAGGAGGAAAAAGTGGTCCACCATGGCCACTACTGTACATCTTAGAGAATAAAAAGGCACCATGCTGTTTCATACGGAGTGTTTATATAGCCTGGTATCCTATTTCCAACAACGAGGATAAACGGGCGCCCAGGAGAGGGTAAGAAAAAGATAAGCATTATGGCCCCTTTCCCCAGTACCGTTCCAGCTTCCAACTATTTTCTGTTCAGGGCGTTTCCTGAAGCCAGTGTGTTTTGTCTTTTCAGTGATCTGCAACAGATTTCTTTCTCCAGTCTCTTCCCAGTCTTTGCTAAACCCCATGCAGTACCTCTCCAGTGCATCCTATTTCACTCCAAGAAGTCCTAAACCATAAAAGCCACTGACACAAGTCACAGAGCAAAATTTTTACTTTAGATACAGACTTGAAAATAACCATAAATCATAGAAGTTCTTTCCATATTGCAGGCACATCCTCTTTTTGTCTTTGTGCCAATGCATTATAACCCATGTAAATGTAATGAACTGTTCCAGAATGCCTTCTACCTAAAGTCTGTCTTCTCAAGGACTGTGCTGTACTAAATTGAAATCTTTCAGAGGATCCCTCAATGCCTTATGCATAACAAGCACTTTTCAAAATTATATTGGGAACCGTTCACTGCAGTTCTGGGTCACTAGTGAGGAATAATTTCTGAAAGCTGACAGCCAAGCAACGGGGTAGCAGCTTGGCAAAGAGAATCATCTCAGTATTGGTAATTCAATTTAAAGGCCTGGAGTTATCTTCAGAAATATCACTGCTTCTTGCAGCGCTGCTGCTCTTGGCGATGTTAATGTGCACCATTATCTAGAGAGACAGCACAGGAACTACTGCAGAACAGAATAACACTTCAGTAGTGAAAAAGAGCATATTTCTAAGCTAAAAGCAAGCACTATTCTTTGAAGTAACACTTGAGAGAAATGGAAAATACTAATATTGCTAATGCAGTTCAAGGAATATATGCAATAAAATATAAAGCTCTGCATGTTAGATAGAAAACACAAATTTAAAAAATTTGTATAAATTATTATTCATTATTGTGTTTGCAGAGAACACATTTATTCAGCCATCATTAATTTGAAAGATTTCAAAGACTTGAAAGATTGCTTAATACATGGCTTTTGGTGAAGTGTTTTTTAATCATTGTGAGCTTTTTGGAAGTAGAGGGTCCTCTCTGGAATGAAGCTGAATAGTGTAAATAATCCCAGTATTCTAAAAAATCTACATTTGCCAGAGATTCACTTCTAAACAAGTCATCAGGAGGGTGAATTCCTTCATGAAGCAAACAATGGCCAAGCTATTTTCATGTGTTTTGATCAATGAAAAATGATAAGGCAACTAGACAAAATGATATTTTAATAAAAGGTAGTATTAAACTGAAAAGAAAATTACCAATTAAAGATCTCATTTTGAAAATTTTAGTACCACTAGGTACTACTGCCACTTTAGTGCAACTCCTCCTTAAATACATACCAAAACTAAACACAATAGTCAGATTCCTGTAGATCTTATTAAACCTCATAAAAGAAGATAGGGAGTATTAATGGGAGTATTCTTATTGGCAACTCCATTGACCTTCTCTCCAGATGAGACTGCAACAGGGTGACTTTAAGCTGTCAGCAATCACTGCTGATAAAGCCTCAAAGAACTTCTGCTAAGATTCAAATATCTTCTATTGAGGTGGCAACAATTTTGGCTGAGAAATACCAATCTAACTATCAGTTGAGTGAGTGTATGCCATAGGATATTTCCTGAGATTATCAGTGAAAGACACATAAAAATAGCTACATATTCAAAATAACATTAATCAAGTATTTTTGGTGGAGTGCTCAACAGCAGCAGGAGAGCTACATATTATCTTCTGATTATAGCCTACAGCATATTCAAATAATAAGTCATAATGCAAGCAAAGGGAACATGCCAGCACCTGGAAACCCCCAGAAAGTCTGCAAGAGCAACAGAAAATCCAAGTGTAAATGCTACATGTAGGGAAGACAATGCCATAGCAGGAAAATGAGGTTTTGGTGTCCGTATTTAGGATCATAGGGAGATTCTCAGATTATTTTTTTTTTTTTTTATATTTTTAATAACAATCACATCAGAAGATTTCTCTTAATAAAAAGCCTTGCTAGAAGGAGCTTTAGAACAAATGAAAACTAACATATTGCAGACTGGTAGTACATAAACCAAGAGAGCTAAAGAAACTGAAATATTAAATAATTGAGCTATTAACATAATTTTTTCAAAAGTGCTCCAGGGGAATGACAGACCATTAAGCTAGTGGGGAAATAGACAGATTAAGACTTAGCTCAGTAAAAATTAGGGAAAAAATTTATTTACTGTCTACCTGATTCACTGCCAAAGAATTAAAAGAAGTGGTGTATAGGATCTAGCATTGGAGCTTAAAAACAATTTTAAAACAGATTTAAACAAGTTAAAAAAGCAGTTGATCTGAAGCCTACATATGATTAACATGTAAACTAATAAAGCTTATAAACAATCTTTCACGCCACCTCAAAGAATGGCTTACCTATATCAACAATGAGACTGCCAGGCTTTTGTTCCAGCAGAAAGTTCCGAACACGAGGCCATGCTTTGGTCTGCAGATCACTAAAGTAGGCAGCTGTATTTTCATACACACTGTGCACGTGCTGCTTTTCTAGCTGGGTAGCCTCATGTTCCATCCTGAAAACATAATGAAGATTACGTACAAAAAAACACAAACTGTTGCAGCATAGACTTTACATTTTACATGCATGCATAATCCAGGACCTCGTATGTTTACATCCATAAAATTATTACATCCATCTAACAGTCATATTTATAAAATAGTCTTTACTCAGAGGATCTGGTTTTATTTCATGAAAGTCAAGGAAAAATGTGAATGCATCATGTCCACTGTGAAGCATTATGTAACTGCACATGCCTATTCAAAAACAGGCACATTCCTGAGTTCACCAATATAGTAAAAGTTTATCTGGTGCAAAAGGGAGCCCATATTCAGTGGAAGTGCAGAATGGTTATAGAATCATAGAATCATTTAGCTTGGAAAGACCTTTACGATCACCAGTCCAACCAGTTAAGAACAGGATGTTAAGAATAAACTTTCCTTTTGTTGCTAATGTGAATAGGCTGGCAAACTACTACTATGTTACTTGAAATATAGCCTGGTCCCTGAAACCCCAAAATCACATGTAAGTGATCTGTGGTTTATCAGCTCTCTAGAAGCGATGAGTTCACTAAAATATTTCAGCAACAAAACCTCGATTTCCCTAGTCCCACTCCGCTATCTTCATGTCTTAGCACAGTATTTTAGTGTAGTGATTCGAGAAGTGCTATGTTCCTAAACTTTAAGCATTACCCCTAAGCTCATGTATAACACCAAGTAGATGCAGACACTGAATCCCTTCATACAGAATCTTACATCTTCCTTAATATATCCTCTCATCCAAGGACCAACCAGGTCAGGTCTGAATATCTGATGAAGGCCGATGAGATTACATTTCAAAGTGTTAAGGCATTCTTCAAACTAATTCAAACTGCCTGTTTATTTGCGAAATATTTCTTCCCAATATTAAAACAAAACTTATACAATTGTCCAAGAACTCAAGAGAGGTTAAGGCCTGTTTTCAAACATCAAACAGACTAAGCAATGTACTATCAAGATAAAACTATAAAAGTGACTCCTTTGCATTTGAAAAAGTCAGAAGCAAAGACTTTGATTTACTTTCCTTGATTTTCAAATTACATACATTTTGGAACCATAATAAAAATTTCTTCTTCATGTCACTTTAAGTATTGAAATACATTAGTATGAGAAAATAGATGAGAATATACGAGAAATGATGATATCGATGAGAAAAAACATTTCTTTTTTAAAATATATGTGTAATAAATAACGTGAGCTGTCACCTCAGCTGTTCTATAGACACAATCTGTTCGACACCTGTCCTCCAAATACAATCTTTTTAATTTGAAAAACGGGAGTTAATCCCAGTGACTGGAAAAACAACGTACTTCAAGTGTGTGTGAATGTTTACAGAATAGTATGTAAGGCTTGATCCATTTCACTGGTACTGTGTAAGAGGTGGGGACAAATTGTTAACAATTGTCACAGTCTATTCTGACTGTAGTATCTATGAATATCTCTCTTCAAAACATTTATGTTCAATATTTTCACAATCCTTACTTCATCTTTTTTCTACGATCCACAGTTTTCTTTTATGATGCATTAATTCACCTTTTGCTAGGTGCATATACACATATACATAAAAATTAATTTCAGGAAAAGTATAGTACATTGCTAATAGGCACATTTTCAGTGTCACTGAAAAGCGAAAAGCTGTAAGACTAAACAAAAGAAGCAACATAGACTTGAAATTATATTACATGTCCCAGAAGTTACTCACTCAGAACTTTTCTCAGAATCCATTTCAATTTATGTTGTGACACAGAATGGGTTAGTTGCAGTAGTTTCAAGTAAGTATTCCTTAGAGTCAAAAGCTCAATCCTTTGTTTCTAATTGACCCTTAAATAAAATAAATTAGGTAATTCATGTCTCCAGATGTCTTTTTTCTCTGTCTCAAAACATACTCTGTTTTGTTGTTCAACTGCCTAGGAATCCTCTATTTATACATAGTAATTCCAAAGACCAGAAATCATTTCTTTTCTTTTATTGCCTGATAAGCTCCTTGCTCTAATTTATATTTCATGTTTAGTTACTATGTGGTTCACCATATCCAAGTGCTTTCTTTTATCTTTCCACTTGAAGCTCTTTGTTCAATCTTTGCATTTCTTAAAAAACCAGAAAAGGCAGAATGTTTCAACCATTACACTGAATTCCAAATGCTATCTTTTTTTCCTCTATTTTCCCAAAATGTCTACACTGAATTCCAACACAGACTGAGATCTGGCTTAGTTTCCTATTGAATCCAAGACCATTAAGTTCTTCCTTTAACTTTCTTGTTCACTGGAACTGGTATTGAGTCTTCAGCTACACAGGAGATGCTGGAGACTTCCATGTATTACAACACAACATCAGATATACTTTTAGATATACTTAAAAATATTGTCAAGAAAATGATTTGGTTATAATAGCATAACAGTAGTATACTAAAGGACAAATAATTTCATGCACCATTCTGTAACAATTTCCATTCCTGCTGATTGTTTATATTTGGCAAATAATTAAGGCACATGATGAAATCAAACTTGCCAGTTTGACTTTCCAGTTGAGATCCATAATACTATCAGGTTTTACTTTGCAGCACGGCAGGAAATGTCCTAGCAATTAACCTCTTCATTTCAATGTTTACAAAATGCAAGGAACCTGTGGAGTCTGTCCAGACCTGCAGCTGTACCACTTTCACACAAGTATACTTTCACCAAAAAAACCCAGAAACCCAGACCCATGTAGCTTTACAAGCCAAACTCAATGCCTCTATTTCTCTTTCTCAACAAAAACAACCACTACAATTTCTTTGCTTTGGAAGTACCAGTCAGTGCCTCTGTTGGACATGAATTGGAGAAAACGTCAATTTCATCCAGCTTCTGGATTTAACTTCCAGGATAATTGGAAAGTCTGTTTTGTAAAGTAGGTAATGAAAATCTGCCCAGAAATCCCACTGCTTCAGCATCTGCTCCAGTTCTCATTTAAGCCACCCAGAAGCTGTCTGGCAAGACCAGCAAAGAGAAGAGAAGCAGAAGGTAGTAATTATGGACACTTTTCTCATGCTCAGTTCTTCTCCTCTTGTGCTTATGCTCCTGTCAAAGGGCTCATGCAGAGGCTTGGAGCAGAGATGGGAGTGTGCAATAAATTGGCACTGAGCTGTTCAGTCACTCTGCAGCAAGTCTTGCCAAGTCCCCAAAACACAAATGCAGTTCAACAAACGTCCACCTCCTGCAAACAAGCAGCTTGGATAAAAACTGAAAAGCAGGATTCTCTTCCCTTTCAGTGCTTCCTGGTCATCTTCCTGGTGATTCGTTCACGAGACTACAACAGGACCTTGTTGCACCCGATGTATTAAATGAGAGAAACTGGATGAAAACTGTACTGTCAATTCTGCTGAATTTGCAGGGAAATGGATCACTAGTCCATCACATATAACTGTGGTACATGAAAAAATTGTTTGAAAGTAAATAGATTATAGGCCATTGCTATTTTCCCTCTGTTAAATAAAACCCAAAACCAACCAAACAAAAAAAACCCCCTAAAATATTACAGCTTCCCAGAAGGTAAAAGGAATTGTACAAACACGATATATATTTTCATAGCTACATATCTCACTAAGAGCTCTCTGACTCTAACGTAATCTAATTTCTTCCCTTTCCATTAACATTTTGCAACCTTTTAGATAATTAACTTTTCAAGGATACTGCTTTAATAAAAGTCATGTTGCTTGGATATCTTTAATCGCTGCTGAAGTAAGAAATATGTTTAAGCAAGTCACCTTGAAATGAAAACAACCAAAATTAATAACCCCCATTCCCAACATTTTAAAAAAATCATGTTTGGGTTTTTTGGGGGTTTTTTTGGGAGGAGGAGTGTGTTTGAACTTTTGTTGTTGTTTTTGAAAGCATTTAATTTACAGTGTTGACTAATGGTATCAAATACTTCATCCTCAAGCAGACAAAATACTTGCTGGCTCCCAGATGCCTGGGGTGTCCTGACACTGAAGCACAGGAGGTAGTGTTCAGTCCAAAAAACACTGCCTCTACCACAGTCTACCAAAAGCTTCTCACACTTACCTGCGGTTCTGAATCACTTGCAGGCCTCCTCACCCACCCCAAGTTATCTCCTCCCCAGTCACCTACGATCTTCATCTTCCATCTTCTTTTCATTTATTACACCTTCCTCCATCTCCTTTAGCATGTGCTATGTCAGCACGACTATTTAACTTGATGTATAATACTGTAATGTGTAATACACGTTCAGCGCCTCCTTGCCTTTATATCCATGCCAAACACAATAGCTGGTATATGCTACAAAGCTTTTGTCAACGGCCTCTTTGACCAACCTTTAATTTTCCTGCATTGCTCCTATTTGGCTTGAAATCAACTGCTCTTGATTAATTTGAGCCACAGGCCTCCTTGTCTTCTCTCTTGCAACTGCCTATTTTCTCTAACCCTTTGATGAGCAGCATGAATTCACTCAATTCAGTGCAAGATTTCAGCCTATTAATGAAGGCCCCTCTTAGATACAACTTTTTCACACGCTGATGGGAATCCTCAACATCATTTTGGGTAAGAAGAACTGCATCAAAGATCTAGGAAATTCAGCACAGTTGTGTCTCTCTTTGTTGCCACAGCAACATAAATCTTTATTACACATGCAACTCCAGCTATGGATGAAATAACCTAATTAATTGCTTAAATGGAACAGGATAAACCGCAAGGGCTAGGTCCACATCCTCAGTACCCTGCTCTCCAGCAATAACATGTGCACTTGTAGCTGTTACTACCAACTAAGTAAAAGGTGAGGCAGTTCAATTTGCATTTCTCCCTTCATCTCTAGAACAGGGAGAACCACCTATTCAGTGAGAAATGCTTCCAGTTTACTTCCCAGACATATCAGTCTTTTCACTCAAATACAGGTAAGCCATGGAAAACTAAGTGTACAGCCCTAGTGGACATCTATAAACCACAGGTTTTTTTTCCAAGCAAAGACAAAAATCCAATTCTTCTCCAACAGCAAAACGTCATTGCAGCCCTTCTCAAAAACAAACCTAAGATTTCTTTATCAAAACTTTGCTCACCCTTGTATTGAATTTATAAATTATAGCAGCAACTTCCATTCTGGTTGACAGTGATTTCTCGTTTCAATAATGCAGACAGCAAATTGCCAACATAGTAAAGGGCTTCCAGATATGAATCATTACACAAAGCAGCTGTATTAGTAAACAGATGATAATAAAACAAAATAATAGGAAGCTGTCATGAACAGCTAAACTAGCTGCAATGAAAGTTTAGCAGGAGGATACAATAGGAGATGATTTGCTTACATAAGGCTAACAGTTCCAGTAATTAATTTCAACCACGCATGAACCATTATCATCCCATGAAAAAGCACAGCCTGAAATCAGAGCAAGGGAAGCTCCATGCAGCATTACTAAGACCTTTTTGAGGTGAAATCCTGATTCAAAACCCTTCCTCCAGAAAAATCTGGGAAATTCTGAAATGAAAAAAAAAGTGCTGGGACACATTTGACAAGAACCACTGTTAGCTGAAACACCAACTGTGGAACGAGCCTTTAAAAGTAATTTTATTGACTGAAATTAAGTCACTATCATTGTATCTTTTCTTACTAAAATACATAGAACTTTGTCCCAGCTAAATATTGAAAGCTTTGCTCTTCAAAGACCTTGGACAAAATAAGCTCATCGTTCAAGCTCTAGTAACTCAAAATGACAGGCATTCACTGTCACATTCATTTTGTCAGCTTTATTCTCCAGTTCAGACAAAACCTTGTACTAGTCACTGCACATTCTTGGATCAGTTAATCATTTAATATTCTCCTTGCTGTTTCGCATTTCGGGTCATAGTCTATGTACCTGAAACGTTGCACTGTAAACAGATTTATTTTCACTAAGTACATAAACCCCATTCCCTAGATAGGTAACATTTCTGCTAAATAAAAATGTACAAACATGGACCCTTGGCGATTAAAAAACTCTGAAAGGAGAAACATACTCATGCAGAAGTTTCAGTCCCTTTATGTGTCTGTTCATCTCTACTATCACATCAAAATCACAAATCAGCTCCCAGCACAGAGTCTCTTCCTACTGAAGACCGACACAGTCAAAAACCTGTGACGGTGGATGTGCACTGATGTGCATCTTCAGATCCTGCACAGAAACACTCTGTACAGACATTAGAGGAGAAGGGAAGACTAGGAAAAAATTGGCCTACTAAGCAGGAAGGAAAGTCTAATAATAAGTGGTGCTGAGAAGAGCAAAGTGTTTAGGTTTTTCTTCTTCACTATTCATGTTAATTGCCACCAGGTGTCAATACATCAGTGACAAAGGGATAAGAACTTAGGCAGACAACAGGTTGGGGTTTTTAATTTCAGGGTTTTCTAAACAACTAGCCTAATAAACAGTACATAGGGAACTGATTGCACTGGTCTCGGATTAGCCAGTCTCAGAGCCACAAGAAATTAGTTTTGAGAAACTGTGGGCAACATGTACTATCCCTGCCCTCATCATATTCTACTAAAAAAATTAGTGACAGTTGTTTTAGATTTTAGAAGTTACAGTAGAAGGTTACCATTTCGAAAAGGATATTTAAAGCGTAGTTATCAAAATTCACTATCACACTGGAAGGATACCCTGAGCAAACCTGTCCAGAAATATGCTTTGGACAGTCCTCAATAATTTCCTTGTATGATGGAGTAGAGAGTAAGATTATACCTGCAGACAGACCAAATAATCAGAGTTAAAATGAACTGCATAATGGTATCAGAATTCAAATGTTTAAACAGATCAAAAAAGACAAAAGCAAAGAATTACTTTTAGATAAGAATAACCAACTGCACAAAGAAAGACTGAAGGAGGCAGGATGGGATGACTGACAGCAGTTCTACAGAAGTGGATCTGGGCTCTATAACAGTTCACAGATTTAACAACACATGCTATGTTGTTATGGTGGCTTTAGCAATATACTGTTGCCAAAAAAAAACCAAAAAACAACAACCCAAAACCAAAATCAGGACCAGCACACAGAAACAGGGCAGATATCTGCAAGTTACATACAATTTTCTGTCTCCTACATTCAGCACTGCTGGCATATCAGTTTGAGCACTATGTTCAATTTCAAGCAAGAACTTAGGAGAGAACAATTATGAAATATTATATATCTCTAAGAGATCAGGAACCAAGTAAACCCTGGGGACAGAAATTTGTTTCAAAGTGTTTGTCCAGAATGAGAGAGCACCATCTCATACAAGAAGGGCTGTTGCAAAGTGGAGGGAAAAACCTGTTTACCAAAATAGAAGGGTAGACAAAAGATAGGGGCTTAATCTACAACAAGGAAGATATTAATAGGGCATTTTAAACAAAAGAACAGAAAAGCAGTGGAAATGACTGTGGACTGGGTATGACATGGGGCCTCCATCAATGAGGTCGTAAAAATGTACGTCAGTTAAGCACCTGTCAGGAAATACTGTGCGCCCTGCATCAGTATCTCAAAGCCCCTGGCCATGCCAATCTACCCACAAGATTTAAATGCACCTATTTTTTCTCCTTGGTCACTGTATCTCTCAAACATTTGTATACAATTATCATGTCTCCTCATTTTCCAGCAGTTAAGCAAGCATTAAATATTTAGTTCTTTTCATCCTCCCTGATCAATCAGTCAAGGGAGTCTCTTACAAGTATTGTTGTTATTCTCTGTATCCTCTCCATATATCTTGATTCTTTCGGCCAAAGTATATTCGCAGGAGTATTTGATTCCTGAATGTCATTCTACAGTTCTGGAATTACGTTTTTCTAAATTTCTTCTGTTTCCTCACACTCTGGGTTTGCATTTAGAGTACTATTTTCAGTTGGATTAGTTTTAATTTATGCAGTATAATTCTCCTCTTTTTTTCACTCATAGCACATCACTGTTGGTGCTTACACGGTACTTGGTGTAACATCCAAAACCTCCCCATTTAAAATGATTTACAAACTGACTTAAGACATTCAATTACTTGAAAACGTATCTTGTGCTGAAATCTTAGAGACAGAAAGATAATTATCACATTATCAAGTAGGATCTCAAATGGAGGCTGCCAATGGTTACCTTTGATCTCAAGATGAAATATAAAACATCGCAGAATCAATTACAGTAATTACAGAACTACTAAGTGGTTTCTCTTGATACATTTTATAAACTACTCTTGATTATCATGTTTATTACAACTGAACATATCACTTCCTATCTTAAAATATTCATATACAACTGTATGCAGTGTTCAGCATACTCGTCAAATAGAGTTTTAAAAGAAGAAGAGATCTAGTGGCAGATAGTACTAGGTATTAAGTTACCTGAGTACATGACCACTAGAATGAAATCAAAGCCAGTATGACATTTTTGTTATCCTACAAAACTAAAAAATCTGACTCATACACTTTAATTTTTTTTGTATTTTTTAGTTATAGGAAGTCATGTATTTATATTTACTTTCTTGGAAAAGAAAAGGTGTCTCATATGTCTTTGAGACTAGAGCTCAAAGGTATCTTAAATACTCTCTAATAGTAACTGGGTGCTTATGCAGCTGACAAAGGCTCCTGAAAATACAACAGTAATCCTATCAGGATTCAGATTTAGATTTAGAGGCAGAAAAACTGCATTATGTTGTTACTAAAAGGTTGAGGCATAACCCTCTGTGAAGTGTCTCTCACCAACAGCTTCTTCCAGTGGTAGCTGTAGTAGACTGAGCAGTGTGAAGGCCTAGTGGTCCTGTAGTCAAAATCCCTAGAGAAGATCCTTTGTTTTCGTGAATCACCAGACCTTCACTGAAAGGTTACTTCCTTTTAAATGCACCATAGTATGAGTGATACCTTTTTACATGACTTGTTATTTCTAAGTCCTGTATTTTAAAGTCAAGAAAGGCCTTTGCACAACACAATTTTTCCTCATCAGTATGGCAGGAAAGGCTCCCTGAGGGAGCTGAAATTTCATATAAACACTATTAAAGTTCTCCATTTGGAAAATATTTTAATCCCATGGCCTTTTTAGGTGTAATTTTTTTTTCTTAAAATCTAGAAATTATTGTATGATGGGGAACAAAAGTTAATACCTACAAACATCAATATCTGGAGCATCAAAAGTAATATTATCTTCGAAGAAATATGGGCCACAAGTAATTAATTTCTCTGAAACTATTACATGTTGATATGAATGTAAAGTTTTCTTCAAAATGGAGTATTTTTCAACAGCAAAACACAAACCAAGTTATACAGTATCTTTGGTCCAACTGTGTTCTGCTTAAACTTTTCTGAGGAAAAAAAATCAGCCAGGATTCTGTGTCACATGAGTTTAAGTCAGTTACATAAAGCCTGGCTATGACACAAGTATTTATCTTTTTTTTCAGTTAGGCTCTTTTTCTCATAGTCATTCAGTTGGTATTTCTATGTCCATTTATGAGGATACATACCAGCATCTTTACTCTTCATTTTTTCATTTTAAAATTATTTCATAAGCATATAGAAACCAGCTATATTTTTTCAATCTCTTTAATCTTCATAAATGTAAGAGATATATGGCCCTCAAGCAGGAGGTTTTCTGTCACAGAGGAGTATTCCGTTGCTATCACTACCTATAAACTGGCCCATGTAGATCCTGGTACTGCAAAGACATGGACATCTGCTTAACTTTATGCTGTAAATCATCTTACCAACCTCAGGTAGCCTATGAATAATAACTACAGGCAGGTACTTGCAAATAAAATTTTTCAGGACTGAGCCTTATGCTGTTTGTACTGTCTCATATTCTGACTCATCCATCCAGAATGGACAGCAGAATACCTGCAAATCTGAGAGTTTGCATGGGAAGCGTTTATCCCTTGATGCGGGGCTGATTTCAAACTCTGTTCAAAGACATGGTCTATAAATAGCACATATTACTGAAATAAATATATTTATGTACTAGACTGAAAACAAGTTACTGAAACAAAGCCAACCCCCCTGGGGTTCATGAAGGGGCATGAAAAAGTCCTGAAAGGACCAGTTATGTTGCTCATGGAGAGGCTGCTGAATGTTTTTCTTATCTCCTTCTCGAGTTTCATGCACAATATCATAAACTCCAGCAGCACACTCCACCTGAGCAACTATATCAGCAAAGAATGTCATCCTGTGCACTACGTCAACACAGCAGGGCTGCTGAATTCTGCCAGAAATTCTTTGCAAAAGAAAAGGCACGGGTGAGCTGGATCCCTGAGCTCTGGCTGCTCCCACTGATGCTCAGCAGGAATGAAAATCCCTTTACTAACATTCATTAAGCAGCGAACACTCTGCAATGCTGAGAGTTCTATGTGGAGGCAATACCTCAGTATTTCTAATTTTCTAGGAAAGGAAGAAAATAATTAAGAACTATTACGGTTTAGGATTGCTCCAGGTCATCGCTTAGGACTGTCTGCCAATGCACAGCGCATACCTAATTTTTAACTAATCAGGCGACCACAGAGAAACTTACTATTTCTGTGGCAAATTCCCCCCTGCGTTTCGTAAAAACTCCCCTCCCCAACTGCTACACCAAATTCAGCTCCAGCATCCACGCTCGTTCCCAGCTCTGCAACCCGCGGCTCCGTTCAATTAAAA
>VZTE01000500.1:509622-597410 GCA_013397775.1 Eulacestoma nigropectus
CGTCCCGATCCCTCACTTCCCCGCAAGCAGGAGGAGGCGGGGTACGACAGAAAAAGGGCCGGGTTACCAATTCCCTGTTAACTCTTCTCCTTGCGGTCTTGTCTCATCCCTTGGGTGTCTTCTGCGAGGAGGGTGGTGCTGATGGAGATGATGGTGCCGGTGGGATGCTCCGTCAAGGAAGTGGGGGGTTGGGGGGGGGGGAGCAGCAGAGTCCTCGAGCTCCTCTAAACCGAGGTTGATGGGAGCCGTGCTGTCTGCTGGTGGCAAAAGCGGCCAAGGAAGATTAGCCCTTGCTCATTTAAAGGTTAAGCTCAAAGCTTACCTTTGTGACTCGGTCCTGTCTGCAAGTCTTCCCATCCCGTGACGCCTGAGAGTAAATAATTTTTTCTTGCCCTACTGCTGTACTGATTCCTATTAAAGCAATCTAAAAATGGCAGATGGTTTCTATACTTTCATATACTTACAGGTGTTTATTAGGCAAGTACACAAAACCCCAGCCACGCACCAGGACCCTGATACAATTAGCACTACAGACATGAGCTAAAGAGACAGTCCTGTCCCAAGAACTTATACATTATGTATAAGAGATTACAGATAAAGAATAATGCAATGAAACAATACCAGCCAGTATGACAGGCAGGGAACTCAGCACATCATTGCACAAAGTACTGAATGTATTGAACTATTTACTGTTACAAGTAGTCTTTTGCTCAAATCAGCTTCAAGGTACCTGGAGACAGGATTATGAGGAACATGAGTGTGTATTGATGGGGTTTTCAAAACTGCCAAAATTACTCAAGAACATGCATTCCCTTTATTTTGACAATCTCACCTGAACTAAAAGATTTGGGAGAAGATTATAAGAACAAGATGAGAATAACTATACCAAAAACACATAAGCCTAATATTCTATTAAATGTACCGAAGTCATGGAGTAATGATGAAACTCTTGGTCTCCATTATGAAGGAATTCAACAGCTAGATAATAACTAACCTTCTTAACACCTTCAAAGAACTCTGACTAATTTATAAGATGTGAATGTCCTTTGCAAACACTGTGTTGACTTGGCCCCGTTATTCCATTCTTCCACGTACATTCTGCTAATTTAATTCTGTAACGTAGTGTCAGCTAAATTGGCGCAGAAAAATCAGGGTCTGCCATTCCCAGACTCTTTCAGATACCTTTTTTGGAAGATGATGCCATATTTGCCTCATTCTTCCTTCAGGTAAAATTCCTCAAGTGTGAATACCACCTGGTCCATGTTATTTGTTGACATAATTATTTACTTATTTTAAAAGCTCTTCAGTTTGAAATAACTGCCTCAAATTCAACCTTCTTAGAAAAAGATTCTGTTGTAGACTCATAAAACTCTACTGTGGGGAATTCACACAGCCTTTTCCCTTAACACCTAATCTTTCCTGGACGTTCCTTAAAACTACAATTATGTATCAGTCCTATAGATTCTCACCAGACTTCCTGCTTCTGATGCGTTTAAAATAGATGTTAGCCATGTAGCTTAATACACTTTAGCAAAAAAACCCCCAAACCTCACATTTATTAAGGTCTCATCATGGTCTCATCATACAAATTTAGGCAGAATGAAAATAGAATACCTTTTCCTTTGAAGTACTATGCATGTACAATTACATAATAAATTACAGTCTGTAGCAACCCCTCCTCCCTAAACAATTAAAAGACCTTATTAAAATCAATTTTTTTCTATATTAAAAAGGATTTAGGTCACTAAATTAAGTGACTAAATGTTGGGAAAGCCAGAAGGCTGCCCGTGAAACCTTAATTCAGACCTCTTGTGCATGTGCATTGCAACCCTGTACTTAATTATGAGTTTGTCTGCAGAATACCAGGCTCCATTTGGAACATTTGGAATTATGTAGTGGCAAGCATGTATGACTGGCTAATTATGTTGCCTCTTGTTCCCATTCAGTTATTCCTTTACTTTCTAGCATCTCTTTTGTGCTCATCCCTTATCATCTCTCATCTGGAGATTGTTCTTTCCCTGGTCTGTCCAAAACCTTTACCCTTAGATAACCTTTTGTAGTCAATCAAGTAAAGGTTTTTACCATAGGGTTACAGCAATTGCTAATTATTTCTTCAAAAGTTACTTGTGAGTTTTCTCCAAAGGTGAGGGGGGAAAAAAAAAAAGAAAAGAAAAAGGAATAAAAACAAAACAAGGGGAAAAAGAGAAGGAAAACCAAGGAAATAAAAGTATACAGGTTGAAGCAGAGGGGAAATAAGGAATCGAGGTCAGTCTTCATGATATCATAGAGCTTCCTTATTACAAAGGATCAGCTCTCAAATTACAAGCTTTACAAAGAGACAGTTGTACTTGAAAGCAAGAGGAGGCATTAAGTTGCCTGGTGCCCTAGAGGGGAAGGATCATGCTGTATTTATAAATGAGGCTGCAGTGTCTCAGTAGACATTCTGGAAAACTGACGATTTTTTTTTTTAATTTGTTACAAAGACTCTACTTTATGTCTGCTTCTGTTGGAATAAGGCCTCATCAGTCAAAGACATTGTTTCCTCTCTACAATAAGTATTACAAAGAACAAACACCTTTGAGAGTCTTGTTTTCTGTGCAGATGCTTGAGAAGTAGTCATGAGCTAATGACTTACACCTTTGGTTGGTGAATTTGGTCTTCACATCGAATTATAATGTTACTGTCAAACTTTAATGTTGTTTTAAAAAGTTTTCCAGCAAAACTAACAAGAGATGGAAGCAGTGGTGTTTGTGATAGTACTACAGTGAACTAAAAGCAGTATTTCCACTTCATGGGAAATTTTAGACCTGAAAAGGCTAAAGAAATAACTATTCAATATTCTTTAGCAGTAAATATTAATTTTTTTTTTTCTGGAACCTGAAAATCCAAAGAAAATTTGAGCTAGAAAAACCATGCTATTTCCTAAATGAAATGGGCTCTCTAAAGGCTTAAGTTTCCAAGTGAAATTGAGTATAAATATATTTTGTTATCCTGGCAATCTCAATATCACGAAAGTCAAATTTTCAAAAGAAGTTGCTAAAAATGGTAGTTATTCTCCTGAGTGCTTCAGTCTTTAGGGACTTTCTGACCCTTTCCCATACATGGTCTTTGTAATCATTGGCAATAGAAACTTGATTTCTTAAATAAAAATCATATCCTCTGCTTCTTATTTGCTTCCAGGAGTTTTAATAATAAAAAAATCCCCAAAATTTTGATAATACTGTGTGCTGAGCTATGCTACAGGGTATAAAGGATTTACTTTGAATGGGATAAGAAAGCAGAACTAATTTTCTGAACGTAAACCATGTTACAGTCTAGTAAAATTAAACACTCATGACTTCAGGAACATAACTGGGCAGATATTTTTTCCCATAGGCTTACTATGCAGTCAGGCTTGTATCGTGGGAGATTTTTAATGTGTGGCCTTCATAACCTACCATGCAGAGCTGCTGTGGGGATTAACTAGTTAAGATTTGCAAAGTGCTTTGAAGATTATAAGGCATTAAGTTGCACAAGTGCTAAGCACTATTATTTAATACTTAAGTACAACCAAGCTTTACAGGACAACTCATGTTCACCTCACTAGGAAGAGTCTTTGTGATTTCTTTGTGATTTCAATACAGTTGTTGCAAGAGGTACAGCAAGCAGAACTGACCACAAAAGAGGGAAATTTCTTTCTTGTTTCACTATCAGAGACTAAAGTGAGAGACAATTGTAGTGGTATTGCAGAAAAATTAGCTGCAAAATAATTATTATGAAATGCAATAATAGAAATCCACATAAAAATGCAGGGCTCCTTAATGTGCCAGTACTGTCATTTTTACTATGTCCTATCTTTCCCAAGTAGATCCACAGAGTATTCTCCAGGAAGCAGAACTCCAAATCCCAGACCTATAGATGAGCCAAATATATCAATTTTATCAGCCAAAAATGCTGCCAAGTGACAGTAGAGATAGGTAAAATCTGTACATTGGTAAGCTGTACTTCATATATATTTTAGCTTATTTAAGTCAAAATTTTGTAAGAAAAATGAACACAGGCTGTTGTCTTTATCAATCAGATTGGGAACACCTTGTGCTGATACAATTGCTTTGTTGGGTTTCATTTTGATATAAACTTTCCTCTTTCTTGTTTTGTAATGTCAGTTTTCAGCAGCAGAAGTCATTGGGATTTTTTGTGGTGGCAAAGGGACAAAGCATTTTTTAATAAAATAACAGTGCAAAACAGGACAATATAACATAATTTTGCACCTAAGTATGCTGGAGATAGAGGAACACAAGTGTTTCAAGACTGCTGACAGGCACATACTATAGGGGTTAGGGTGGCACATTGTTCGACCCTGAGCTGCATCCCAGCATCCTGAAGACACAAAGACCTTATTTGGCATGCAGAGAAGTAGGGTTGGGTTTATTTACCTTACAAGGACTAATTATTATTCAATGGAAGTGTCTTTTCATGACAAAGCACTTAGTACTTGCATTTCTTGCCTCTGCAAAAGTGCTGCAGACATTTCACAAGGACAGACTTTTCAAGTATATGCATTTCCTCTCTGTGGCTAAAAATAAAGATATACTTTTCTATAGTGTTTTGACATTTTGATCTCAATTGAAGCATATAATAAAAATTCAATTCACTGACTGTCTCCAGTATGACCTGAAATTCAGCTTCAAAGATAAGTAAAGGTAAAAGAGGGAGAACAGAAGGTGAATGCTGTACTTGCACAACAGAGATTCTTGTCCATTTCTGGGTCAAGGAAGCTGCCCCTAATGCTTCTACTTCTCTTCAGGAATCATAAGCTTTGCTTCCTCTATTAAGTTAATAACAATCATTGTGTCACAGAAGAACAAATTACTTTTCTGAAAACACAAATGAAGTCCATGAATAAGCCAGAGTTCAACTTAGCTTTCTAGACACTGACTCCTGTCCCAGACTACTTTAGTTATTCAATTTAGAAACAGCTTAAAACAGACTAGAACAGTGTGGTACACGTTGTTCAGAGAAACGATTTGTGTGTGGTGGCAAATTTGACTCTGCGCACTCTGTTAACAGGGTCTTGCCAGGCTTTTGACCAGCTGTCCCCAGAGATGTGGGGAACTGGAGGTAGTACTCTTCATTCAGATTCTGCTCTTAAATTCAAAAGCGATCTTGCGGAGATTCAGAGCTTCTTTGTTCTCAAGAGGTTTTAGAGCTTTTCCAATCCTTTATCTGAGGCTCCACTCACCTCCACATTTGCTCTCCCACCACAGTGTCACAGCAAAAGCAAAAAAAGCAACTCAGCTGTAACATTCTTTCCTTTTGCCTTCCCAGGAACCTTTTCTTTGATTTCCTTACTGCCTTCTCTTTTGTTTAAAGAATCTTAAATCATACCATGGCAGCTACTTGTTATTAATTTTAGATTCAAATTATGGGTTACTTAGGGTGTTGCTCATACCAACAATAAACTACTTGACTTGCATTAGTATTCTTAATGCTTATTTTGGCAGATGTGCAATTGTGTTTCTGAAAGGGCAGACATTTACCAGGTACATTAAAAATCTAGTTAGAATTTGAAAAAAATACATTTGGCACTTCTGATACTTGAGTTACTGACCTTGAAAGATACAATGACTGCTACCAATTTCTCATACTGTGCAGATCATCACACAGTTTGGAAATGGGTGAATGTGATTCAGTTCTCATGTGATTTTGGTGTATTGAGCAAGAAACACTTAAACACTGTAAAAACAGAACCATCAACAAATGTTTTCAAATGTTGCTTAAACCACTCCCTATTGTACAAGACAGAAAGAAATACAATAAGCAAGCATCCCATCAGTCCCTCCATGGAATGGATCACACACCATTGATAGGCAGTGCCTATGTGTCATGCTGGCAGTGGCAACATGGGCAGTATGGAAAGATGGCATGTCCACAGTCTCCTCTTATTCTCAGCAGACCAAGATGCATTACAGCAAGACCATGTGCATCTTTCTTATCTTTTCCTTTCTTCAGCTGGAAGATGAGTTTAGAATAGGACCTTAAATATTGTCTTTCTCTGCTGAACTAGCTACCTGAACTACTGTGAATATGTCAGCTCTCTGGTACCCTAAGCTCCCAGCAGAAACTGTTTTTCTGGGGCTGTAGAGTCCTCTGTCTTTTCTCCATAGTGCTTCCTATTCTTCCCATGCATACCCATATCCTTTAACTCTCAGGACCAAATAGCCCAAAGTGTTCATCTTGACCCAAAGCATTGAGGTCTGTTTTCTTATCCATCAGCCCATTTCATGGGGGGAAGAGGAGGTGGCAGGGAGATTAGTCTAATTTAATTCTTCTGATCACCAAGAAGCAGAAAACATATACGATGTGCTCCAGTAAGACCTTCTTGTCTAAACTGCACCAGAACTAGGAAAAGTCTCACTTTAGTTGCATATGTGTAATAGTGTGAATTTCCATCCTAAGCAGAGAAAAATGGCAAGAAAAGCTGTTAACATCAAAGAGTCTGAATTTTGAGTTCTCAGTATTTCTTAACTTATTGCCATGGTATTCCTCCTGCAGACTCAATCCAGTGAAATGCTGAAAATGCTTCTTCTATTCCTTTGTATTTAAAAATGGATTGATGGAAAGGAATTTTTTTGGAAGCAGTTCTTAGACATGGCTCATAAATCTGTTATATTCCAGGACCTTTACCTTTGCCCATTTTTAAGGTAAAGTAACAAAGTGAAGTGTCTTGTGCTTCATTGAAAACTGATTTTCTCTCCCTTCTTTTTTAGTTTAATTTAGTTGTATGAAAAGGTATTTGGGGAAAAAAAATACCCCAAAAAATGAAGAGAATATTACTAAAAATAAATCTAACCAAAGAACATGTGTTGAAGAGTTGCAGAGTCCTCTCAGTCCAGAGGAACAGACTTAGTAAAAAATGTGCCTTTTTCTCAACCATAACAATTAACTCAATAACAGGAGCTTCTTAAGATCTGGGAATAACTCCTGTTATTGTTATGGGTCTCCACATGGGGGGATGGGATGGGCACATCTCCAAGTTCATCATAGTCTCACCAAAAACTTCTACCTTGACAACTTCATTCCAGAATCTAGCTTTCTGCACCCTTCTATGAGCAAGAGGAAACTCAGATTCAGAAATGCAAGTGGAAGTGGAAGTGAGTGCTGAAGAACAATGATGTGGCATTCTGGAGACCACACCTCAAAGATCTTTCTCAAAGGCTATCTCTAGCTTCAGATAATAAGTCGTTCACAAAAGAGGGTCTCCAGCCAGTGCTGTGATAGATAGCTGATTAAAAGATCAGAAAGTCTTCACAATTTGGCATTGTGGGGCTGAAGAAAAGACTGTATATCATATACTACCAACAATCTACTCTCCTAAATCCCTGTGTCCCCTCTCCAGGCCACAGAATGCAGGTGTGCAGGTGTTGTGAAAGCATCCCTAGATATGCTCTGGATAGCAATTAAGTCAATTATTAGGTCCTGGGAATCTTACTCTCTTTCCATATCTGAAACTTTTAAATTACTTTCCTTTTCCTTCTCCAGAAAGGAGAAAAATCTTGGGGAAAATTCTGACAAGGCTGCTGAACTGCTATTCCAGTCCGTTGCAGTTTCAGGCACAAAAGAACACTACCTCACCTGGAAATTTCTCATCTTTATTCCAGGCAATAGCTCCCTCAGCTTTACTTTCCAAGAAGACCCATGCTAAGCAGAGGGATTCACTCCTCTCACAGGGGCAGTAAGTACTGAGTTGCTATCCTGGTCGTATATTATGGAACTATTTCCATTTTGAAGGGAGTTGCCTGTAACTTCCAGCTGGGTCTTTAACAGAGGTTTCCACTTAACTGTTGACAACACTTTTTTCACTTTTCATAACAAACTGTCTTTCTGAATTTCACTTCTCATCTTGAAAATACACCTTCTTTAGTCCACTAAAGCTGTATGTTCACTTTTCTTGTGCCTCTGAAGGATCCTAATACCAGTAAGATCACCCAAAATACACAACAGAACTTTGGCAGACTTTGAAATGGTTAGCCATTTTAGACTTACCCATAGAGCTTACTTTCCAAGAACATTTGGATTTCTGCTTTGGAAGCATACTGTTGTCACCAGCAGGGAGAAATGAACATGTTCCTCCATTGATCTCACTTGGAGCATTTAGACCTCAAAAGAGTGACCAGTGGCAGGAAAAGCACCTGGCATAAGGAGTAAAAAGATGTGGTTGAAATGCAGTACTCCCAAAATCTCTAAACAGAAAAGCTGTGTAAAATGTTCTTGAGCACAAGTTGACTTTAGGTTGGCATCTCTGTACTTTGATAGGAATTGCAAAAGACCTGAAGGGAAATGTCTGGTAAGGGCCAGGATGCTGAGTATTATTGCATTCAGAGGGACGGGGAGCAGGGAACTTTACCTTCTCTGGATATGCTTACACAGTAAGTTGTTTGGCTTCTACCAGTTTAACCACTACCAATCACACTTGTCACATAGCTGTGCACTAGTTCTGCATCCCCAGTAAAGATTTTTAGAGCTTGCTAACCGCATATCTGCACTTGGACAACATATACAATTCCCATTAAAGCAGACAAATGGATGCTGCTGAGCCATCTCTTTGAAAGTATGTTTAATTATATAACCTAAGTTGCAAGTATTTCCTCACAGATGAAAATATCTCAGCTTAGATGGCTACAGAGAGGGGACTGTGCATCTGAAATATCCCCACAAGACCAGAAAATACAATGTAGAAACTGTACAAGACCTGTGCTCTTCTGCAGAAGTGTGGAAGCCTGGCGGGATCCCTTAAGTCATCACAAACGGCATTGAAATCTAGACTTAGATTGCTGAACTGAAGCCTGCTGTCTTCATTTGAGTGAATATCTAGAGATCCCTTAAGTCAATATGAGACCTATTTAGACTGGAGTTCAGAAAACAGATCAGATAGCAAAATATAGGGATGTTAGGATTTATGAGTCTTAACTTCCAAAAAAAAGTGTTCTTTTTGGCTGATTCAGAGTAAGAATCACAAGACCAGACTCTGTTCCCAAATTTGCACTTGCTACTAATGTGAAGTGCCCCTTAAGATTCTTGTGCTGCTTTGATAAATACTTACAGTCAGCCCAACTAGAAATTTGATGAGCTTTCCTTGGTATACTATGTAGACATGAACTTAAAATATTTTTGGAAACATGTAATTTGTTGGAGTTTAATACTATTTTGCAGCATTAGTAGTTCTTGTCTTACTTGTATTACTCCACAGTTTTGTTTATATTATATCTATATGTAGATCATATTTTAATAATGGAAACAAACATTTATCAGAAATTTTCAGTGCTCTTCTCCAAGAGTCATGATATTTACCCTAGTTTCTGTTTGGTATTGTTACAAATGAAATGTTTTTGCTTTGTACATGTGTCTCATTTGTTCATTTAACTGTATTTTTCTGTTCTACACAGAGTCTCAACCTGTACTCATCATCTAAGCATCTGAATCACTCTGCAAACATGTAAGTAGTATGAGGGGTATAAATCAGTACTCTCATGATTCTGCCTTGTCTATTTAGCTCAGCTCTCACACTTCAACCTCTTATCTGAGTCTGGAGATCAGTTTAGGGGATACCCCAGCCCAAAAGGCCCACTACCCCAGGATGTAGGAGCTGAATTCTGCATTATGGCAGAAAGCTAGGTTGTGTCACACCTTTTAAACATATCCTCAAGACTCTGAAACTTTTCCATGAGTATTGATGACCTTATTCAGGAATCTTGTGAGAAGGTGGTACTCTGATGGAGGAAGATCATATGAACAAACCCTTTCAGAGCTCATGTTGGTGTGCGTTCAGGACATACAGCTGTTAAGATCAAAGGATCACTCTAAGGTTGATGCAAACTTTACATTCTGCTCTGCATAGGCGTAACTCAAAAAGGACTGGCTGGTCCCAGTTCAGGCAGCATGTATTACTGAAGTGACTGTACACAGGGAAAAGGAAACCTATTCCTGTGTTATACCTCAAGCTCCGCAAGTTTATCATTATTACTCTTTTACTACTGAGAATTTTCAAGGCTCTAAAGAAAAAAATAATAATTCAGCAATGGCTGTTTGTCTACTCTGAGGAGGAGAGATGGCAAGTTTTGAAAGAATTTGCCTCAGTCAGAGAAAAATTATTGGTCTGAAACACAAACCTCTTGTTGGTCAGTGGCAGGCACGTTCTTCATGTAATATTCTCCACTCTTAGTGACCATTATCCTGATGGGAGATCCCTATCTCCAGAGAGCAGACTGTACATTCCTAGTCCAAGGCTGCCACTAGGACATTGAAAGATAAGGAGAGACAAGGACAAGATTCTCACCTACAGTGAGGCCCATCTAATCAACATGTAGCCTTTATGTCTTCACAAGGGAAGCTACATCTAGCAAACTGATTCTTGCTGCCAGGAAGGTTGGTCAGTACATGCCAGTGTTGTGCTGCTTCATTGATTTCCCTTGTTTCCTCAAAGGAGATGTAAGTGCATGGGCTCATAGCTGGTTACACTTCCTTTCAGAGATAACAAGGCTCCATGGAGAAGAAGACAACATCAAAAATCACAAGATCATCAGCCAAGAGGACAAGAACTGCCAGTCCTGTGACAACCACAGTATCTTCTCTGAGAACTAAGGTGCAGTATCTGATACCTCCCTTTACCTGCAGCTTCCTCTTACACAAGCAGCCCCTTCTTAGCAAGAGATGCCTTAAATGACCATCAAACCAAGAGCTATAAATTTATATTACAGAACTGGGTATATTTCTTTCTACTTAGGTGCATACTTGTGATTTTCATGCTCACTTCTACAACAAGGAGCAGTTCTTTACCATCTGGAGAAAGAGAAACAATTAGCTTAAATGTATTTGAATATTTGATATTTTGTACAAAGTCTGGCAGAGAACATTTGAAATATAAACATTTACATTACGCATATCAGTTATTGCTCTCTCTCTTTTATGCAAGAAAGCTTTATTTGTAAATAGTTTAATTTTCCTTTATCTCAGCTCTTTCAAAGCTGTAACACCTCTATATTAGAAGACTGTATCCCTAGGATTTCAAATTTGAGTACAATTAAGACAATATAATTCTGAGTTTTCCATCAGTCCACAAAAATTCTCAAACCAAATGCTTAAAGAGCTACTCTTTTTGGCAACACTGAAGCTTTTCAGTTTATTAGCTTTCTTATTCCAGGAATCTCAGAGAAGTGATTTTAGCCAATTAAATCCCATAAGCACGCATAAAAAAATATTTGGTTTGCCATCTTGGTTAAAGTTTTAAATGATGATTGGATCACTCTGTTTACTTCCATTGTCAATAATTTTATTTTGTTAGGAATTTAAGAGAATACTAGCAGAATCTTTCCTTAACAGTTTCCTCCTTGCCAATATTTTGCTATTATACAAAAAATAGGACCATACAGGTCCCTTTCTGATTTCTCAAAAAAAAAAGAAAAAAAAAAAGACGTCTCTGATAGATTCATCTCTGTTAACTTGGTACCCCTTAAACTTCCTGTCTGACCAGGCATACTTACCTACCTAACAGTCAGTACTCCCATATGGATAGCAGGGAAAGAGGGACAGGCAGTTTGTTATACTCTCTAAAAGGTGGGATTATCTGCCTTCCAGGGGTTCCTCATACTGTCTGCTAAAAAGCCAATTCAACAAATTAAATTGGAGCACATGTTCAGTGTGCTTCAATAATGTGCTCAGATGACTCTGGTCAAGTAAGAGGAATATAGCCCCAACAAAGCTGTGTGATTTGAGTAAGAAAGACAATTAAGTGCAAGGTAACTGTTTTATAATTTTTCCAAAACCAGAAAGATAGCAAAGAGCAAATGCAGGGTCAGATTTCACTATCACCACTCACATTGAGTAGTGCTTCCTAGTTAACTAAGTTGTTACTAGCTACTGATCCAAATGTGTCTAAATAAATTTAACAAAATCAGGCTGTCTGAGAGGAAACATAAATTATTGACATATTCTGTATTTGGATGATTAAAGGGAGATACCAAGTTGTTTATTCAAGTACCAAATTTAGACTCTTTGTCAATGAGAGTAGGCTACGTAATACATCTGATGAGCTGGACACAAGTCCCAAGTCTCCCTTGCTGTGTATAGTGCTATATATCCGCCCAATTACAAGCCTGAAGAAGTGCTTCAGCTAGTTCAGATAATTAAATTTTAAATCTAATGTTCATATGAATTTTTAACATGCTATGAAAACCTAGGGTTCATAAATCATTTACAATAACACAAGAAGGCATTCTTTGCCATCTCCGACCAATGTGTCCCTCAGATAATCAAAAATCCTTTCAGAACTTTCGATAAGCCAATATACACCTTTGTAAAATATGCCTCTTTATAGATCCTGAAGAGCTGGCTCTGCTCTGTGAGAAACACTTACATAGGCTTACCAGCAAAGAAGGAAGGGGAAGTGGTACATATATACTTCTTAGAAAGGACCATCTCAAAAATGAAAATATAATATCCGTAAAGGCTAGACAGAGGAAGTTGTTTTCCTTGGCTATGAGAAGGATACTGCTGCTTCAACTAAAGAAGTGACTTTGCTGCCATTATAGTTGATGTGGCAGGTTTAGTCTATTCTTTTGTTCTAATATTCTTTTGTATCACTTTTGGAAGAAGGGGCAGGCAACTTGGAAGGACTTCAAGGACACTGTGATGTTAAGCAGGAAAAGAATAGAAGGGCCAAAGCTCAGCTAGAACTTTGTCTGCTGCCATAAAAGACAACAAAAAATGTTTCCATGAATCAGCAACACAAGGAGGGCTGAGGAGACTCTCCAGTCTTTACTGGATGCAGAGGGATACATAATGACAAAGGATGAGAAAATGGCTGATGTACATAATGACTTCTTTGCTTCAGTAGAACCAGGTGTCCTTGGGGTACCAAGCCCCGAGAGATGGAGACAGGGAGAGGAAGCACAATAAAGTCCCCATAATCCATGATCCAAAGGGAGCTGATCAACAACCTGCTACACAACTTAGACCCAAACAAGCTCATGGGGACAGACAGGATCCATCCAAAGGTACTGAGTGAGCTGGTGGAAGTGCTCATCAAGCCACTCTCCATAATTAACCTGCAGCCCTGGCTAACTGAGAGGGCCCCATTTTCTGGAATTCAGTAAATGGGACACCCATCTGTGCTGGGTTAATTGTTGGACATAATCATGGAGGTCTTTTCCAACCTTAGTGATTCTGTGGTTCTCTAAAAGAAAAGAACACAAACGTTGAAATACCACATTCTTTGGTCATTAGTGTTCAAAGCAGTTTAGTCAGAAAGATGTCTCCTTACAAAGCAATCTACAGATATATGAGTCACTGTAGACAGCTACCTTCACTAAGCATGAAGCATCAGTGACAGAAAGAAACAAAAGAATGTGAGTTTTCTCATCTTCTAGTGAGTTTTCAGCAAAATTTTTGAACAGAGAAGCAAGCTCTGTTGTAGCTGCAAATAAAAATCCCTATTTTTAACATCTGAGACAACAATTCTCTTATAGCTTCCCCTCCCTTTGGTGGCTTCTTAGGGACAACCTTTTGGTCTACAGCCTCAGGTTACTTTTTTCAACCCTCGCTTTCTACCACATATGTGTAAGGTTGCATTTTCAGGAATGGCCATTACTCATGGGATCCAAGTCTTTCGTTTTAGCCTTGTCTACCTGTTGATATGTTTGTAAGTCCCTAAAGGCTCTGACAACTGTATCTAACCTTTTCGTTCACCATCTTGAGCAGAATTGCAGTAAAGAGGGCATAATTTACTTACCAAGAAGATCCACACTCATAGGTAGCCCACATTCAGCATTTGAGCTAGCTCACTTAAATTCTAATCTAGGAAACTTTGCACTGAACCTCAGGAAGACTCTAGACCTAGGCACAAGCTCTCTGTGTCAGACAAGAACGTTGAAAGACAGCTTTATTGAATCCCTGAATATAAGGCTAAATTTCTGAAATAATAGCATTAGACTTTTCCAGAAAATTCTCTGTAGATAAAGAGCCAAACACTTCAGATTTGGAAATCTAACTCCTAGGAAAAGGTAGAATTTTTTTTCCTAAAACCACAAACCCCATTATTCACATTTTCCAGAAGCCAGCTGAGGACAAGAGCCATGTGCTATCTTCCATGAATGCCATCCCTGTGTGGTTAAATCTCACCATATGGATGAGCTTTGGCAGATGCCAAACTGTTAGAGCCATGAGACAGATAAATGTCGAAAAGGGCAGATGACAAGCATGACAAACACTGTATCTGTCTTAAGGAAGCAACCCATCTGCATTCCTAGCCAAAGTCCCTTTGCTAAGGGACATTGCCTTCTGTCTTCACACTGTTCTCTGCCAGAGTATTGGTCAAATTTTCTATCTTGCTCCCTACCTAAGCTGCTCTTAAAGCTCACATTAGCATCCTAATGAAAAATTAATCATTTTATAATTGATATCCAGCAATTAAGAGTTTTACACTTCATTTTCATTTTATTATTTCTGTAAAATTATCGGAAAGAGTTAACAAGGCTTAAATACTTTAAATCAAATCAGAGCCATTAATTATCTGCCTTTTTTTATAATAGAAATTATGCATCCAATTTCAATGGAAAATTATCTGGAAGTCTATCTGAGTCACTCTCCATGATGTTATCAAAGTTATCAGCCTTACTGGGACTGTCCAGGGAATAAGAAATACTAATTATATTGTCTGGCTCTGACTGGCTTCATAGTACTTCACAAAAATAAAAAGCTATTGTATGTAGCCTACTTAACTCTAACACAAGAGAGCCTCATAAACAGAAATTTAGAAAAATCTTAATGTGGGCTTTGCTATTTGAAAAATCTTGGACACTATTTCAAACAAGAATAATCTTTTAAGAATGTGTGTTTGATTGTTTTTTCAAGCTCTTCTGATTGATTTGCCATGCAGGTGAGCAGTAGAATTGTAACAGCTGTGATGAAGCTTTCTTGAACAGAAACTGACATTTCTGACAAATGGTTTTGGTTTTTTTCCTTCTCACTGTCCAATAGATTTGAACATAAATATGTAATTCCCTACAGAAGACATGAAAGTCCTTGGACCTTTTTCTGAGACTAGTCTGGAACTGATGGGCTATTGGGATTTCTGTTTCCTTAAACAAAAGAAGAAATCGTATGTTACACATCATCTGCCATTCAAGCCAAAATTTTCTTTGCCCAGTCTCAACTAAAGCAGACAAAACTCCTAATATGACTAATTTTCCTTGATAGCCTACCTGCTGCACACACAGCATTCTCCACAGGAGAGAAGCAGTGGGGAAGCTTTTAATTTTGATATGCTGTGGTTTGCATGTCAACAAGGAGTGGGACAGCTTTTTTTTGATGCCCAAAAACTTCTCAGTAAGAATTGTGACAATTACTAATTTGTGAAGCAGCTGTTTCTGAATCTGAGGAAAAGGCCTCAACAGGTTATACTCAAAAAGTCCTCTGGAATGGAGACAGAGTAAAGAGGTAAAAAAGGTTATAGAAACAGGAGATAATGAGGGAGCTGTAGCTAACTCGTGGCAAAAATGAACTTTACCCGGAAACACATCTCAGTTTCTAAACCATACCTCAGGTGTGAGCTATATGTTTCTGTTTCTGGGAGATGAGGAACTGCTGGAGTCCTGCTAGTGATGGAGACTACACAGCCACTTCTAAACATACAATAAAGGACTAAATTTACATATTATATTCAATTATGACTTGAAAATAGGAAATGTTTTTTCATAGAAAAAAAGAAAGATGTCAGTAGTCTGTATCATAAGGTGGTCTGTATCATAAAGTTCTTGATAGTATTCCAAGTGTTTTTTTACAATATTTCATCCAATCCTCTGTGCAATATTTTAATTTTAAGAAATCCTACAGGTTTCCCTCACTGGACATTGTCTGGGAATTACTAATGGGTTCATATCAAAGTTTTTTATAAAATACCCTAGCAATTTATTGAAAGTCCTGAAAGAAACTTTGGCAGTGCTCAAGCTCAGCAGCAAGGCAAATACGTAACATCTACATGCTACAGAGCCTCGCTGGTCATCTGGTACTTTCTCTAGTCTCCAGAATATGTAAGCAAATCAGTGACAATTGTGTCTGAATGCTATCTAATGCCATTAAATATCAGTGGGTAAATGAGAAGAAAAGGTCTCCCACACAGCTTCTACACAGAAGCCAACTTGGCTTTCTCAGACAATATATTGTGCTTAAAAAGAACAAACACATGTATTCTAAAATATCTTAGTTACTAAAAAAACCCTACCTTCCATCCTCATCCACAATCAATATAACCAGAAAATCCTTTCCCTCATTTGCTGTAGAATTCTTGTCTCCTTAAGAATCTTTTACTTTTTACCTACATAGGGAGTTGCCTGGGTAGCTTCAGGAGTTCAGAACATAGGACAGATGTGCATGAGTAACACACAAGCCCAGATATGTCACAGAGTCACTTGAACATCATGGCTTTTTATTTCCCAGAACACTGACTGAGGCCACAGTGCTGCCTCAAGCCTGTTCCACGCATTAACATATCACTGTTTAAGCTAAAAAGCGAAGTGCCCAAAAAGAAATTGTCATCTCCTTTCCCTCAAGGAAACTTTGTTCTTGTCCCTCTTTGAGCTTCAGGTTTGTCACTACTGAATGCTCTGTTGGGATATCTACAAGGGCCAGCCCTGAACTCCAGCTAATACTCCAAGCTGGAGCCTGGCTGAGCTTATTCAGACATGTGTGTCTCTGCGCTGCACCTCCCAGTATGCCTGACTTTATGAAGATATTTGACCAGCAAGAAGCCAGCTAGGATCCAGCTGGGCCCACAGTTCAGGTTCTGCTCCAGCTCAGAGCATCTGTCTCCTCCAGATGAGCTTTCCCTCAAGGCAGAACAGCTGTACTCCCGTGACTGTCATCTCAGTTAAAGCGCCTGCACAGACACACTGCAAAGCCAAACCAGCAGTGAATAACAGAGACAACTCTAACACAGCATTTCATCTCAACTCCCTATTGGCACATGTTTCTGACATATACATCCCTAAAAAGAACTGGCCTCAGGCTACATTATGGGATTTAGGTCCCATTTCTGGTTGTGTCTATACTCATCATACAGAAATAATAGGCTCTCATGGCTTTTCTCAAAAATGTGTATGTCACAAAATGTCTGTTTCCTCCCACAGATCTAAGAGCAACTTCCCAGTCAAAGTGAGAGCATACATAAAGAGATATGAAATACTGTATTGGGCTTCAGAACACCTTCATTGAAGGAGTGGGCAGGAGGCAGCAGATTCCTTCCTACTGCTTCTCCAAGATGTCATACCACACTCCTGATTAATGTCCTGCAGTCCTACACTATGGGCACAAGGCCACATCTAATGACCAGAGGAAAATACGATATTCCAACATCAAAACACATCAGGAAATATTTTGCTGGTTTTTGTACTTGAAAGAATTAAGGAGCTGTAGAATTAAGCTTTGAAAGCCTAGATTTATGCTTTGCTCCTCTTCAACCACCCTGAAGTCATAACTACCAACACCACAGAAATACTATCAACTTTATAGGATTAAAAAGTTTCAGAGTCATGAACTTAGCTCTATAACTGTAGAATGATAGTCTCTGTTCAAGTGAAGCTGCTCATGTGCATGAAGATTTTCATATGGGTACATTTTGCAGAATCCAATTTTTTGAGGCATTCTAGTTGAGTAAGCATCTCCTGTTAAAATCCTTTTAAGCAGCTGTGTGAATGGATGTTAACATGATTGGAAGACAATTCCTTCATGAATTATCTTCAGCCTTCTACAAAACAGAAATGCTATTACAAGAAGATAGTGAAAACGAGTAATTAGACCTAGAGCTGCAGGTGATATGCACTGAGAAACATTTGGATATCTTTCTAGAGGATGCATCATGATCACTGCTGCCTTCCTGGGGGAAAAGGTGATTCTTGCAAAATAATTATAACTACAACAATCTTAGAGTTACTGTTTCTTACATTACTGTGATTCTCCCACACAAGTTTTGAAAATATCCAGTATTCAACTCAGTTATAGCAATTTCCCTTTAGATGGCAATCTTTAAGAGATTTCAAGGGAAGAGAGGGTTTTTGAAGTCTGTAATTACAGACATGAAACACATTTTACCACACAGTCATTCCTTAGCTGTGTTGCTTAATTTCAAGGCTCAATGCTGCTATTATAAACTAAATTGCAGACTGTATCCGTAATAAAACCAAATAGATTCTTCTGGAATGGCGATACTTAAGCGCATTAAAATTATCTAGTGTCTTTGCTCTCATTATACCTACATGGCTCCCTTAGGCCCCCAAGTAATGAGAAGAAATAAGGCCTAATGTCTGATATTCCTGCTTATACAGCACCTGTATCCCTACCTATCCCACTGTAAACCTGAGAGAGCTACACTGAGAACAGTGAGATAAATATATGTGTGTGTGTTTGTGTGATTGTCAGGCATTTTGCCTTTGTCATAATACCTAATACAATTTAGAATTTACAAATATGTTTTGTGCTTAGACAAATAAGTGTTGCTGTTTCTGACCTGCTGCCCAGAGTGCCATGACAAAAAAAAAAAAAAAAGACCAAAAAATTATCCACTGAACACCAGTTTTGATATACTGCAGTTGACAGCACATTAATTGTCTTCAGTTCCTCTACTGAACTTAGTCACTTATGTTTCTTTATGTACATAAGGATCTTCAATAATTATCATAAATCCTTGAAACCCTCCTGGTTTCTCTACTTTTATTTTTTATACATTAAAATTTTGGTGATACCCCTAAATACAAAAATCAAGTAGAACGCAAAGTAAAGTGTAATTTTTGCAAACAGCTTAAAGAATGAGTTCATTTTCAATCAAATTCCAGGGAGACTTCAGAGAAATTTAATGAACAAAATATTTCCAAACACTGCAACCACTGGCAGAAAATTCCAATATAAATCAAGGGATCACTCATTCCTGTTGTAGTTCCTTGGCTGTCATAAAACTAATGGTTCCATAATCAGGCTGGAATTTGGAGATCAGGAATTTCCCTACACCCTACACTTGTCAGGCTTACAAAACTTCTCTATATCAGCTCACATTTGGATCAAAGTACTCTTAGGTTGCAGAAATCTTACACTGGGGTCAGCAGTATTTCTAAATGTGTCTTGAATAACAACATGGAAATTGTATCAAATTTAAATAAGAATTGTAAATTATTTTTTGCTTGGAAGCTTGGCATTATCTGGCAAAAGCAAACTGCATCTTCAGTGCACGTCCAGCACTGTGCATGAGGCAAAATAAGCAGCTTTCTGTGGAAGCCAAAGACAAGCTAATTTGTCTCTTAAATTTTCTACTTGCACTTTGAAAAGAATAAATTCTTTTACTTGGACAAACTATGATTAGTACAAGATTGAAGATCAGCAGAAGAAATATCTTTAAATACATTAACATGATAAAAAATTATTCATTAATTTTATTGCTACCTAAAACAATATCCATCCTAACATACTAACAGGTCATTATATATTATCTACCATCTTCTTATTTAATATGCAATTTTTATGTCAAGTGGATGTAAAAAAATAAGCAATGATAATATTATTTCATGCTAGCTGAGGAAGCCTTGACTCACTGTTTAAAGCATTGTAGCTAGTGATATTTATTTTCTTCTGAAAGGTCAAGATTCAACTAGCTTTTTATTAATTTAAATATATTGTATAATACTTGAACAAATTTATGTCAAGTGGAAATTTAAATCCAGACAAGTCAAAGGAGCAAAATTTAGCAGATCATCCTTTCTTCAAGGATTTGTTACTGTTCTATTGGCAACTTCATCTTATCAAAAATTACCATTCCCCTTGCAAAACTACTCTCTTACCCCACAGTACATCACCCAGGTATTACTAATAAAATTGCTTCAGATATTCAAGTTTCTATAGATTTTCTAATTATTTTATATAGCTTTTCATTAGAAATTTACACATTAACAGGAAAAGACCAATTTCTTCTTTTTTTTTGTAAATTATCATTCAATATTAGAGCAGAGGAGAGAATTTTGCTCTTATAACTCCTATTACCCACAACTTCTTTTGTGTTCTGGGCTTGTTTTGCCACACAATTTCCATGGCAAGATTTTGGTGGGTGCTACATTCCTAGGGAAAATCTTACTTTTAAGTATTTAATTTTCAGTAATTAGTGAATGATATCATGCCGCCATTGAAGTAAAATGTAAACTTCTTACAATTTTAAAGGCAACAGATTTTAGCCCAACGTAGAGGACATGGCAGGTGATTCCTTTACAGTATAGAGAACAGAAATATAATCTCCAATAATAACCAGAGAACACTTACACTCGAGGTGAGTTTGGTCTCATTAATCTGCTTATATATGAATTTATAATTTTAAATAATAAAATAAAATAAATAATAGCAGTTCTCAATGTTCACCTTTTTTTTTTCTTTTTGGTTCTACAGTAGTCTGTAAGAAGTGAATGAGAAAAAGAGAGGGAAGAAGCTAAAAATTACTATGGATAGAACACCCAAAAGGGAAGGGAAGGCCAAATAAATCCAACATTTAGATGCTCTAAAGTGATTTCAAAGGGAAGACTGAATTATGCCCTATTAGGTTTATTTAGCATTATGAAAATGTTCTAAAATGTACTGAAAAACACAGGGAAATTTATCTTTGCCATTACACCTACAAACATGAACCATATGGCCTGTAAGAACCATAACATTTGGAAAAATAATGAAGACACAAAGTGGAAAGGAAGGAGATGAAAAATGGAGTGGAGGAGGTTTAGCTAATATCCATTTAACATCAGAACATCATAAGTATTTTGTTATAGTATTACAAGTCCTGGGCTTTCATTCAAGTGTGAGAGTTGATAGCTGAGTGAACCAAAAGACTGCACTAGCAACCTGGGATTAGACTGTTTCAGAAAGAGCACAATTTGTAGCACCACTTAGCATGTGATTTCCCTTTCTCAACTTAAAAGCCCCCCATCTAAATAAGGACAAGCTCAGTTTCAAAACAAAATCCTTTACAAGCCTCCCTGAGGTCCACCATCAACTGCTGTTCTAACATAAGAGTTTCATGTACGCTTAGCCACTTCTATCAGCTCTCCTAAATTTTCTCTCTTCTGGTAGAACGAGGACAATAGATGCTTGTCCATTCAATGATGATTTCTCCCTAGGTTTCACAGTGGGGAGACTCCACAGTTGAAGTTAAGGAACCTGGTTTTAGTTTGATGGGGAATGTAAAGGGTATTAGACTCTCTATTCCTGCTAAAAACCTTGTGGGCTTCCAACTCTTGTATAAGTGGTCACACAACATGTACATTCACGATCAAAAGAGCATCCAAGCAATGCTTGTGAGCAGGCCCTGCAACATATGACACAGCAACACTCTGGTTTGGTGCCTGAGGTAAAATAATTCATCTGTCTGGGCCCAAAAGTGGTTATGCATACACCATGAAGAAATGCGGGAGAGTACTCACATTGCATTTCCTGTAGGCTGCAGTCCACCTTCATAACTGGCTCTCACACCCCCCATGTCCCCAGCTCATACAGGAATTCAGGACAGTCCTATGTCCTGTTTCATCCAGCAGACCCAACAGCATCATTACAATAATCTCATTGCTATCTCTCAAACTCCCTCTCTTCTATCAAAGCTGTCAATTTAGCTGCAGTGGCAATCTTTGTCTTGAACTGGTAATTTCTAGGCTAAAAGCCTTAGCTGGAGTAAGGCATTTTAATAACAAGAATCATAAATTTATTCTTTTTCATGTAGGAATAACCACCATGGTTATACTAGTTCAAAAATCAGAAGTTGAAAATTCACAAGTCTATTAAAAATAGAAATTTAATGTTTCCTTATTTATTTTAATGTGTTTGAAACACAAGATGCACCTTAGAACAGAAGCTTAAATAACTGCATTGTAATTAATGTTGAAAATTGCCAAATTATTTGTGAAAATTTCAATAACTGTACAAATAAAAATGTAATTACTAGATTCAAACTTCAAGATTTTGAAGTTAAAATGGGTATTTTAGACTATACATTAAAATGATGATATGTATAAACGCAACTGTACTTTCCCATTTTTAATAAAAGATATTACCTAACTATGAACTTGGCTTTCCTTAGCATTCTGTCAGATAGTTTTCATTCTTTCTGGATGTGTGGACCATTATAATTTTTCAACTGAAGCTCAAACACCTTTAAGAATATTTTATGGTACAGGGTTCAGAGACCACAAGTAATCTGATCATACCCCTCTGGACATCACAAGCTAAGCCATTTCATCTGCATCTCTAACAAGCCCTATTGCCTGTGTTTCGCCAAATCTCATACTTCATAAAGCATCCGGTTCATTGTAAAAATTTATCACCTGCACTGGTAAAAATCTGATTTTACATCTGATTACAGATTTGCTTGGTTTTTATTCCCAGATGCTGGGGTTTGTGGTGTAATTTTTTGAGACTGAAAGAGAATATTACTACCTGATGATATTTTCCTGGAACTTATATGCCATAATCAAGTCACCTCTCAGTTATCTTATAATCTTTAATTATGCCATTATAAGACATTTTGTCTAATGTTAAAATAACTGTTGCAGTTCTCTGAGGCCTCACAATTTTTTTCTCTGCAAATACTGTAATTCCACTGTCAGTTTACAATCATTTTACCCATCAGGTAGATTTTACTGACTTAACTCACTTGAACTTTCTCAGGTACTGCATGAGTCACTGATTGCAAAACTCTCCTGAACTAATCTTAAATAGCAAAAACTTGTCAGAGAAACAAAATCATCTATGTGCAGTTGATTAAGTGCAAAGGGGTATCAGGAGTACACACTAAGAAGGTGGAAGATAGGCTAGATACAAGTGCTTCGTTATGAATGCTTTTCAGCAAGAATTCATGACTAAGACTTGTTACATAAAATTCATATCCCTCCTTCCTTTGTGGGAAGTACCAAATGCCACATACAGAAGTAATACCAACTTTCTACTCCTATTTACTAATTTACTACTTCAAAACTTCCACTAGACTTTTTCACAGCAGCACAATTGGATCATTCATTGTGTTCCTCATCTACTACATCTTTTTAAGTGTTACTATTTTTCACACTGCCATGCCCTACAGAAGGCCTGTACTATTGTATAATAGAACTGTTGTACAGGCTTTGAAATTTAAGGCCCTTTTACCTCATTTTCCTTCTATTTTCCTACATTTGTTCTCCAGTCCACCTTCATCACTCTCTTCTCCTGCCTTAGGTCCTCCCACTAAACAAAAAATAAAAGTTTGACATATTCCTACAATTTTCTTAAAACATAGCCTTTTTTACTGTCAAACTGGTGAGACACTGGAACAGTTTGCTCAGAGAAGTTGTGGATGCCCCACCCCGGCAGTGTTCAAGACCAGGATGGATGGGGGACTCTGAGCAATCTGGTCTAGTGGGAGGTGTCCCTGCTCACAGCAGGCGGGTGGAACTAGATGATCTTTGAGATCACTTTTAAACCAAACCATTCTATGATTCTATTATTTTACT
Source organism: Eulacestoma nigropectus (assembly GCA_013397775.1). Classification (NCBI taxonomy): domain Eukaryota; kingdom Metazoa; phylum Chordata; class Aves; order Passeriformes; genus Eulacestoma; species Eulacestoma nigropectus. Next base: position 533,154 of record VZTE01000500.1, read on the forward strand.
TAGTTCTTAAAGTCTCTACTTCCCACAGCAAGACCCATTACCTTTTAGGCAATTACTCTGTTCAGGTTTCATGGCTTTCTAGGAAGAGGCATTTTGATTGATTCCTTTTCTTGGCCTTCAGGCCAGGGTCAATGGTAAATCAATCTCCTTTGATTGTCCTCTGGAATTAGCTGATGCAGAATCTTGTTTCATCTGATCAGTTTAGCAGCATTCTCCCACCCATCATTGTTTCTTCCATCCTTACCAGGTTTTCATTTTTAATGCGATTAACCTTTAGTCATCCTGTTTGTGACAGGTAACACAATTGTCACTGTATTTTGAGTTTTATGTCATGAAGATGCTTTTCTAGTTTACTTCCTTTTAGTCTAATGACCTCCAAGGTTACTGATTTTTGGTCAAATTGATCCCACTCCTTTTTGATTTTTGCCAAAAATTCTGCAAAATTTCCCATCAGAAGAACATGGCAATGGCTGGAAAAGGAGGAGGTGAGGGGAGGGGAGGGGAAAAGAACATGGTTTTCAGACCAATGTAATTTATTTCAGTCTATTCCACTGACTTATGAACTTGTCACAGGTGATAATGTTTTGATTCACAAGTCACAATGGATCCATTTCTGCCCCACATATCAGCCTGAAAAGACAGTAAGAAATTATATACTGCCAATGAATTCAAAAACCTTTTGTTTTGAACAAAAATGTATCATGATAGACTAATGAGGCTGGGCAAAATAGCTTTGAATAGACATATTCTGAAAGCTATTTTCTAAGATACACAGCTTTGTCACATTCTAGAAAAATAGAAATAGAATGAAAGGCAGAACACAGTTTAGATTTTATTGCCCTAGGCTTTTAGCAAACTTTTTCTTAAAAATGGAGTAAGGCTGTGGGTTTTTGCAAAAAAAAAAATTATGTAAAATGGAAAATACAGAGTGTAGATAAGCAGGAGAAGAGGTTAGTCTCCTACAGAGTATATAGGTAAATAAGGAAAGTAATGATTTTGGACTTACTTTTCCATTTCAAAAGATACTTTTCCCCTCTTCCACTACTCTCCACATCTCTCTTACTCTTTACCTTTTAAGCCCTTCTCCAGTTTATATTTAGTACTCTTTTGCTTTTTTAATCCTGCCACCACCCTCTTCTCCCATTCTCACATTATTTCCTTATTCCATCTCCTTTTCCTGCACTGCATAGCTAAATATATAGTGGAGCAAAGGAGGCCTTCTCCTCTCATACATCTCCTGGTGCTAGCAAGGCTTGATTCCATGAAGTGTCTAGATTCCTTGCCTGCATGCTACACTCTCAGGTTTTCTTCAGGCTGAGGAGGCTTTTTCTTCAGAAATCCTTCTATATCTGGGGAAAATATCAATAGAAATACTGGATTGATACAATTTTATTAATTTTCAGGGACACCATAAAATCCTGTCATTTTCCAACTCATTTTTAGAAACAGGTAAGAGTATAGAAATATTAATAGATTAAGAAGTGCACACATCCTACAAGATATTTTCTACAGTTTTTTCTAAGCAGAATATGTCAAAACTGTTCAACATCAGAGTTGACCACATGCTGACCATTGCAATCCATGTGGCTATTTACCCATTCTCCCAAATAATCAAAAGATTTTCACTTCAGACCAATCCCTATGATTATGTATCCCATCTCCATCCAGAAAAGCTCAAACGATTTCATGAGTGATTCCTGTCTCAAATATTCATCTTTCATGTGTTCTCCATAACTCTGACAACTTTGAACTTGAATATATGAGGATTCAGTTTTGCAGCTAGACTGAAGAGAAATGCTTCTGTACTGCTATAGTTGGCACCACTATCAGAGATACAGCTTCTTGTGTTTCTATTATGTTGCTCTGCTGCTATTTCCATTCTGAGGTGTCAGGATGGTTTTGTGTATAGACTTTAACAACATCCATAAATGTTTAGTGTCCCAAAAGCCTTTAGTTGCCATGTCCCATATGGTGAAATTAATGCCACACATTAACTGCGGACTTGTCTTGAATTTGTCCTTGTAAAATTTCATTGGTCTCCCTTGTATTTTAAGATCATGAAAAATAGTTTTGGCAGTCTGTCATTTGACATATGTACCAGCATAGTTAGCAGATGGCTTAACCTAGATGAGCCTGCTGCAGCACTATTTTTATGTTGATTACTTAACAGCACCCTAAGATTTTACTGTTCAGGATTTTGTTCTGCCAGCAACAGACAATGCAGCAGCACACTTTGTTTATTATCAGTAAGGTAGAGAGGTAAATTCTTTAAAAAGGCAATCTTCTGGCTACAGAGCATTAGATTTTACTCTGATGTGGAATGTTGGCATTACTTGTTTGGAGAGCATTACCTTCCAAAATCAACTTATTGTCTCCTGGCAACCAAACTGCTCTTGCTAGAATGCCAAAAAGCCTTCTGCAGTGACCCGGCAAAGGAGGTGATATTAATTTTCTTTATTTCCATCTTGAATTAAGGCCAGTGGAAATACTGTAACTACTTCTTCAGTTTTTTTCTTGCAAAGGAAATTGCTGAAAGTGTTACACAGTTTCTACTGTACTGTAACACAGAGGAAGATCTCTTCCTCTGGCTCTGTATCAAATTATATAATGTAATATGTCCAACTGTATGTATTCCTAACTGTACTAAGCTTGCCAACACCTGCTACAACACAGGATGAGCCTTGCTATTATCCCACTTCCTTCAAACTGGTATTCAGTGTATATCCAAGTTTTCGCTATTTAGTACCCATAGATGTTGTTATCACCCTACTGACCAGAATCTCCAATACATTGGTAACAAAGCACATTTGATCTCTAGCAGACCTGGAAGGCCAGATAAAGCTGATGATAATGGCAGGCAGATGATCCCAAGAGACAAGGAGAAGAGCAGAAAGAGGAAATCATCCTTGTTGATTCTCTTGACAATGTTTTGGAATGTGTCTCGATTTCTGGTTGGTCATTTTTGATAACTCTGTGTGTTGAGTTCTCCTAATGAGAAAGAGCTGCAGTATTAAACAGGCAAATGCTGTTGAAGCCTTTCTGCTGCTCTATAAAGTCTTAGAGAACAAATCAAACTTATGAATATGCCAGTAGTGTTTACTTATATAATTTCATTTCATTGCCAAAAATAAGACTTGCGGCTTTTTAATAATCTCACAGTCCTGCACCTTGAATATTTTTCTTCTGCTGTCAAAAAGAGGGGAATTGAAAAATTTTTTCTACAACAAAAACTTAAAGTATGGGTACACTTACACACACACAAAATGCACAAAACCCTAAGAAGTTAATATATGGACAAAAGCCTGAACTGAGCAAGCAGTTACCAAATTTTCTGAGATCAGCTTGTAGAGCTCATACCCTGAACCTATGCCATAGATCACAAGGTGCTACAGATCAGAATAAAATTTTCTGTATCAATATTAAACTTCTCTCTGTTTATCTCTCACATATAAAAATATCTGTAGCTCCCAGAGCTGACTTAATAGCTCTGTCAAAGGACCGTTCACACTTTCCAACAATCCTATTAATATAGAAGACATTAAATTCTATTGCTAAGTAACTGGATGTACATCAGCTGAAAACGTAACACTGCAATGCTAGAGAAGATAAACATCAAAATACATATCAGAGTGTGATAGAACTAAGTACATGATTTAACAAGTATTTTCCATAGCGGAAAATCTACTAAAAGGCCCAGAAGGGTTTTTTTATAACTTGTCGTGAGTTCACTATCAAAATCCAATTGCTGAACTTCCTTTTCTTTTCAGTAAACAAACGAACTGACAAAACACATGCACATCCTGAGGACCTTTGAAAGAACAATTCTTTTTAGGGGGTCTGTATACTGACTATAAACTTCAACATATCCAAAAATATTAGTTTGCAATGTAAGTTGGAAACTGTAGTCTTGCTAACCTTGATGAATTTCTTGGGAATCCAATTTGGAGCACTAAGGACAGCTTCAAGGATCAGTTTGCACATAGAAAATTTGAAGCTTTAATATTTTATTTCCTTTAACAGAGTTTTCAAGCACAATCACGGTACAGACATTTTTACTTGATTAGTACATCACATGAGGATCACCCAAATTCCAAGTAAGACACTCCCTTCATAGTACAAAAAGACAGTATTCACATCTGAGTGAGGCTGTACTTCCACATAAGCAGGGTCAGAAATATGCACAGGCTTGTACTCTAACTGTGGCACTATGAGCAGGAGCAGGAGGAAGCAGTCAGTTGTTACGGTAGCATGAAATCTCAAAATGGCCATTCCCTATTCCTTCTGAGGGCTCACCAACCACAACATGCTCAGACATAGCCTGAGGACCTGCACTGAAAATACTGCATAGAAACAGAATGTGCTTTATTTCCATAATAGTTTTCCCACTAAGGCAGCCAAAAAGTTAGATGATCTCATAAATAACTGCTTGTCTTTCCTATGTGTCAGGTTCCCCAAATTCAATTCTATATGCAAAACTGCCCTTCAGGAACAGATTAATCACTTGAGCACAAAATCTTTGGAAAGCCACATGAAGCCATTTAAAAGACAAGCTGTTCTCATTTTTTATTAGTAGTTAAAAGCAAATCTGGAGAGATGAACACTACAACCATCTATTACCTGCAGTTGTCAAGGTAACAGCTGCTTTAGGATTAATGCCCAAAAGATAGTTTGTCTTTCATCACAAACACTACAAACTTTGCATGTATTCATCAGCTGGCTACTCACCAGCCTTTTCTTTATTAGTGCTCTTCCCAAGATACTTACTCTACTAGCTGTTCAAGAGCAACACAGTACCAGCCCCAAATCAGGAGGGATTTTTCAAATTGCATGTTTATACATTATTTATTTACGTTTCAGCAGGCATAGAATTATTGCCAACTCACCTCTCAATTACCTCATCCAGAATGGTTCATTTGTCTTCCAAGACAAGTAATATTACCTATCTAATTTAATTCTGTGAAAATACACTGCTTATCTTTATCTTGAGAAATTTTAATTAACTATTCCTGTATTTCCACAACATCTACCCCCTTTTTTTCCCTATATTGTACCGACCTAAAGGAGGGCATTAGGTCTTCTCTTAAAGCAGGACAGATTTCCCCCAAGAAAGACTTTCTCTCACTAAGAAATTATACTTGCTCTTAGCATTTTCAAACATCTTACAGGGCATAATCCTGAACAGAGATTTAGAGGAAATTGCCTTGGAAACAATGAAATAATTTCTGTATAAATATTAAAAGGACACCTCTGGTTCACAGACTTTGGTGTGCATAATAGAAAATCATTCCTCAGACATATTGGTAGCTGGTGTGAACTCCACTGACAAAAAAAAAGCAGGTTTAGGAACTCCAGTTCATTTTTTATAGGCATCCAAAAGCTTAATATTTTTCTTCTCTTTATTTTATTTCTCTCCTGTAAGGATCCTCTGTTAATCTTGAACAGCAATGTCATTTTGTGCCTTAAAAATTGACAGTGCTATTCAATTATGAAATCCAGCATCCTTGCTTCTTGTTACACTGCCTCAAAAGAACTCATTAGACTTGATCTATATACAATATCATCCAATATCAGTCCCAAAGTAAAGGAACACCATCATTTTTTTTCTAAGAACACAGAGAAGAGAAATACATTAACTTCTGTAAGCCAGAACAAAAGGTGTTAAAGGAGTATTTTTGTCAAGAAAATTCCAATAATGGGAAATATCAGCCTTAGGACATGCGGCATTTTTTTCCTCATCTAGGTGAGTTTCACACAGTAATTGCTCCTTTCAACACCCAACTGAGAACAGTAAATGTTCAGGAGATTCTGGTATAAAGTCTTGTTGTCATTTCACTTGGACCATCCTGTGTAAGCTGAAATACTGTACTCACCTGGCAGTTACTGGCTCTCTGTTTCAGAGTAAAAAATTGTATGAATAATGTCAGGGTTCCAGTTTAAAAAATTCCACTGAATGTTTGAAAACATCTCATGTAAACCCATTAAATAATCATAGCAAAAGATGGACTTTTACTCATATATTTTATATACAAATCAGTGCTCTCGAAGTTTCTTCTGTTTTCCCTCTCTTTACCAATACTTTTTTTTATTTTTAATCTAATCGCTCAATGAGCTCTAATAGCCAGACAGAACTCATTTCACTTTCCTGCTAGTCAGGCTTCACAACCATCATACTGACATGACTTTATGTAAAAGAAGGCAACAGTTATAATGTCCTAAATATGCATAAAATTAATCTCTTTTATAATTTATCTTATTAATGTGATATCTGAAACATGAACTTGAAAGGATGATACTTATATGTGAGAATACAAATGCCTTGTTTGTAAAACAATATGGAGTAAACCTTAGTGACATACTGACACCTTTTTGAAAATCATGTCAGATTCTTATGAATTATATCTGGGGATATCACATCAATACTTCAAATGCTTACAGATATTTCTAAAATTAATCATCTCCTCTTTTAATTTGATCTTAAAGAAGAAAAATTGAGGAAGCTGGATGAATTTCAGACTACAAGAGAAAAGACAGAAAATATTTTAGGGTACCCTAAAGGTAAACCTGCTTGGGAAGCCAACCTTCATAGCCTAGTTCACCATTCTGTGGTAACTCTTCCATGTAGACTACCTTGGAGTATACTAACAAGAGGCTACGTCATGGAATGGCATTTTTAATGACTTGTTCTCGGAGTTAACACTTTCAGTTATTCACTCTCAGAGCTAATATTGCTCCAACAGGAACTCAGCCTGTGAATACAACAGCCAAGCTAGCCTGCTGCGCTATGTGCAGGCTTATAGTTCTGGGCACTGATTTTAGCAAGAAACAACTCATTTACTACCTTGTAAATCATTATAAGAGGACTTTCCGTTTTCAAGACAGCCTTCATTGTTAAACAGATACTCAGATACTGCAGTTATGAGTTTTGCATAAACCTCTAGCTAAATAGTATTCCATTTCTTTTATGCTATCTTACCCTGAAGACAAAAGTCTTCTTCAATTCCTTCATTAGTAATAATATCCCTATGCTCCCAGCTGTTTTATCTGGAGCACTGAGGAGAAAAAAAGGAGCCAATTCCTCCTCATCAAATTTACATGACTTCTGAATATGCCTCTGGGTGATGCATTTAACAAGACAAGGACAAGATATATGGTATCATTCTTCACAGGACATTCCTCATTAAGTAAGTTGAATATATCAAGTACCCAGATAAGATACATTGCACAAGACAGTGTCCTTTAAAACTGGAAAATAGGTTCCCAGCCATAAATTTGGCCCTCATTGCATTATCTTGCTGTCTCTGAACAGGTCTAAGTCTGGAAGTTTCTTCCTATCTGCTACTACTACTCTAACTTCAACAAGCTACAATTATCACAGAAAAGCAGTTATGACAACAGAGGGCACAGTCACATATTACTGGCAGCAAAATAGGGAGTAGAGGGGATGAATTCAGGGCTGCAAAATCACATATTGTCACATCACCTAGAAGCTGAGCTTTCTCATAGATCCCAGCCTGTCTGTAGTGCCAGATATTTACATTGTGTTCTTCAAGTAATTACATTTTCTCCTTACAAAAAAAAAAGAAAAATCAGGGGTGGGGTAATAAAAAAGATTGCTTTAAAAAATAACCATGATATTAGCTACCAAAAAAGAGAGCTCAAAATGCGTTCTCACAACAAGGCATGATTACTGGGCATGTGGTGCTTCAAAGGGGACTTAAGAGCAGAGATGTGAGTAAAACTTGGAAAGGAAGTTGGAGGAAAACTCTTCTAAGGATCAACGATAGCATACCAGGAGATAAAAACCCAAGATTACTAAAAAAAGTAGATAAAATAAGCCCACTAACTATGAAGAAATTCAGTCCTATGTGATTACCCTCATTAGAGTAGGGATGATTTGTGCATCACAGAGCATCTGAGTCCCAGGATCTGCCCAGCCCCTGCACAACTGCAACCTCACTGTGTCCACTCTTTGGGGACATTAAGTGAGTTAAATCAACAACATGAGAACTCATTTACCTATCTGCAAAAATGATAAGAAGGTTGTTGCAAGATTTGCAAATTTTTAGATAATGTGAGCATGCTTTAACCTTAGCTACCAACTTTGTGTAGCCCTGTAAAGTGTAGTTTGATAGTCTGGAGACTTTCAAACAATGCTGAGAGCATTTCATGTAGAGAAGAACTTACGGAAGGGACGCAGTCACAGAATCAACAGCTGGTGACAGTAAGGACACAAAATGACATATGCATATACAACAGTATTTGATTAACTGTTATTTATAGACAATCATTTTACCATTAGTGCTCATTTATTATCATTACCTTTGAATTAATTTATATTTGCTTCCTTTTTCTAATATTTATGTACACTGTACTGCCCATTTCAGATTGAATTTCTCATCACAGCACCTATGATTTTAGATATTTCCTGTAACTAAAGAAGAAACAGAGCACACGGGATGAAACGCTAACAACCCTGCATTTGTCTGCTCCTTTTGCAGGAAGGACAACATTTTGCCTTTGCCTGAATGGCAGTTCCTAAACCACTAGATACAGCCTTAAAGAGCAGAGAGTGATTCTATATATCAAGAATTATTTAATTCTTAAATGTGAACCCCCTAAAGGATTCTATGCTTGGAGTTTGCAGGACACTGGTGATGGAAAGGATAAACAGAAGTGACATCAGACACCCACACACTTCTACCAAGTTACTATCCAATATATTATCAGAAGATGCAGATTGTAAACTAGCAATTTGATGTTACTAAAATCCTAGCCCACAAAAGCAAAGTGAATTTTATAAGCCTGATAACATCTTGCTACTGCCATTTTTAACTTCATAGTAATAGCGGCCTCTCATATGATACATAAACATTAACTGGCATTAATGGCCTTTGAAATGTCCTTGCTGATACTGCTAACAGTCTTGTAGGCTATTGTTCCCTCGTAGCTTAGATTACCATAGAAGCCAAAGGCCCCAATTAAGATCAAGAGCCCTTTTGTTCTAGACACTGAGCAAACATATCCTGTTCTGAAGAACGTTTAAGCTGAAAAATGAGAGATGCTTGATGAGGGTTGAAACAGGAAAGGTATAATGCAATGTTTGCAAATCATTACTGCTATGTTAAAAGGTTACAAAATATTCATATTTGCTCCTTTAGCTGCCATCATTCATTAAAGCAGAAACATTTGAAAACCAAACTTGTTTCTTGTCCTGTGTAATATTGGTTCATTTGGTTTTCTTCAATTTGATTGAAAAATATAAACAGTTTAATCTCATTTTTGCTTTGGCATAATGCTATTCTGTCTAAAGCATGACAGCAGAAAAAATACTTTCTTTAAGATATTTTCATCAAAAATAAAGAGTCCTCTGGGAAGATGTTTATATACATAAAAGTGCAATGAACCTGTAGTGACTACTTTGTAACAAAGGTGAAAAGTAAGACATGTTTTGCTGAAAAAAATACTTTGCTGAATCAGGATCTTAATTTTATTATGGTAGTAAATTAACTAATTAATCCACAAATGCCAGCTAGTTCCATATACTTTTTTCTTTCCATTAGTGCAAACTTAAGGTGACCCTGGATTGCCCAAATCATGATACCAGACAGTTTTTTGTGGGCTGAGGTGACAAATCTGATCAATGAACTACTCCAGGTTTGAATACTTCAGGTTTTTTTATTTATAGGGTTATTTTTTACTTTGGTCAGCTCACCTGTATTAGGTAAAATAAGTGTTATGATGAATTACATTCTTCAACAGATTTATGAATCTGTATTATGTACAATATATTGATAGCAGTACATAAACACTTCCTCAGCAATCACTCCTAATGGCTGTAAGATTAAGAATTTACTTCCATAATAGATTTCCAGTTTCTGTATTATTTAAACATCACTTTCACTTTTTTAGGCACTCAAAAGATGAAATGCAGCTTTTAATAATGTTTAATGAATAAGCAATTCCTCTAAGGAGGGTAGTGTCATTTCTAAACTATCTTTATTCACTGGAATAAGCCAGAAATTTCAATTTTTTCTTGATTACCAAACCTTCAATTATTTTATTTTAAAATAATAAGATTTTTAAGGTTTCATAATTAAAATAATTTATATGTTGTGCATTTATGTATGTGGGTTGTAATTATAACTGAACAAAAGTAATGCTTTATAATTAATAATAATTAATCACATACTATTAATTAATAAAATAATAAAACATAGTGGTCTTACTACTATATTAATTTCTTCTGAGTGAAAAACATGAGACTCTTTTGTATGGAATGGTGGTGGTCTGACTGGTGGTACTGAGCAGCTGCCCTGGCAGGGCTCTGGAGGATGCTCTGGCAGCTGAACTGCCATGTCCATTATGGTCACTGCTGGCTCCAGCCTTGGACAGGCCAAGGCCACCCACTCCCGAAGCCATGGCACAGTGGTTCAGATGTCAGATCACCAGCAGTCACAGCAGGGTTGATGGAAGGGGAAGGAATTCTTATCCACCAGCTGAAGAATAACCACTATTGGGTCATTAATATCTGAATGCACGAGGTCACTGCACGGTCCTGAGTGATGGCAGTAGTCCTGGCAGCAGTTCTTGTGCCACAGAATATTCATTTTTACATATCCATCTTGTCCCAGAAATAAGTCAGTTTGATGCCAAGAAATCTTATTACACCTCTCAGCTAAATCTGTGGCACAAGCAGCTTTGTGCCAGTAAATTCACTGCCAGAATCATCACAGTGGAGCTGCGTTAAGCAATATACCATCAGGGTACACTCTGTCTGGGCTCTCAAACAACAGAGCCTTCTGGCCGAATCATATGCCTAAATGTACCAAGATCATCAAGAAGACACATTTCCAGTGCAGTGTTCCTGCAAGGGGGCTTCAGAGAGGGCAGTGATCCCATTATTTCCCCTGCCCTCAGCAGTCATTGCAAGTACACGCAGTACAGGAGCTCCTTGTCCAAGTGCTTCCAAAGCAATCTTCCCAGGACACGGGTGGGCATGCCCACAGCCCAGCACCCAACACAGGTGCACTTCCTCAGCAGCCACAGCTCCCATGGTGAGGGTGGCATCCAACACCACACTGTGCCTTTCCAAAGCGAACGTTACCATCTTGCACCGCTGCTCTTTCACCTTAGAACAGGGGGATATCACTATGCCTATACATTAAAGGGACCCTTGACTCTTCCCTGCCATAAAGGCAAACTGGCCTCTATTACTTAGGTCTCACACCCTAAAAAAATGTAGAAAATGGACAAAGGAGAAAAAAGCAAAGCAGCAGCAACAGAAAATGAGGAGAGCAGTCAATATGCTTGAAGCTATGGCTGCTTTTCAGAGGGATCATGAGAGGTTGGAGAAGGGGTCTGGCAGGACATCATAGAGCTCAACAAAGACAAATGGAAAGTTCCTCACCTGCAGAGGAGTATCTCACACAGTTGAAAGCAACAAGTGAGTCTTGGGCACGTGTCAGGGAGCTGAGAATAACCAAACTGAGCCAGGCCTCTCTGAGCCAAGACAGGCCTCAGCATAACACTGCAAATCATCACAGCAAAGTACAGGGAACTGGTAAGTCAAGACTGGCTTGGATGTAACTTCACTAACCCTGCACAAACATATTTGGCACTGTGGCAAGATAAGGACTAACCAAACAGCTGGTCACAAATGCAAGACCTCAGTATAGGAAATGCTGAACTAAAATAAAGTAATTTAACAAATTTCTCATTGAAGGCCATTAATAAAATACAGGAAAATATTGCAATAACAGTGCCATTAAGACCGCTGTGGCATGAGGACAGAGAAACAGTTTCATGAAATTGTCACTGCTGGAAAACAGCTGCAGAGTGAGGTCATGGTGATCAACAATGACCACTTGTCTTTAGATTGAACTGACTCAACAGAAGCAATGCATAATCTCTCTGAGAATGTACAGAAGTACATACTGAGAAGTACAGAAGGTCCTAGGTCACAGCACCTTGAAGGTATAAAAAGACAACTTAAAGACTATCAAGGTAGGATCAGCAGAAGAGGATCAGTGTTGAAGATGTCAGCATCTAAGAATCGATGGTTACACTGATAAACATCCACCTAGGGCCTCTCAACATATCAGGTGCCAGGAGTGTGGGCCCGAAATGCCAAGAAAAGGGTATTGAGGACTTCTTGGATTGGGACAATTCAGGGATTTGCTGCTATAACCATAACACTGTGCTGCTCATGATTCAAAGACTAATGCTGCTAATGTCTTTTACAGCTATCCACTGCAATTTTCATGCTTATTCCGTAAATAGTTATGCTTATTCAATGTCACCACCAAAGTTATCTCACAGTTCTCTCATTTGTTTGCCCTTAAGTACTGCATAGTCAAATATTGCTAAGACATAACCACATCTTCTACTGCCATGCTAGAGTTCTCATGTTGACACATTATAGTCTACATAAGCTAATGAAAAAATCACATATATAGCACACAGTCACAGTCACAGTCTCTTTCCTTGCTGGATATCCCTGCTGCATGTTCCTATTCTTTCCCAGTACCAAAGAAGCATGCAGTGGGTGAGAGAGTCTGGGCATTGGTGCATGTAATGATGTTTTTGGCTCTGCTGTTCAGACCATTGATAGGTGCTAGAAGACTTGGCTGTTCTAGATAGTCAATTATGAGGCAGATCATCAGTACCACGCATATATGGGCCCTAAAAGGCACATTAAGAACTAGATACACTTGAAGGAACACCAAGTGAGTGCTCTCATGGAAGAACTAGAGATGTTCACATGACTAATACATTTGGAGAGCTGGGAAACTGGGCCTTAAAAGCACTGAAAAGGCTATATCCCCACAGAACAGGGTAGTTACCTATCTCATTTACCAGAAATAAATTCTATTCCAATAAGTTTCTATCAAAGGAAATAGTCAGAAAAATGATTTTGCTAAAAAGAAGTTCTATTTTCATATTGTTACTATTTCATGAAGGTCAGTCTTCCTTTGTTTTCATGGATTTACTTGTCGAGCATTCCCATTTTGATGTCAGTTAATTCCCGTTTATTTTACTGCCAATTATCTCAGACATCTGCATTTCCCCACAATCTGTGCAGTGTGTGCCAATGTGGATGAAAAGGCAGCACACGTGCAGAGAAAGAAGTAAACGAATCGTTCAGCATCTGGGACTGCTGCTGACACTAACAAAAAGCAGAGTTTATGTAGGCAGCTTAGTGAAGCACACTTTTCTAAAACCATTTGCCTGGGATCTAACCTTTGCTAAGAGCAATTAGAAGTAATTGTCACCCAGTGACTCTTTTGTAATCCAGATATTGAAAGGCACAGAGTTCAGGTGAGTTATTTTCAAAGTGCAGGGATCCAAATCATGCAGAATGCTGCCACACTGGTCTAACTGGCTGTGGTGGTTTGACCCTGGCTGGATGCCAGGTGCCCACCAAAACTGCTTCATCGATTCTGTCCTTAGCTGGACAGGGGAGAGAAAATATAATCAAAGGCTTGTGCCTTGACATAAGGACAGGGAGAGATCACTCATCGTTACTGTTATGGATAAGAAACCCGCCACTTGAGGAAATTACTTGAATTTATTACCGATCAAAATTAGAGATGTATAATGAGAGGTAAAACAAAAGCCAAAAAAAAACCCCTTCACCTGACCTCCCACTCCTTCCCAGGCTTAATTTTATTCCCAATTCCCTACCTCCTCCCCCTTAGCTGCACAGGAGATGGGGAATGGGGGTTATGGCAACTTCATCACACGTTTCTGTCTCTGCTTCCTCCTTAGGTAGAGGAGTCCTTCCCCCGCTCCAGTGTGGAGTCCTTCCCATAGGCTTCAGTTCTTCACAAACTGCTCCAGCGTGGGTCCCTTTTCACAGGGTCCATTACTTCCAATTAGGCGTGGGGCTCCTCCACAGGCTGTGGGTGGATCTCTGCACCCCTGTGGCCCTCCATGGGCTGCAGGGGCACAGCTGCTTCACCATGGCCTTCACCATGCAGGGGAATCTCAGTTCTGGCACCGGGAGCAGATCCTTCTCCTCCTTCTTCACTGATCTTGGTGTCTGCAGGGCTTCACATATTCTCACTCCTCTCTTCTCTGGCCACAATTACTTCTCTGCAATAATTTATCCTTCTTAAATATGTTATTCCAGAGGCATTACTGCCATCACTGATGGCTCAGCCTTGGCCAGTGGTGGGTCTATCTTGGAGCCCACTGGCGTTGGCTCTGTCAGACATGGGGAAGCTTCCAGCAGCTTCTCACAAAAGCCACCCCTGTAAACCTGCCCTGCCACCAAAACCTGGCCAGGCAAACGCAATACACTGGCTCTGTTGGATCATCTCTGAAAAGAAATAGGACAAGCAGCAGAAATGTGTTCTAAGATGACTGACACAAGAAAGCTAAAACATGAAAAATGGGAAAATTCTTATGGGATTCTAGCTCGTGGATCTATCATTCCTTAAGTAATTTCATTGGATTTTAGATAAGTCTTAATGACCATTGTGTTATTCCATTTTGCATGTGAAATACAATTTTCTCTGAAAATGACTAGGACTTTTATTTGTACTGGGCTGACAGAAACTCTATATTCTGCACTGGAAAAGACTGTTCATTTCTGAGAAAGTCTTATTAAACTGATAGACAGTAACAGTTGCCAACAGCTTACACCTCAAAGCTCTCATTGCCTTACAATTTCATGGAGTCTTGCTTTTTCATAAATACGGAATAGCTGCTTGTTTCTAGATCTGATTAAAGAATTTTACATGGGTCTCAGGAAGATGGAAAATTAATATAAAACAACCAGGAATTTTTCTTTGGAAAAATTGCCCCGTTCCAGCACAAGTGACTTGTGTCATTTCAAAGAAATTCTGCTTCAGAAATTAAAGGAATTATTCACATTTTCATTCTGGGTTAAATATTAAAACATTCTAGGTTTATCTCACTTCACAATTGCAAAATTTTGCAACGTTTCTGTAACACATACATTTACATTTTCCGTAATACAGGAAATTAAATTTTACCCAGCACCACAAATAAACTTAATTAAATTCCTTTTCTCCTTTTTTTTTTTTTTATTTTAAACAATCTTAGTGGACTACCAGTTACAGAAAATAGGAATTGAAGGTAAGATTTAATAAGAAGCAGATTCTTTTCATCTTTTTCATTTGAATAATTCAAATAGCTAGTAAGTCCTCATTTAGAGATCATTTTCAAAGACACAACTGTAGTATAAAAAAGATGGGCAGAACTGTAGCATCCAGGCAATAACGTAGATTCCAGAAACACGAATTAAGTTGCCTTTCTATTACAGACTTCACTGTGACTGTGTGCATGCTATTTGCATTTTTCAGTA
This sequence comes from Eulacestoma nigropectus, assembly GCA_013397775.1. Classification (NCBI taxonomy): domain Eukaryota; kingdom Metazoa; phylum Chordata; class Aves; order Passeriformes; genus Eulacestoma; species Eulacestoma nigropectus. The sequence goes on from VZTE01000500.1 coordinate 548,485, forward strand.
CCTAATGTATAACAAACACCACAAGCACTGGGATGAAGAAAATATATTACTTGTGGTAAGAAACTGAGGAAAAGGTCATACAGAAGCTGAAGGCTGTGTGGCATATAGCTATCACTAATAACTTTTAAAAGCTTCTTTTGTAGATTAAAGTTATGCTTTGAGCATAATAGTAATGTACTACCTTAACAGTTGTTACCAAACCTTATTATATAAAGGAAGTTTACTCATTATCTACATATAGGCAGTAATAAACTATGGATCCATACAAGGCTGAATAACTGACATAATATAAAAACTAAGTTTGTGACATTTAAACTGCAGAATGATAAAACACAAATTGCCAATGAAGTGACAAAATTAGTTTCCATTCATCTTAAATTAGGTAACATTAGTCTCTCTTTTCTGACCAAATTCATTTTTGTGAGCTGACATGAACAGAACTGTGCAGCTCCTCTAACAATGGAACCTGGCAAATTCTGCCCTACTGCCTCCTTCTGTTTATCCAATCCCTTATTCACAGACTCCCTGAGTTCTGAAAAGGTGTGGATTGATTGTGGTATCCTGTGTCTAAGGGAAAAACACATCCTCAGGTCCCAAACTCTGTGTGCATTTGGGTTCTGTCATAAAAGCTACTTCTCATTTCCACAAATTAGTATACCTGACACCAGAAATATATTACAAAAATACATATAAATTTACAAGAATTTTATTCAAGATAATGACATAGAAGTATGAAAGGGGGCTTCTGTCATTGAATGCAGATGACAACTAAGAATGAATGATCATTTGAAAAGGTGGTCTCTGGGTAAGTAGGTCTGTAGTTGTTTCAAGCCTGAGGAAACTGCTCTATCCTGCAGCTTGTCAGAACACCAGTGAACACCTACCAATAGAGGCATTTAGGTTCATTTAAACAGCGTATATGAATAAATACACCTAGGGAGTGAGCTGAGCTGAAGAAAATTATGCATTATTCATGCAGCTAACAACACTTACTCATGCCTAGTATAAATTGAAACCTAAAAGTGCAAATCTAGGACACTGAGATTTTCAATCATGCTGAGTTATATTTAAATACAATCTATGCCAAAAATTCTGAGTTCATTTCATGTTTTCACATCAGCACAGAAGCATTTCACACTTTCTCTCACTGGCTACATTTTGGGAAACATAAATTATGAATGTAGCAGTTTTTGCAAGTGAATGGTAATAATTGCTAGGTGGATTTCACTTGAGATGCAGTGGACATGAAATGGCATAGCACTGGTGATTAGTTTAATTCCATCTGACAGGTCCTGAAGAAAAATATTTAAATCACAAAAAAACTGAAAAATGAGCAAGTTTTACAAGTGAGGAAAAAGAGGCTTGATTTTGCAATTCTATTTTCTTCAATGAAACACTCATATAACACCACTTCTTGTAAGTCCTGTTAACTCAAAACTGTGAAGACAATCATTTTTAGACCATGATATCTGTTTTTCTGCAATCCATGTTGTTCAAATCTCTCAGCAATTCTTATTTTCAAAATATGGAAATCACGCTGAACTCCTACACTAAGCCACTGAAAAAGCTAATTGGTATTTGCCAAGTGGAAAAATCTTCTTTTCTGTTTTGCATAATTAGGCCTCTGTAATGACACTTGTCCAAAAGATACCTAAAAACTTCATCCCCTGACTTTACTTAGCCTTAATTACCTAAGGAACATAAGGCTGGGAAAGAAAAAAGAGAGAACTGACATAGCTTCTGTCCTGAAAGAAGAGTTTAATTCAATGGGAGAATCTGGATCCACAAATTTAAAAAAGTCATAGTAATTTCACCTCACTAAGCCTACTTCCTTCTAACCCTGTTAGATTTTCTTATCTGAATGGCAAGACCATTTGAAGGCAGAGGTGAGCTACTACAGGCCTTAGGACAGCACAGCTCAGTTTCTGTTGGAGCCTACAGGCACAACTACAAAATAATTCACAAAGAATGCGAGCAGTGCAGCCATTTCCTCTCCTCTCACAAGCCTGTGAAACAACAGGACCACGCAAATAAGAAATCTGAAACAGCAATTCTTTTTCTTACTGCAAGTGCAGCAGAGTTTGCAATCAGCCTCACAGGCCTTTGCTTTCTAGCATTCCTGCTGGGGTATGTGTGCATAGCACAGAGGAGCAGAGACACCCAGCGAGCTTAAATGCAGCACTTTAGCATAACCTTGTACCTGGACTAACTGGTTGCTGCCACACAAACTACTTCTGTAAGAAGAGGGAGAATATGAATCCACCATGTGGTTTTTCCACACGGTTTGCTTTTTCCACTGAATAAGTCAATTATGTTTTATGTAACTGCCATTAGGAAAACGAACTTGATGATAAAAATTCCTCAGACAGATCCAAAATGAGTATTATCAGATGCAAAATTCTTTTTCTTTTGAGGTTTTCCGGTCCTTAGAGAGGAATGCAACTTTAGCTGAGAAGTTACTTTACTTCTACAACTGTCCTTAAGAGGACTGAACAAGAACTCTAAAAGACCATGAATGAGAACAGTTCTCCTAAGGCTGGAAAGGTTTCAAACCTTGCTCCAGAGGACTTTGCACAGTTTGTCTCCCAAGAAGAGTGCTAGGCAAAAGCTCTTGGTCAGATAATGTGTTCAGAAGAGTGAAGTAGGCAAGAGCCAGGTTTAAACACCTTATACTGGATTAGTCACTCACAGTGTGAGCGATGTAACAGGCAACTCTGAATTGCTCTTGTACAGAAAATGACTACACCACTGAGGCCCATTACTGAGCCTATTTCAGATCTGAAAGGATATGGTGGAAGTATCATGCCAGGTCTTGCTTTTTAAACAACAAATTCAGCCTGGCCAAAGTCTATTTGCAAGAGCAAATAGAATCCTAGCTGATCCAACGTTTAAGGCTTTACAGCTTCCTTGCCTCTGAAGAGAAGCACATACTGTGGTAATATGATTATAGAATTTCCAGCAGCTAGCACAGCCTTCAGATGGGCATATTATTGGCAGCAGCTGCTCAAACAAGTACTCACCTCCCTGTGCTCACAATATCCCAGCAATTGAAGGAGTGAGAAATTATGTCAATGAAATCAGCCTTCTCTGAAAGCTTGCACAGTGTGCTTCCATAGCAATCCAACTACTTGATGAACAGTTACAGTTGCCAATTTGACAAACTCTTTCAAGGTTATTTAAATCTATCAAGGTTATTTCATCACTGGAAAGAAAAGATTTTAATAGTCTGGATATAACCAAGTTAGCACCTAAGCCACTAACCTTCCCAAGTACTAGGCATTTTACCAAATTATCATCCAATGTAAAACAGGAGAAGATTATAACTGTAGAAGGCTAAAATAAGATTTTTGTGACAATTAATCTGACACAATTTAATTAAGCATATATGTATAAATCTGTACCTACAGTCCAACAAAACAGAAGAGAACAAAGACTAACAATGCAGAGGCTTAGCAGCTTCTCTCAGAGATTTTTCTCTAAGGCCATTTCTCTTCATTTCGCTTGATTGAGTACCTTTCATATCTTCCTGCCTTAGAAAACATTTCTACTTGGTGGCCAGCTGTCCTAGCATGTAAAAGATTACAGTCTAAAGCATTTCATGATTATACAGATAACTTACACAATAAAACTTAAATGTACCTCAACGGGAACTTCCAGTTACAATATCAAAACTCATTAGAGAAACCACCACCTACAAAAACAAAAAAGGAGAAGTCGTAAAAATGAATCAAATTACCTGGAAGACCAGAGTCAAGTTATTAAGAAAACAGTTGGATTGCCACAGATTTTCAAAACAAATAAGTCTATGAAAATTAATTATGAATACACAGATTATTACACATAAGTGAAATCTGGATACAGCACACTTTTTTGCTATTACATCAGCTAAGTCTAACTTAAAACACTTGACTTCTAGTCTGTGCTTTATACATACCTGCACAAGAGGGAAAATGTTAAATCAACATTTGTGCTTATTGTGGCATAGGTGTCTACCACAGCCATATGGTAGAAAAACAAATACATGAAAACTCTCATATTCTTGTATGTTTCCATATTTGTATTTTGTAATCACAATGAATGTATAGTTATATAATTCCTTAATCTTGATTTCCAATTCCACCCATATAAGTATAATGATATACTCCAGTATTATTTCAAATCCTGATCTCAGTTTTGATGCAGCTTCCTTACTAAACTGATTTTAGAGCAGAAATCAGTTATTTCTCATGACAATGATGGGATTTTAAAATACCATTATCCTCTGAGATTTATATATGGTGCCAATACAGTGCCGATACAGTTCCAAGTCATTATGGCTGTTCACTAATATCATCTGAAGATCTGGACCTTATGTCAATTGTGAAAGTCCAGTAGATCTGAACTTATACCTCTTCATTGTTCATGGCCCTTACATGTCCCAGCTGCTATGATTCTATTGGACCAGCACAAGAAGGTTTCATGCAAAATATTCACATATGGCATTCTTCAATCAGCTCACCCCTATACAGATGCAAAGATAATGACCACAACAGAAAAAACCACAATGATTTCCTTGAGAGTTTTGGTGGCCAGAAAGCTCCACAGATAGAGCTATCAGATCATTTGGAAACCTCAAGCCAGTCCTGAAGGTATTTTTGATGCAAAAATGAAACCAAACTATGACGGGATGAAAAATCTGAAAGTAAACGGGGAAAAAATTTTAGAAACCCCTCCCTCTTTCCTCTTTTCCAAGTCTCCTAGATAGGTAATTGGATTAATTCAGTCAAAATTTTAAACGGAAAATTTTATCAGATGTTCTGAGCCTCCACCATTTTTTATTCTAATTAAAACAAAACCAATGTTCAAAAAGCAATATTGTAAAGAAACTGAAAATTAAACAAGCCAAGCAAACAACTCAGCAAAACCATCCTTTTTCAGAAAAAGCCTTTGGTTCTTATGAATGAATATTATCTGATAAGGCATTTGCCACAGAATTGTATTTGATGGGAAACTTTTATAACACTGTTTTGCCATTTCAGATGAAAATCTGGAATGATGAGAATGCAAACAAAATCTTCTAAGATGCCATGTAAGATACCACGGGAATCTCTTTCTTTCTTACTGCCAGGTGATGATATCCTAGATGTTGGGTTTTTTTAAATGTCGGCACAAAGGAATCACTTAGACATTTACATCTAAAATCCTCTACTTATCTAGAAGAACTAGCTGCCAGTGTTGTATGCTGGCTAGATATGCTGAGTGCATTATCAACAGTCTTCTGCTTCAGCAAATTACTTTATTAAATTTTCCTGGCAAGAGTTTACTCTGTATGAAAAATGAATGTATTTGATGCACTTTCAAATTGTTAAGTGACATGTTCTTTATGATTTTTTAAAAGATTTCAAAGGACAAAGAGTGTGGAACTTCAGGTCAAAAAACTATCAGATTTTTCACTAGGATGTCTTTGTTGAATAGACAAAGACTTTACTATAGAGGTATAGTTGAATAGATATAGACTTTACTATAGGTTATTTTACAGCCTGAACGCATCATTGTTTTGTCAGATAAAGACACAGGAGTTGGCCTTTGTGGCCTGGAGGAAAGGAAAAGCTATGATTCCTCTGTTGGCAACATACAACAGTTAATGAATCCTCAGCACGCTGGCATTTTTTCATTAAACACTGTGCAAATATTTTCAAAGTAAAATCCCATTGTCTATATTTCACTCAGAATTTCTTTGGGGGCTCTTGTTGCTCTTTCAGCGTTACAGCAATAAAAAGATCAGTGGAGATGTGCTGATGAAATAATGTAAAAATGCCTACAAGACATGCCTGTACTTCACTAGACTGAGGTGTGTTATTTTCTCATAATATAGGCAAAGATAAATTATAACTTGAAATAGTAGTTGCAAGTTTTGAGATTTACATTTCATTTAATCAGAATTTGAATGCATGTTAACAGGAATCTCCTAACTCATTCTTACATAATCTATAACAAGGAAACTGCACAGTAGCAGCTTTAACCATCTTTGTCAATGTAATTATCTAAGCTGAAGCCGAAAGGCCAACCTTGAAAATTGTGTGCAGGCTAATCAGGTAAATAGGTCAGAACGAAAGATTTTAGCAGCATAATTTTCAGTTACTCATACAATCTCAGAATCATTTAGGATGGAAAAGACCTCTAAGTTCATGCAGTCCCACTGTTAATCATGTTTACTCTTGTACAGTACATGGACATGCAAAGTAACTACAGCCTAATACAGGATTCTGAGTTCTCAAAGAACATGTTTTACCATGGTTTCTCCTGTATGGATGGTAGATGGAAAAGCAATGATGAAAGCAATGTTTGGTATATCTATTATTGACACTTGGGGAAAAAAGGTAACCAACAAAGAGAAATTTCCATATGCATACAAACGACTGAGTGAAGAGCAGATTGACTACAAAGATGTACAAACTGCAACACACATACAGAAAATAATTTCGGCAACTCAAAGTGACAGCTTCCTTTTCTGGATTTTTGAAAACAAGAACTAGTAATTAGCCCGACATCTAATCAGTTACAAAGTTCCCCTAGAAATAGAACTGATCAGCACTTCAAATTTCCACTTCACAGGAAACAAAGGCATTTCAAAATCTGACCTCATTTCAATTCAGAATAAATGCGAGTACTCTCAATATTTCCTTGGAAATAACATTAAAATGCTGTGTTAAAATTGGTTTTTTCATGCTTATTATTTTTATCTTATTCTATTACAGGAACATACTATATATATGTTATTGGATATTGTCAATGCATAGCATTATTTATAGTATCAAGTTATCATACTATATAATGACATACCAAATAGTCCAGTATTCTGTTTTTATATTATTTTTCTATTATTTTCATATAAAAACAAAAGAAGTTGCTGGATTGTTTATAATGAAATCCCTTATTTTTGAATCAGGGATGCCTAGCATTTTAAGAACTGTGGCTTGGTATGGGTTTTGGGCCTCCCAGAAATCAGATTTATCATTTCCTGGAGATGGACAGGCTCAGCAGTAGTTTGAGGAACTAGATGCTCAGCATAACTGTATGAAAATTTTACAGACCTGAGACAAATTCATCCTTCTGCTCATACAGTTCACAGGCCAGCAGTTCAGTAACTTTGCTATAAACTAGATTGATTTTTATTTGTGCTGCAATGAGATAGTGTGGTACTTTGATGCAAAATGTATTGTTTTCCTTTCAGTGCCTAGTAAAATAATGAAGAAAACAAGCTTTTGATCTTTCTGAATATTCCCTAGACACATTTTGCCTTGAACATCCTTGTCTTCCTAAAAATATCTGTTACTTTGTCAGATGCTCTTTATTAATCAGTCCTAGCACTCACAGATAAAGAAAAGACTAGAGATATTTCTCACAGGTGAAATATATGCATAATGGATAATCAGAGGCAGAGGTGTACACAGACTTAATTTATGTTATCAAATGATGCAAGCTCTCAGCTCTTCCCAAGATTCATACTGCGCACATCTGAGTTCTGTTTAGGTTCTCATTGGGAACAAAATGACTAATGTTAAGGACTGTCTGACCATCCATGAACCACTCTGGCAGTCTCACTTGGACAGAGGTCACTTCACATTTACACAACTCACACTCACATAGTCAGACCAGGCTTCCATAGCAGAGTCTCAGACCTCTGGATCCTTTCAATAATTTAATCATGGTGCAACAACAGAATAACAGCTGGAGCTGGTGCCTGCGGGGAGGGACCTGAGCAAAGGAACCCCTGGGCTTTTATACCCTCACAGACAAAGCGCAGGGAAGTCTGGGGTCTCCCAGCTGAGTCCTCAGCTCCTGCCATGTCTCTGAGTGCCCGGTCCCCTGGCTGGCACCACAGGTCCCCGTGCCCTTTGTTGTGCAAAGGTTGGTTCCAGTTCACAGCCTCTTATCTGGGGCTCTCACCACCCAGAGCTCAACCTGGAGCTGGCACTGCAGCTGCTCACCGAGTTACGGGCACTGAGTGTATTCCTCAACAAAACAAGGCTTAGGTGAAGGCCAGAGGTAATTTTTTGCTAGGACTTCAATCTAAATTTCCTCCAGACAAAGTATCACTTGGGCTGGCTCTTTCCTCCTTACACAGTCCCCCAACACCATTTCAATAGACCCATTCTCGGTAGAACAGTACTCAAATATGTTTAGAACACCCTTGGCTGTGGTGGGTAGCCCCTCTCTGGTTGCCAGGTGCCCACCAAAGCTGCTATGACAACAAGCTCGTGTGCCAAGATAAGGGCGGGGAGTGATCACTCAGCAATTATTGTGACGGGCAAAATAGACTGAACTTGGGAAAATTAGTTTAATTTATAACCAATCAAATCAGAGCAGGGTAATGAGAGAGAAAACCAAGTCTTAAAATACCTTCTCCCCCACTCCTCCCTTCTTCCTTGGCTCAATTTCACTCCTGATTTTTCTACCTCTCAGGAGCACAGGGAGATGGGGAATGGGGGCTGCAGTCAGTTCATCACACATTGTCTCTGCCACTCCTTCCCCCTCAGGGGCAGGATTCCTTACACTCTTCCCCTGCTCCAGTGTGGGATCCCTCCCACTGTAGACAGCTCTCTGTGAACTTCTCCAACATGTGTCCTTTCCACAGGGGAATATCTGCTCCAGAGCCTGGGGCAGAGACCCTGGTACCTGCAGGGCTGTTTCTTCACATATTCTCACTCCTCTTTTTCTCCGGCTGCCGCTACACAGATGTTTTCCACCCCTTCCTAAAAGTGTTATTCCAGAAGCACCACACCACTGTCACGGACGGGCTCAGCCTTGGCCAGCAGTGGGTCCATCCTGGAGCCCGCAGTCATTGCCTCTGTCAGACATGCAGGAAGCTTCTGGCAGCTTCTCACAGAAGCCACCCCTGTAGGCCCCCCCACTACCAAAACCTTGCCACACAAACCCAATATACTCACGTATCATGTTCCATGTATGCAGTACATAATCCTGTTAACATCTTATAGAAATGTCACTAGCAGCCCTGAGACAACCTTTACCTGACTGCAGACATTTCCAGCACAAAAAGCACAACTTAAAATTTCTGTCCCCAGAGGGACCAGATGCATTCAGTGAATATTCTCCTACATAGATGTAGATAGTCCTGTCTAATGGAAATCACCATTAACAACATACTCCATGACTTGAAGGCCATGGGGTTTCTTCCAGAAATATTAACTTTTACTCACCTGTCATCATGTTACCTATTCAAAACCCGAGTTCTCCTCCAATATGAAGGGTGTGATTTTGTGGGTACAGCTGAAATAAGTGATGCTCTGTTCTGGAAAACCAAGAGTGAGCAGTAGCTACTAGAAGGCTATGGTCCCTACTGGAAAATAGGGCATTGTTTACAAAGGGCAACGGCAATTCTAACGTTAACAGAGAGAAGCGAGTCTTGTGTAAGAGAATACAGGTAGGTTGTGTTAAACATCATTAAAATAATGGGGGCTTTTCTGGATATTGTTTCAATGAGAGGGAGGTAGAAAAACATGAACAAAACTCTAGAAAGGTAATATCAAAATGCAGCTATAAAAGCAAGAAGACGTTAATTTCAAGCTAAGAGCAATCCTGCTTTGTTTCTGCTGCCCCCAGCTGCTCATTCCTATCTGCATCTTTGTTACGTACACTGGCTTTGTTACATAGCCTGGCTTCAAAAACACAGTTCGAGAGGGTGGGCAATTGTACACAAGTGCAAGAAGTTTTGAAAGGACTTTCCCACCAATCATCGTGTAAGACTGTGATCTCACATGATTACCATATGAAATTATTTTTATTTATTTTAAGTGTTGACTGGAATTCTCGAAATCTTAAGATGTGAATATATCTTCTTGTGATTAAAGAAAGAATTGTGATTTGGTTCTTTGGGATATTTTTAATTATTTGTCAATAAACAGGGGAATTGCCCTTGAGATACACAATTTCATGCTTTTTCTGACAGAAATAACCTGCACAGACCTGAATTTTGCTTCAAAAAAAAGGCAACAGCTGATACTGCTTCATGCATAAGCTTTTTATTTTCTTGCTTTTGCACACCTGCATATAATACAGAAAGTTTGTCTCACAGCACAGTTTTATGAATTAGAACCTATACCTAAATGCACTGTAAGAGTGCTCTAAGAAATGACCTTCAACATTTCATTAGTGCAAAAGCAGTTCTGCATCATCTTTAACGAATAATTTGCTGATTACAATTTTCAGTATATTCTGTAAAACAACTTCACACAGAACATAAACAGTAAAGCTATACATTAAAAAATACAAAATCTTCTTTTATGGATAATTTCAAAGAGAATATGAGGAGCAACTCTGTTTTTCTAGTTATGCCCAAATTATATATATATGCTCCTCAGCTGATTCAATTCTATTTAAGTGTGCAAAAAATAGAAGCATAGTGCAGACATTTGAACTGAGGCTATATTTGCAATACCAGAACTGGAAAAATTATATAATTCTGTTCCAATTACAACACAGCCACTACTCACAGCCGCAGAATATTCATTCACTTTAAATGAATATTCACTTGGCTGTGAGCAGCCAAGTGCCTAACCAGGAAAAGGTAAATGAAATCCAAAAGGTTATTTTCTCTTATGGTGCCCCTTGGCACAGCTCTCTGAAAGGACTACATAAATATAATAGTATTTTTATTCCCAACAATGCTAGCATTAATAGGCCTTTGTATAAATAACTTAGAAAAAAACTTCATGGAAATGAATAATGAGGTGTATCAGGAAAGGTGTTCAGCTACAAAAGGGACGGCTCCTGTCATTATCAGAAATTGATTTTAATTTAAAAAGGAAATAATCATGTACCAATAATATCAGTCTTCCTGTCACAAGAGATTCTCTATTTCAGGGGAAGACTAATACAATCTACAATAAACAAATGTTTTTGCTTTATCACATTATATTTCCCATTGGATATTTTCGATTTGTTGACTGGGTTAAACTCACTGTGCTCTGATCCAACACGTCATTCCAATTAACTTCAAGATAGAGAGCTACCTACTGCCAAATTTGTTTGGGGGTAACACAAATAGTGGGTAAACAAATTAATGTAATTACTGATAAAATCTTATCTTTAATATGAAATATGCTTGCAGAAAGACAGACTGTCTTTGGAATGTTTTTGTAGTGGTCCTAAACTAGCAAAAAAACCTTTCTTTTCTGAAAGACCTCATGACTATTCACATGAATTTTAATCAGTGTTAAAAAGTTGCACTGATGTTTCTTGTTTTTATGATTCTGAAGGAGAATGATCAGGACATTGTATATCCCTTGAATATGCACATAAAGATGGGCTACCCACAGTATTTTTTACATCCTAAAAATGGCCTGCAGCACTGAATTGTTTCAGTTATTGAAGCTCTGAAATACTGGCTGGATCCCAAAGCAACTCAAGTGCCAAGAGACCAAGTGGAATTATTTTCAGATTATTATTAGACTCACAAAGCATTTACAATATTTCTACCTTTTGATCAACAGCAACTTTGCCTCCCCTGTTAATGCAACAGCTAAAAGTGTAGATCCGATGTAGTATATGACACAATTGGCTGAAAATCTACTTTACCAAAAAGAAAACAATAAATTACAAAATTCCATGACAGGTTAGATCATTCCTGGATCTAGTGTGAAAAAGCTGAAGAACAGCAAAGGATGAAGTATGTTGTCTGTGACCAAAGAAACCAGAACATTCTGAAACTGCTTTAGTGGTCAATCCACTTCCAAATACTGTAGTGGCTACCAATCAGGAGTTAACCCATTCCTGTTACAACACCTTTACTGAGATCTGCAACAACAGGGAGCACAATTAACCATATAAAGGAGATTTAAGAAAAAGAGTAGAAAGCAACAAAAATCAGCAACTATTGTTACACAGTATTCTGATAGTTGAGTTCTTCTGAAGCTTATGCTAACTACCAGACGCAGCTACAAGTGCATGTTATTATGGGCAGTAATACATTTGTCAGTGACTGGATGGAGAAGAGTCAGTATTTTCACAGTATCCTGAAGACCCGCATGTTTTCACAGCTAAAATATTCATATGCTTGTAATGTAGGAATCATTACACAGTCTTTTTAATTTGGAGAAGAAAACCCCTAGTTTTATGAAAAAATAATTAACAACTCAACAGCTCTCATCTGGAAGTTCCACAGGTGTACATCCAAAATAAAAAGCAACAATTTAGATAACTGGAAAAGTCATACCTTAAAACTTGGTCCAACCATACTTATTCCTAACCACAGTCAATGTTATTTGGATCAAAAATGCAGAGGACTACCTTGTTATTCACTGCTCATGATAAATACTTAATGTTGACACTAAATGTGTATGTTTGTCATAAATCTGAATTCATAGTGATTTCTAACACAGTTTCAACCTGTGAAAGTTCTGTTATCTCATCATTCCTGAAAAACAGTATTAGTGCATGAGCAATGCAATGTGCTTAGAAAGGCTGTCTCCTGTCTGCAGGCACAGAAGTAATTCAATACTTATCCCACGAGGCTTACAAGACACGACCAACACCACAGAGTGTCCCATGTGGATGGCAGCTTCTGAAAGTGAACAAATGTTTCTGACAGGGAGCAAATTTCTGTGAAGAGCTGTAAGGTTCCTTTGCCAAAATTTAGCCTTGAACTAGAACATCATATTGTTAAAAAAAAAAAAAAAATCCCATGTAGGGAATATATAGGAAATATATAGGGTCATATACAGGGAATAGAAATGTCCTTTTGGCTCCAGTTATCACATAATTAACCGTTCAGCCAGCTGCTGAAGTTACCATTATCTCAGTTCTGCTCAATAATAGTATTTGTTTCACCACTCCCTTAAACAGACTTGTGACATTATCATAAGTTTAAAAACAGAAGAGTAGCATAAGGTACATATGTAGGGTAAAATCCTCATTATAAAAGGGAATTTCATATTACAAAGCTTTAGCAGATAGAACAACCAAGTAAAGTGCTATTACAGCAGAATAAACAGTCAATAAACAGTGATAGTGCACAGCTGAGGGGCGGGGGCAGGGTCTGTACCTCGATCAGCCACGAGTAAAATAATTTGTAAAGCTACAGTCTCAGACTGACAGACACAAAGCAAGCAAACAAACAACAAAGATCGGTCACTGAAATGAAGAAGAGAAAACAAAACCAGAAAAACAGGATCGTAAAGTGACAAAACTACCAGAAAGACTCGAGTAAAAGTGACTCTAGTGAGTCTGGAATTAACTGACTTTCTGCCTATACTGAAGTATATTATGAACAAGCTATTAAGAGGCTATCACAGAAATGAGCATTAAACTCCTCTTTTGTCTGAGGGAGATGATGCCTCTGCTCTGGTAAAGCCTGTTCGAGGCTCAGAAACTCAAGCCAAGACAGTGCAGCCAGTCCTGGTCTCTGCTGCAGACTCGCAGCCTCCCTCAGCACCACACGGTGGGAGAAAGGCAGCACTGCACCTTCCCACCGGCAAACTACAGCATGCGACTCAGCCTGCATTTCTTTCACTTGTTTGCATCTTCTCATTTCCTCCTCAGGGGCTTCTTCCACGGCTTTTTAAACAATAACAAAAAAGATTACATTTCTCCAAAATATATTGATTCAAAATACACTCCTTACCAATGTCTGCTTTCCAGCCACAGCCGCTGGTACACGCACCACGTGAATCGGGAGACCCATCCCAGAAACACACCCAAACATACAGGGGGCACTTTGATTATCTTTTTCCCCTTCACTGGCACATCACTCCATGCGTGAGGGCCGGGAGGCTGCCAAGCCCTCCCGTACCACTTCCTATCACCTCTCTCCACCACCACGTCTCCAGACATGCTGTAAAACTGTGTAAGAAGTCTCACAGTTGTCAGTTGCACTCAGTATGGGTGCAAAAGATCAAATCTTTTATACTGAGATGTAACAGGCTACCACACGCAGAATCTGCTTGATTTATTTTGGAGAGTAATAAATCAACTCCCACTCCAATTCCACCTTGAACTCTCCTACTCATATGCTAGAAAATTTTTAACTCCCCCTATGTCACACTGAAAGGATGCCAGAGACATCTCGTCAGCAGAAATAGAAAATGGTATTTCCATTAAATGAGGAATTCAATTATTTGTCCAATATCCTTCACCTCTGCTTATTATCTTCCAGAAACAGAAACAAAGAAGAGTAATCTCAGTCTTACAGTGAGCTCCTTCAAGAATATATATATACGTTGTATATATGCAACAACTCGTATTACAAGAGAGTAATGGAGTCCTGGATTCTTGTAACATAAGCCATGTCTGGGAGAGAGGATACAAATGTGAAATTTGAGACAGACACTGAGACCAAGAAATTTGAGACAGCTAAAACATTTAATGCAATAAAGGAGAAGATAGTTTAAGCTTGCTAATTAAAACCTGGCAGTTAATCATTATGGTATCTAATAACTCACATTTGTGTAATCTCTGTCCTAGCTTAGCCAACCTTTCCTTAAAAAAGCACCTTAAAAAAGTACCTTAAAATGGGTTAGATAACAAGCAGTAGAGTCACAAAGCTCACACATATGCTGAGATTAAATATTTAACCTTTGTATTAAACCACAGACATACTAAAAAAACATTTTAAAGGGCAATTAAGGCCTAAAATGTTTGTAAGTGACATTGTGCTGCAACGAGGCCAGTGCCCAGCAAAATCAAACTCAGTACACATATAATGGGAGATCCTGGCAGAATGTTCGATACTGACTTTGCAATACTTTCACCAGAAAGGTTCAAAACATGTTGACCTTCAAAACATCCTTTCAAGCTCATCTCTTTGCTCTGGAGTTTAGAGATTGAAGCATGTGGGTGAATTGAAGGGGAGAGGTCTCTGTAGCAGCTGAGATAACCTTCTCAGGTCTCACTGGTATTGTTTTGCTCTGGGGTAGACTTCTTGTTACTGTCTAAACAGGTATTAACTGGGAGTCTTTTAATACAGACAAGTGCTATTTTATATTTAGACATTACTAAGGGGACAGTTTCCAGTAAGGAGCTTTTTGCGAATGAAATACCACTAGCCTTATACTATTCTCACAATTACAGTCATTAGAATAACAACAAAAAAAACTAAACAGAAAATATGAATCTTATTAGAGCTGTATTAACGTGGCAGCTGTCAGACAAGACCGTCGATGTTAAAGAGCCTCAGTGTTCTTCAGACAAATTATACCTATTTCCTGCACAATTCCAGAAAATACCACTTGCATCTCAATCATTTGGCTTTTCCTCAAGGCCGGAGTGGGACTGCGGGCAGCTCCAGCGCAAAGCCAGCGGGTGGCAGCAGCGACCGCAGCAGACGCGCTCCTCCTGCTTATCACGGATCAGCATTTTCAACGCAGAGTAAGGCTCATTTTAAGTCTCCCTCCTTCCATTTGCTTTTGTTTGGTTTTGTTTTCGGTTCCAACGGGAAATGCATAATATGCATGAGTGTGCAGGTGGATTGATTGAAAGCTTTCATAATTTTTTTTCTCTGACTGAGGAAACTAACCTTGAAATGGTCAGGCACAACCATAACGTACCAGTACTTCGGGTACCACTGATAAGATCACGTTTTCAATCACAAGGCAACATCTTCTGAAAAAAGGGACACAGCTCCACAAAAAGCTTTTAGGTCACTACTCATTCTGCAAACGAAATACAGAAGCCAGGACTTCCCTGCAAGAGATTTAGTGGGAGGGCAAACCAGCTGAGAGGGAAGCTGGAGCCACATACAAATCTGTCAGGAGGTTCAACGGGCTCATTAGCCATTATTTCTTAATTTAAAGGTACTCATTAAATACATAGAGTATCTCCTTTCAGTACAGATACATAAAAGTCACAAAATTAAGCTTTTTGTTGTTCAAATTCCAGGAAGTACCTATAAACATATATATTTACTTTTAACTTAGACTAATTTTGAAACAGGAAATGTGTGTCATCTGTACACATTTCTACACATTTGTAATCCTTTAATCACTATCAAACTAAACTACTTTACCAGAAACTTCTTTTGCACTGCAAACCTGTCTTGGCCCTTATTATAAACACACCAATTTCTGAATCTAAAACTGATTAATTTTCAATGTATGATTAAAGCTATTTCCTTATACATGCACTTCAGATTACTTGCAACAAACTAAAAAATTGTGTGATTATATAAAAAGTTGAATTGTAACTTATTTATTTGACTGTATGCTGAAGTCGCAGCCAGGACCCCTACTAACAAGCTTGGCAAAACAAAAAATGCCCAAACAAAAAGCTGCCTCACTCACACTCGGTACATTTATTCCTGCTCTGTCTCAGCTATTGATCCTCTTCTCAAACACTGTTTTGACTCATTCCCTTAATTCTTAACCAAACCTTCCCAGTCAAAAGAGGCTACAGATACTTCAGAAAGGAGTCCTCAAAACAGAAATGGCACTCACCCACAAGTATATAAGCCACAGTCCTCTACTAGTCACTAGATCCAGGCTTTTGACTTTAAACATGGATAACGTCCTTAATTCCAGTGGTGAAACACAGTGGGACACAGAAGAACATAAAGACTAGATACAGTGTTAGAAGACTGGGCAGGAATTTGAGAACATACCTAGGCGAATGCAGTAAGACACAACGTGTGTAAGAAGGACAGAAATGTGTAGACTAGAATGTTCCTGGGTCTTATGGCACTCATCATTTGGAGGAACAGCCTGAGAAGAAAGAGAGGGTCACCTTGTTTGGCTATCCTTTGGACACTTTGGGTTCGGAGACAAGTAAAGAAATACTCACCCATCCACCTGACTGCTGTGTTATGTCCTGTTCACCAGGAGGCCATGCTGGGATTGCACTCTCACCCCACAAATCCTATCATCAGAGGTTGCAAAAAGCCTAGAGATTTGTGGCATAAGGAAAGCTACTGCTTGCAACAGCGGGATTTCCTGTGGGAGATCTGCATCCCCCACCTTCTTCTCAGCTACCAGTTCTGTAGAGATGTTAAATGAGCTTCAGCCTTTAAACTGTCTGCAGGCCTCTCCTTGCCTCCTCCATCTCTACTCCAGCAAACTGTTGAGACTATACTGTCCTTCTGTCCCACCACTTGGTAGTCAGAGATGACCGGCTTATTCTCCAACACCCTGAACAGTCTCAACAGAAGAGCAGTTGCTAAAAAGAACTGATTCATTCTCTTCAAAAGGGTTAGTTTCCCACAGGCTTTCCATGATCCTCTTCAGCTGAATGAGGATGATTCATCATAACAATCTTATTGTTGACCCTTGTTGCTGCTCAGCAGGTGAATCAAATGCTTCTTGGTTGTAGAGGTGGTCAGCCCTTCTCTGCTGCCTGCAGTAAAGTTGTTTTGCTCAGCCCTAGTGGCAATGCTACCTGGCTGTCACAAGTTCCTGGGGAGAAGGAGCTGCAGCACCAGCTATGAATGAAAAATCTTCAATTGTCCTACTTTTCCCTGAGCCCCAGGTAGAGCTCAGGCTCATGCTCTTGCTGTTGAGCTGGCAAGGGCTGATTGCACAGGGAGTGATCAGAGGTAGCAGTTAAGAGACAGTAGAATCTCTCCGCTTGAAGCATTGAGCTTTCTCTCCTCCAGTGGGAGGATGCATTCAGTCTGACTTGGACTCTGGCCTGAGTCTTATGACTTTGCTAAATAATCACAATAAGCTGGGAAACAGAGAATGACACAGGCAGTGGCTACAGAACAGCTGTCAGTCACTAGAGTGAGACTTTTGTTTTCTCAGTGATAAGAAAAGGAAAGAAAAATAACAGTCACAGAAAAGTGAATGGAAGAAGTATTTTGTTAGAGAGTGAGACCAAAACTGTGAAGAAGCACCAGAGGATTTCAAGTGTTCATGACCAGCAGACAGAACTGTAAGTTTTTTCTCCTCCATGCCAACTCTCTGAACTCGCCTTTGAACCTGGAACTGCTGGTGGAGAACTCATCCACAGACTTCCAAGAGAACCTGTGCAAAGACAGAGGGCATGCAGGGAGAGAGAGACCCAGGTTTTACAGAACATTTCAGTAGAGGAAAAACCTCTCTAAAAGATGAAACTGAAGCCATGACTAATAATGACAATAATCACTGACACAGCTTTTAACTATGAGAAGAAATAAGGGGCTTAAAGTTTCATCAGGTTCACTAGAGCAATTCAATGAGAAACTAGATTTTTTTTACTTTTGAAGATCGACCTTTACATTGCATGCAGTGGAAATTGTATACACATTGTTATAATTATCATTAAAATAACTTTGAATTTTTGAATATTTAATTGTTAATTGCTATGAAAAATATAATTACTTTCATGCTGTAAAAACTTAATCTGGCACTGATTATTTTTTTGCATTGTTTTTCAACCACATACATAACAAGAAGCCATTCTCTGTGATTTCACAGATTTCACCAAATCTTTTGTAGACTATTTCTCCAAATCACAAGCTTGTTTAACATCCACTGTTAATCATTCTATGATTTCACACTGTATTCATTTCATAGAAGTGAGATTGCCAAATGTTTCAGATATCACACATTAATGGTTCTGACTTGTGAACAGAGTACCAGCAGTGAAAACAAACCCTGAGACTCATTTGCCTATTACCCCCCGAAAAGAAATTGTTCCATCTTCTCTGTTCTTGTTGCCATAGTTATAATCTGCTGGTAATTCTACAGATTTTTTGTTAACTAAGGTAAACCATAAGTATGTGTTAAACTGGAAAACAATTCAACTATTTACATTAGAAATGTAATCCACTTGATTTGATCCTTTAGCTGCAGTACGCCAAGTCTGCACAGGGACTTACAGGTCTACAAATACCTAATTAAAGAGATAGGAAATGGATAAAAACACTAACAACTGAAAGAGGAGGGGGAAAAGAATCAGAAATTCATGACCGATAGTAATGAGTTCCTCTAAACGTAGGTGTGATGAAAAAGATTTGGCTGAAAGCCAATCACATCTTTCACCCTCAAGTTTTTGACACACAAAGAAACAAAAATGCAAATGCAATAAAATGGACACTGCTGGTCCAAATATTCTGGTCTTAAGCAAACCAGAGATGTTGGTGACCATTATTTTACTATTCCTCCACAAATGCCTGAAAGATGTGACAATTTATTCAAAATATATCACTGAAGTTCAAATTCATTTTAATCAAAAGGAGTAAAAATTACTCCAGTTTGGGTGAAGCGCAGCCTTTTTTTTCTGAGCAAAGCAGAGAACTGTTAAAAAGTATTTTTGAATACTAATTTCTAATTCTTATAGTTCTGGCTTCTAGGGATAAAAACATAACTTCAAAAATGTTAATCCACAAATCCCTGTACATGCTGGTACTGGCAGATGCATTATATTCTCAAGAACAAACTATCAAGCATGTGGGAAAAAAGGACACAGCTGTACAATTATATGATATTTAAGGATACACAGAAAACCCTCACCTTGACCTTTCCTACCTCTCTCACCACAAATCTAATAGTGACAAGCCCTATAGCAAGTTGAGACTAGATTTTGAAACCTACATGAGACTGGGCCACTGCTCATTTCCCATACTCATCCAGTCATTTTGTGCCCCATTTCCTAGCATTTGTCCATCATAAGACAGGGACAGGAGGATATGGAGAAAGTGCAAGAGCAGAGGTAAATAACTGATTAGTAAGCTTCCTTTTCATCAGGGGGCAATTCCAATGACTGAGTGTCAAGCAAACATTTATTGTATTTCTTTGCCAAGTTTGATGACAGCTTGTTTGTAGCTACTGGGAAACCTTCCTTCAAAGAAAACAGTTTTAAAATATGTACTATTTAAGAGGAAGAGCACCTTTTCATAAGATCTAACATATCGTAAATTTCTATTGCTTTGTATTTGTGGTATATAGGACTTTGCTTAAGATTCAACAAAGAACCTCAAGCAAATCTCTGTAATAAACAAGAAATATTCTTATTCCCACAATTAGCACTTCTGTCTTCTCTTCATAAAGGGGTTTCCTTCTCAGAGTCTCTGAAAAATTTCATGGATGCCAATCCCTTTTTTCAGGGCACAGACACTAAACAAAAGAGAGCCCAGTCTCTTTATTTTGACTTCGACCCAAACAAATGTCTGTAAATGATAGAGGTATGATAATCAGAAACCAGGAAGCTCGTTATCCTTTCCTGTACAAGAGAGCATCACAGAAGTCTCTGCATCATGAACTTGCATAATTATTTTGATTTTTTGTTGATGATTTTTAATGATTTAAATGAAATATTTATTATAATTTAATGTATTTTAACAATTTTTCTTGTTCTAACTACACCATCCATTCTTGAAAGAATATCTGCTAAACTATGATAAATAGATGATCATAACTTTGACAATATGAGAGGATGTGGAACCTTCCAAAGAGGTTTGGCAGGCCAAAAAAGTTTCTGTCAGTCTTGAGTGGTCTTCACAATGCTTGTCAGAATACAGGCTCATAAAATCCATCTGACCTCTTCCTTATGACAAGCATTACAAAAGATGAATGATTTGGGATCCATCTTGTTTGCAATATACTGTGCAGTAGTATCAGATAAAGCAATGTGTGATCTTAAAGCAAGACTCATGTTTCACTTCTGCACTGCAGGAGAACATTTAACCTTACGATACTATTGGATATAAATGACTGCATAATGCTGGATCACTGCTAGCAAGCAATGTTGCTAATATGTTAACCTTCAGATTCTGAAGACAGCATTGGACTAACAGTCTACAGAAAACTAAATCTGTTTCTCAAATAACTTCTCCCATGTCTATCAGCAGAACTGAACTCCTAGTCATCAGGAGTTTCTCTCCTAAGCATTCCGCCACAGCAACAGACATTCTCTGTCACATCCAGAAAGTGGCCTGAACCTTTAGCAGTAGGAAGTGGGCATGGAATCAGTGCTGGAAACTGCTAAACAGCGATGAGGTTTGGACACTGCACAGAGGGGCATCCATCACTAGAAATGTTCTACTAGAGACACATTTATATCCCTCTGTAGGGGTTCTGGTGACCCTGGACAGAGCCCTCCTGATGGTGCTGTGGGGAGGCTCCACTGGTGCTGATTCCCCTTTCCCACGCAAGCTGTCTTCAAGCTGAGCCATAGCTGCTTGTCTCCCACATGAGCTGTGGACTGTGCCTGTGCCTGGCCACCAGCCCCATGGACACACAGGCTGCCTCTCCAGCCTGGCCTCAGCCCTGCCTCATCTCTATGGACTTGCCTGGTGATTGCTGGGCAGTACCTTACCCTGGGTGCCTGACCAGACCTGCCCTGCCCACTGTGCCCAGACACCACAGCTCCTTGGCTATCCAGGCACTTCCCTCTGCTGGGCTGTGCTCCCCTCCCCTGTGCTTACACACACCAGCCTGGTTGCTCCCATCTGAGGAATACATCCACCCTGAGTCATGGGACAGGGGGTGAGCCACAGCAGTAAAGCACAGTCAAAAGAGCACTATTAAGGTTATCACCATTTTCAGTCACCATCTCATTCTGTGGTACCCTGCATTTTGAGATGGAATGGAAGCTCTCAGAGATTTGGGTTTTTTGACCAGGTCAGTACCAGGAGACCCTTGAGAATCATAGGAGGGCTTGAGTTGGAAGGGACCTTACGATTATCTAGTTCCAAACCCTGCCCATGGGCAGGGATGCCATCCACTAAATCAGGTTGCTCAGAGCCCTATGCAATCTGGCCATGAACACCTCCAGGGATGGGGCATCCACAACTTCTCTGGGCAACCTGTTCCAGTGCCTCACCACCCTCACAGTACAGAATTTTTTCCTATCATCTAATCTAAATCTCTCACCTTGTAGTTTAAAACTGTTCTCCCTTGCCCTATCACTATCTGCCCATATAAAAAGTCACTCTTCCTCTTTTTCATAAGTCCCCTTTAAGTAGCAGAAGGCTGCAGCAAGGTCTCCCAGGAGCCCTCTCTTCTCCAAGGTGCCATTCTTTTTCTCTGAGACTAGGTGTGCTTGGGGAGAATCAACACATCCAGCTTCTTTGAGAAATGTTTCTAGGATGATAAGGGCTCAAAAAGGCTCAGAGGGACAGGCAAACCATAAGACATTTTATTCTTATCAAGTAACAGTCAGAACCAGTTGTCCAGTCTGAGAATGCCTAGAAGGTGCAGTTCTTTCAGAGAGTAACACTGAGTATCTTGGAAATCAGTTACATAAATTGCCTGTGTGGGAGATTTGTCCAATGAACAGAAGAGGTTCACCGGCACAGAGCAAAGCTTTTGGCAGAATAAAGTGTACCTGATCATGCTGCAACAGGAACGTACATATTTTCTTTGATCAGGCCATTTTTTTAATAATACAACCTATTTCCTGAGCTACTCTCTTGAAGTTTAAAAGGAACTAAAAACGTAGGTCAAGTGAAACCATGGCCCTGATTTCCTACATAAAGCTTTTCAATAGCAACTTGATGCAATTTTTCAAATTTGAATTATTATTAAAGGCTCAAAAGTCTAAAATTACTTTCTCTTCTGCATGTAGCAAGGATCTGCTTAAACTCTAGTAGGAGAATTAAGCTTTCAGTTAATATTTACTCAGACTGATTCTTAAACTGTATTATTGGCTATGTTCATATATATGTTCATATATAAAACACGCAATAGCTATGAGATGAGCAAGATAGAAGATGTACATTTGAATGAAAAGTATCCATAAAACATCTCAGCATCTTGAAAGAAAATTATGCAGTTTTAAGAACAGCTTACATTAAATAAAGCAGAACATGAAGTAGATGTTACCGATAGCTTTACAAAACATTAAAGTTTTCCTTAGTATTGAAAGCTTGATACTTTGGATCAAGAATTTCCAACGTTTTATTCACGGTAAGACTCTGGATGGATGAGAAGTCAGACAAGGGGCTGCGATAACAAAATTTAAAGTAGAGCAGCACCGTAGTCCTGGTTAACTCTAGAAGAGGTATTGCTGCATTTTTTGATGTCACAAAGACAAGTCAGAAAGGCTGGAGAAGCAGATGAAGCCTGGAAGGTACATGTCCCATCTCAGGATGATCTCCCTCATCAGACACAGTGCTTCTGCCCTGGGAGACAGGGCAATAACAATAACAAAAGTCCAGAACTGTCTTGGTTCTGTCCTGACAATGTTCAGAGTTAAAGTTTTGAAGAAATTCTGTTTCAAGAGCCCCTACTCCATAGGTCCACTAAAAATACTATAATTAGATTATTATATCCTTCAGTTAAAAGCCCTAAAAGGTCATCTTCTATGACATAAAATAGGCTACAACGCATCATTTTTCAAAGACCCTGAACTAACATTGACATAGTATCTCCAAACATGCTTTCTAAAAAGAAAATTTCCTCTTTAAACCATTTTGTAAATTTTATAAAATCTACAGCTTCCTATTAAAAACTGATAACAGGTAACAACTAAAGCCTACTTGTATCCTCTAAAAACATTAAAAAGAAAATATGTAGAAAGTTAAGATAATATATTTAAAACAAATTTAGTTTGAGAGCTTGACAGCAACTGTGTATCTTGAAAACCAAACATTTTTATGCATTAGGTGACTATGATCCCTTTTCTTTTCTATTAAGATTTATCTGTTGTCTCAAGTAACCAAAAAGAACTGAAGGAGTAACAAATGGTGCTATTAATAAACAATTGTCCATACAGATTGAGTTTATAGATCTTTCTGTATTCTTCCCCCCTCTCACTTTATTCTCTAATTCTATTACCAAGTCAACTTTTGCACTTGTTGGTGTGTGGAAAAGATTATATGCATAAACCAATTAGAAGATTGGAAGCGCTTTCCTCCTATAAGCTAGAAAACTAGTTTACTCGTGGTGAATGAGCTAATTGAGTACTAGCAAGCTGGCAAGCTTTTTATATACCACCACAGACAACTAGAACAGTCAGGCAGAGAATCTAATCTATTACATAAGCATTACACAAGGACATTAACTGGCTCTTTCCTGCAGCAATGCCAAATTTAATTCAGATATGCTCTGGGTTTCATTATATCACATCCTGTGTTTGCAGTTAATATGCAAGACATAACTGGCACAGGTTATGTGTAAGAGCTTATGCCAAAGAAAGCGTATTTTTGAAGAAGCTCTCAAGGTAAAAGCTAACATCTTAGTTCCACTGCACTTCGCTTGAGATTAAAAAAAAATTACTATGAATACAGGACTTCCTCTGTTAAATCTTTATCAGATTAAGTATTTACCCGAACATTTCAAAAAGCAATAAATACTGTCCTAGAAATTGATGAGCCTCAAAAGATCAAGCAGTCCAGTTTAGAATGGAGCTTATTGTAAGAGATCAGCTGATGTACCAAGACCACACTTAGCTCCTGCCCGAAGTGAATCCTTCAGTGATACGTCACTAATATATTAACAAGTAGCTCTTGTACAAATGTACCCCCTTAACCTCTGCTAAATCCTGCTTATCCCTGGAACATGTCCCTGATGGCAAGGTTGAGCAGCTGGACAAATTATGCCTCTCTCCATTTAAGCAGAAAGGTTTTCAAAAAAATAACCAAACAGTAAAGAAAACTGCATTTAGTGGGCATGTTTTTCTGAAATCTATGTGATAAAATCATAAGTCTGTCAATGTCAAAGGCACAGCACCCTTGACAAAAAACAATAGCAGTGGGCACGGCAGATTGACAGATTCAAAGGCAGATTAAGAGGAGAGATGAGAGGAAGCAGCCTCTGAACATGGGTATGATGTCAATGAAATACATATATTTTCCATCCTCTTCACTTTGGCTTTACAAGGTCCTGGTTCCTTAGGACAGTATATAAATTGTGTACTCATGCTTTAAGCAAGACAAAAAACACAGTATGGAAGTGGGAATAGCAACTGGGCTTTGCATTTGCCTTTCCTCCTTTCTGTCATATATGTTTTTAATCCAGGTTTTTTACCAATCAGACTTCTAAAGAAAAATTGAATACGTTAATTGTCAAGAATGCATTGTCCAGGGTAAACATCACAGAGCCTTTAAATGGGAAAAAAGTTCCTGTATTCATTCTAACTGAGCCTCTAATCTTGAACTTCTGATCTTCATTTGTTAGAAATCAGATCAGATAAGGATCTAAGACAAACAAGACTTTCTAGCAAAAGGAAATGGGAGAAAAATCAGGCAAGCCAGAGCTCTAATTTAGCTAGAAGAGCCCTAGAATTTAAAGAGCAATAGAAGCATAACAGGCCTAAAAGCATAGAAAGATCAAAGAAAGAGCACTGCAGTGAGTCCAGGACGAAACAAGCAGTGAACATAAGCATATTGTCAAGGCCACACTCAGCAACAGGCATCAGTCCAATTCCTTAAAGAGTGACACCAATTTGGCCAAAGGCAGCAACAACAAAATGGCCACATGTTAGCTAACCTCTCTTGTGACAGATTATCATGCTGAATAAGCATATGTGATCCTAGGGATTACATCTAGTTTAGACCAACAAGAGACAAAGGAATCCCCTGGTGTATCTAATGGGCTGTGCATGAGAGGACATCTACTCCAGAAGTCTTACACCTGCTTACATAAAATTAGTCAATAAAATCAAAGTTCTATGCCACAGCACAGTGTGATTTTCGAGAATGCACAATCTGACTCACACATCAAAATAAAGGTGAATCAGCAAATAATCTTAAAACAAGCCTGTATGGTCTAATCCTGCACTGTGAATATGGGAGATGAAAAAAGTATTAACAGCATATGGGGCTAAGACATAAGCAATTATTAGATTAGATAAGAAATCCCAAATAATCTAGTACATTAGAGATAGCTAGGACCATGGTTCTCAAAGTCCCTCTATTAAAAAAAAAATCTTCAGACGATGATCAGATACAAGAGGAAAAATTGCAGAATGTCTAGAAACAATATCTTCCTAAACCAGCACAAACAAAACGATCCAGAAAGGACACTATACATGTATCATGTAATGAAGAAAAAAAAAAATAATGAAAAAACCCAACCCCAACAGTATTACAAACAATGACAGGTAATGGTTTTGTCCACTGTACCAGAAATGCCTTCAGAAAACAGAGTACACTGCAGTCCGCTTATGTAAGCATCCCACAGAAGCTACTTTTCAGGAATAGGTCTTAAAATGTACATTGCATTTTCCTTCAGCCATAAGGGGTGATCAGCAAGAACTAACTATGCGTCTTGGGAAAATGTGAAGTAGATGCCAAAGCAAAATTGACTGTAGAACTGTGAGATCAGAATCCTTCCATAGGAAAATAAAAGCACCACCACAAAGCAGATAATAAACCTGCCAACTCTATCCATTAAGCTTGAAATTACAAATCTGGATGTTCTACAGTTAGAACATGCTATCCCAAGAGATCTCTATATACTGTTCTTTACCTGAATGCTGAACATTCAAAATGTTCACTATTACAAGGAGAGAATGGGTGGAGATAACTCTTAAAAGGAGAATATTTCCAAAATTACTCTTAGGTCTGCAGAGGCAGAATTAAAGCAACACCTTTTGTCCTGTCATCACAAAACAATGACTCTCTCTTCTCTTTCCTCTTTCCTTTTCTTTCTTCTTCTGCTAGTGTGAAAATATAAATTAGCCACACAAAGCAGATACACTAAGTTTCGTAAGAGGTAAATCAAATTAGGGATATGCAAGCATGGTAGTAGTCACAAAAGCAAATTGTAAGATTCAGGATGGTATTGAATCAAAGGTAGATAGCCTTTCAGAAACATAAAGCAATGCTTGCACATTATGCCAGCTCAGAACTTATTTTAAAAAATCCTCCAGTGCAATTGCAGAATTTCAGCTGATTCTTTACACTAGAAACTTTGTATTACAATTTTCTAGTGTGAGAGCATACAGCACCATTCCTTTAACAGCACTCTTCAAAACAGAGCAGCTCTGAGCACAAGCAGAAAAAGGAGTTGAACTAGCCTTGCACATGTTTGAGGCATTTCCTAGTAGGCACTGACTTTCAAATAGTGATTGACATTAAACTACCAGCTACTGTTCCATATTCAAAATCCTAGGTGTCTCACAACATGAGATAAAACATTTTCATAACAGATGAGCTTTTATCTCCCAGCTGTTTATTGTATCAAATAACCTCATCAGGGTGATGAACTCCCAACTTCTGTGCCTGCAGTCACTTTGCAAGAGATCGAATAGAACAGAATTGTTCACGGAAGACATGAGAAATCTGTTATTTATATTATTTGGTACTATAGGAAGAGCAGATGGAATACTGAGCTAAATCGTAAACTACTGCAAAAAAAAAAAAAAAAGGCAGGACAAAGCTAATGATCAGAATAGGACAGAATAGGATGAAAAAATTTTGGAACCTGTTCTGAAAGTACATGGGCCAATGCCTTGGCAAAATTCTAAACTACAAGGAGGGACCTAAAAGCTATAAACAGTAAGAAAGAATTTGGAGACTTGATGGTTTTGCTCTCACCAGAGAAAGTGTAATGAATTCCTACTAGCATTTTCACAAACAAGCCATAGTAATAATTAAAATTTTATTTTATCTATCTGGCTAGCACAGCTAATTTTCATAGTATTTTTTTTTAATTGCTGCAGTAATCAGGCCATTCAACGCTGCTGACAATGTGGTGCTGATATGAAACTCATTTTTTCTAGCCTTCAATCACAAGAGCAAAAAGCTTTTGACAGCTGTCTTCAGTTTTTCTCTCAGACCTTTGATTTTACATACACCACATCCAATCACACAACTTCTCTGAGTATATTCAGTATATTCAAAACAGGATTATTTATAAAGCCTCATAATTTCATTCTGTCTGATTGCCTTTCCACCTAGATTTTTGTCTGATTTACCCACAACTAAAAATTGAAGAAATACTTATGTTCAAGGGAAAGACTAAAAAAAAACCCCAAACATCTGAGTAGCAGGAATTACTTTGTCCTCCTTGATTAGCAAGTGAATGAAAATTAGCTACCAGATTATGCATTGTTTTGAGATATCTTCTGACAGATTTCCAATTTCTTTCTCTCTCTGCCATGGTTGGTTTGGTAGGTAGTATCTCACTTGCCCACACAAACCCACCAGTACATCCTAGAGATCCACTTCTGGTAACGTGATAACCAACTGAATGGAGTAAGGGACTTGGCCTCACACATTCCTGTTGGTCTATCCACAGTCTTGAAAAGCCAAAATAGAACGAAACAATCTTGAAAGACAAGTTTTAAGCAATATTACCCAACCTTTGCAAGGCCACTGATTTTGTATCACTCTGAAGAGTTTCACTTATAAAATAAATATAGGCACTAACTGGGAATATTAGACTTCTTTTTAATCAAGTCAATTGCAATGTAGCATTGCTCTAAAAGGAGGAGACCACAAACACAGGATAAAATATAGTCTTGAATTAATTGCAAACACAATATTTTGTACACACATCCCACCCACTCCTTTTAGTCCCTGAAGCCTCACTGCCTGCAATGTTCTACAGGATTTCTACTCGCTCCTCTTCCATGCCTCCTCCCATTCACTGGCCACAAGACAAATTTCAATTTAATCTCCATAAGATAATTGAGAGACATTTAAGAAAATCTAGGATCTAGATATTTCATCATTTAAGTGTGTCTAAAATAAAATGAATAGGACAGCTTTCCTATCATATCTATTATCTGAGCTCTGCAACTACAGGCAAACAATATAGCACCAATTTATATCCATGGAAAGATAATGGAGAAAACCATCCTGGAAACCATTTCCAAACACATGAAGGGGAAAAAAGGAGATTGGGAGCAATCAGTATGAGTTTGTAGAAAGGAAATAATGCTTCAGCAATCTGATAACCTTCTACAAGGTGAGTAGCCTGTTGGATGAAGAGAAAGAGCAGCTAAAGCTGTTTACCTCAACTTGAGTTAAGGCAGACCCTATAACAACCTCAAAGACAAGCTGACAAATTAAAGGCTAGATAATCACACAGCTTGAAAATTGACTGAATGGCCAGGCTTGGCAGGTGGTGATCAGCAGCACAAAGTCCAGTTGGGGGCAAGTCACAAGTGGTGTAATCCAGGGATCATTACTGGGGTTAATACTGTTTAACAGCTTCACTAATGACCTGAAATGATTTGACAGAGTGCACCTCAGCAAGTTCACAGATGATGCAAAACTGGGAGGAGCAGCTGAAACACCACATAGTTGTGCTACCATGTGGGACCTTGACAAACTGGAGAATTGGTTCAAGAGGAACCTCATTAATTTTAATAAGGGGAAATGCAAAGTCCTGAAGAGAACCATGGAGAAGAATAAACACAGGCACCATATACACTGGGGACCAACCTGCTGGAAAGAAGCTCTGCAGAGAAGGCCAGTGGGGTCCTGGTGGACAACAAGCTGATCACAAAGCAGTAATGCACCTTCACAGAAAAGAAGGCCAACATCATCCTGGGTAATATGAAGTGCAATGACTATAGGTCAAAGCAAGTGATCTTCCCTCTCCATTCAGCACTATGTGTGACCATAGTGTGACCGTGTGTGACCAACTATGTGTGACCATAGTTTGGAACACTGCATGACCAGGACTGGACTTTCCAGTGCAAGAGAGACATGGACTTTATGGAGTGAGTCCAGCACAGAGATTAAGGGACTGAAGCATCTGTTGTATGAGGAGAGGCTGAGACCCTTCAGCCTGGAGAAGAGAAAGCTCAGGCTCATTAATGGGTGTAATGGGTTGGGTGAGGGTATAGCTCAGAGTATCACCCATACTCATCACAGGGGGAGTTGGACCAGTCGACCTTTAAAGGTCCCTTCCAACCCAAATTATTCTATCATTCAACAAATACTTGATGCAAGGAAACAAGAATGAGAGAGAGACTTTCCAGTAGTGCCCAGCAACAGGTCAAGTGGCAATGGGCACAATGAAAACACAGGCAAGTCCATGTGAACACAAGACAACACTTCTTTACTGGTAAGTATGGTCAAACACTGGCAGAAGCTGCCCAGAGGTTCTGGAATCTCCACTTGTGGAGGTATTAAAAATTTGACAGCCATGGTCCTGGGGCACCTGGTTCTAGCTGATGCTGCTTGAGCATGGGGATTAGTCTAGATGATTCCAACCTACCTATCTGACATACAGATATGAATGAATAAGTGGAGTTGAACAGTCAAGCATATCCTAAAAGCAGAATTTCTTCCTCAGATGTATTCAGACAAACTCCAGGGTTATTG
The DNA here is from genome assembly GCA_013397775.1 of Eulacestoma nigropectus. Classification (NCBI taxonomy): domain Eukaryota; kingdom Metazoa; phylum Chordata; class Aves; order Passeriformes; genus Eulacestoma; species Eulacestoma nigropectus. The sequence continues at coordinate 578,615 of VZTE01000500.1, forward strand.
TCCCTGCTTATATTAAAAGGAGATTGGTAAGGATGTGCTTTGAATAGTTCTATTACTGAGTGGATGATTATGTAAGTTGTATACTGTACTACTGCATTTTTAATAGGGAACACACTGTCACCACCATCTTTTCAGGCAGCAGACTATAATTCCCAGGCAAGATAAAATCTGCTGTTTCCACCAAGTTTCTGCAGGCATTGCGGAGCAAGCTGACTTTGAAACTGCTGCCTAGCGCCTAGAGGAAGATAATTCTTACAGCTTGCTTCACAGGTCTGGTAGGAAGTCAGCTGAAACCTGGGAGGAGCCAGAAGCTGATGATTTGTTGATTGGTGTTATCATGTTTCCTTACTTTATGCTTAATGCCTCGTCAGCAAGGCAGCAGGTTTTAAAACTCATACCCAACTTCTTTTCCATGCCTTTGAGAACTATAGGTTTGACACTGTGGGTTCTGGCAAGACTGAAAAAACCCAGGAAAACGCTTGATAGTTTAACTCCAAAATGTTACCTCTGCATAATCTGGAGTATGAATTTATAAAAGGCCAGCTGTTATATGTTATGCAACTCTTACCCAATATTTCACCGAATTTAAGGAATTTTGCACTGAGTAAGGGAATATAAACTGAGACTTACCTATACAGGCAGGCTTCACAGCAGAGCAGCCCATACCCTGCATTATCATGCATAATTTAATTAAACAAACAATTGCTGCCAGAATGTTGCGATACTTGTCAGATCACTCATCATCTGCTCTTTTATCAGCAATGGTATAAAAATTAGCCAACAACCATCATTACTTGTGGATGTTTAGGAGCAGGTTAATTTCAACCAACCAAGAGAGATTTCATAATTAAAATATTTAAAGATGTGAAGGAATCCTGACACTTCAAAAATTCTAAAATGATGTGCCTGGGAAAGGTAAGAGATTGCACATACAAATGATGAGGTATTATCTTTGTATGTAAAAATGGAGCTGAAAAGCTGAAGATTATGTAAATGAATTAGGAAAGCTGTAGATTCCTCTCCCATCTGCTTTGTCTGCAGATTTTATAGTGCCTTGATGTTACAGCAATAAAGCAGGATGACTGTGTTTAGCCTACTTACCTTCTCTTACAAGGACAAATCTTTTTTAACCATCTCTGCACAAGGCAGAACAGCACAGCAAAGTATCAGCATAAGGGCTGGATGATTTAATACAAACTGTGTCATCTGCAGGAACTTCCAGTATCTCTAGCCACACTTCTCACTCTTGACATGGCAGGGAATATATTGCCCTGTTCTCAGAAACTCATTTAACTTTTTTATGGAATGCCAGTATCACAACAAGCTGCTAACCGCAGTTTTAAAACTACATCATTTACAAAGTGATGTAACATGAATTCCACCTGACTTCTGATTCACAATATACAGGAAGACTCCTTATATTGTCTGCTTTTAAGGCAATAAAGGACTTTTAGGTTACGATAGATCTCTACATACACAACACATCCTAGAAGAAACAGTACGAAACTAACATGCACCAAGCTCTGTAACAGGCTACTCCATGCTCTGTAATATGTTACCTACTAAGAAATAGGCTTTAGTGGCAAAATACCTGTTATAAAATGGTGACAGAGAGAGGGTGACAAGAAACATAGAGTGAGAGACAGAATTTCTTCATAATTACTTTCACTGGAAAACATGCAAAGACATCAACAAAGTAATATTGATTGCAATATCACTAATTCACTAATATCACAATATATCACAATATCACTAATTAGATATCACGATATCACTATTAAGTTGCCCAGAGAAGCTGGGGATGCTCCATCCCTGGAAGTGTTCAGGACCAGGTTAGATGTGGCTTTGAGTAACCTGATCTAGTGCAGAGTCCCTGCTCACGGCAGGGGAGTTGGAAATAGATAATATCTAAGGTCCCTTCCAGCTCAAACCATTCTATGATTCTGTGATTGTAATTTCCCCAAGATTTTTACTCCCAAGTCCATTCATGTTTTACCACCACAACCCAAAGGAGATGGTAGTAAAAAACATATGAGAAGGAAATCAACAGCTCCTAAACACACATGGCTGGGTGCTAGGGAAGGGGCCTAGCAGCACAAGCCAAGCAGTGGCAGCTCGACAAGTTTTGAAGTATTCTATTTGAAAAAAATGATGTAATGATTTTGGTTTCTGATTATTTCATTACCCTTAGCTTTGTTTCAAACTAATTTCTTTAGTGAATTATTAAGAAAGTTTGCTCAGTGGGTAAGTTTGCAATCATAAAACCTCCTGCCTTTCACACATAGGTAAGGTAAGATGCAGTCATTGAGTAATCCTACACCATACGTAACTGCCACTGCACTTACTGCTATATTTGCAATGTGCAAAGGAATGTTTGTTACTTGAGTAAAAACAGTTCAGCAGAGCTAGGCATCACTGAGAAGATGAGACATTTAATTAGAAGCGATGTTTTGGGTAAAACATAAAGTTACCTGCTGATTGCTGTACCATTAACTAAAAGGCATGTCTACTATACAGGGAAGTGATAGGAGCTGAGAGCATTACAGCCCACGCAGCCACTGTACTTTATCTGCTCTCAGATCAAGAAAGGTAAATTATAACACCCAAAGGTCTCTCTATACATACTAAAGGTTATTTCTGGCAGGGTCAATTAAACTTCAGGAGCATCTTTGCTGCCAGAGCTGAAGCACTTCAGATCACGAACTGTTTTATTTCAAGATAATTTAGATTCCCCATACTACATTGCCTTCTGGGATAAGTTATAAAGCAGATAATAATAACAGTCACACACTCTCAGCCTATGCACAGCACTTAGTGAAAATGCCAGCAGTTGGTTACTATAGATACACAAAGCAAACCATTTCCACATCTGAAAAGCGCTCAAGCCACAGCCCACTGCCGTAAGGCTGTAATGTGGCTCACCTACAAGAGAGACAATAGTGGCATGAGTAAAATGGTGAAAATCACACTCTGCATTACCACAGGCTAATCCAACATAAACATATCCTCACTGCAGATGCACTGCATTCCATTCCTTCAGAGTCTGATGGCTGTAAGTGTTGCACCAACACTAATAACTTATCACAACTATACACATGCCCAACATTCCTTCCCTTTCCTCTCTTGGTGACTGATTCAAACTAAGGCAAACTACTGGAACTGAATGTTACATGACGACATAGCACTACCTTGGGTTATTTCTTTGCAAGAAAGGTCTACACCCTTGGCCACTATACAATGGAGTGCTAGAACAGTGCCCTGTCAGGACTTCTGTTACGGTCCTGTACACAATGTGATTTTTACATCATGTCCACTCTGTATCACACAAGGAAGGATTCACAGACATTATCACAAAACACAAAGCTAATTTTACAGCTCTTTGTCATCTCTTGTAGTTTCATATTCTATTTCTTTAAGCTGTTCTTCTAATGAGGGAAGTATGCATCTTAGAAACTATGCCAAGAAAATTCTCCTTAGGAAGAACCTGAAGTAATTTACAGTGTGTGCAAACTGTGCTGAATGTTTCTTATGCCTAGGCAAGATAGTTATATTAGCAATATTTAAAGAATGTGACAACTGCTTAACTTTGCAAGTATCAGTACAGGCCAACCTTGACTGGAAGGCAAAGACATTCCAGGTTTGTAATATTTACCTCTCTAAGTATGAGCTTAGTCAGTAGACCCAGATTTGAACATTTTCAGTTTTAAAAAAAAAGGGGGGGGGGCAAAATTTCACTGCTAAGAAGTCAGCAGGTACCACATTTGAACAGGGCATGCAAATAAAAGCTATTATTATTCCTCACTAATTGTTACATTTCCAAGTGACTTCAGTATTTTACTGTAAAAGACAGGAATAGTGAATTATCTCAGGTTGAAATGTAATGTAAATAGGAGTGTATCAGAGTATATTGTAATTCAAAATTCCTACACAGTAACTCCTTATTTTTCTTTCATCCTTTCCTCTCTAGAGTTTTATAAAGCCTCTTCAGAGATAGTTTTGTGATTGTGTTTATTCTGTCTGTTGAAGAAACTGTCCAGTCATTAACAGCTGGATTTGTTGACGTAACACTGACAACATGACATTCAACACTAGAGAAAAATGGTAAATTTGAACCACACTATGAAAGAAATGTGGTTGCAGATATGGGAAGTATGAATAGGGCAGAAAAATGATTAATAATTAATTAGGATAATAAAATTATTCTAAGTGACCCAGACCATTTAGCTGTCAGTGAAATTCATGGTATTTATCACTGAGATATCACTCTCAATGAAATTAGGTGATCATTTTTGATTACCCAGACACAGCATCAATGAAATACTAAAATAACATGCAAACAGCTCCTTGACTTTGTTAAAAAGTTTTGCCAGATAAAATATATCAGTGCTACACTACTAATCTCTAAATAATTCTAAAAATTGATATTAAAAAGTTATGCCAGTGCTATGCCTGCCACAGTGTTCTGTCTTCTGTAATAAGCAAGGAAATTCATAGTTTAATTTAATACCGTAGCATGCCCTGAGGAGAGAAAAAGTATTTTCAACAAAGAGAAAACATCTGCAAAGACACTTATTTATAGAGGCATGTGATAAACAGATTCATGTGCTCATTAAGTTAAAAAAATCCAAATATTCTTTCCTGATGAATTAGCAAAGCTACCATGTATCATAACTAATAAACCTGTGTTTCAAGATTTCTTATTTATGTATTTGTTTGGCTTTGCTTTCCTTTTATGTATCAGCCTTCTCAGTGCTGTAACACAATTCACTATTCTGGTTTGAAAAGCAGTCAGACGTGTTCTAAATTTCCAGCACAAGTAAACTAAGCTTCGTTAACAAGCAGACTTTCTTCTGTATTACACTTTTAAATCAAAGATTACAAAGGTTATCATGAGACTAATCTAGGTAGTCAGAGGACAGAAGAGCAACAAATTTTTTTTTTTTTTTTTAGTATCATAGCTGGGATCCAGTTCTCCAATTTTGAAAGCTATTCTGAGTCAACAATACAGTAGACATTTTGGAGAAGTTACAACAAACTGAAAATACGAATTCTTATTACTGCATTTTATACCTTATGAAAAGGTTCTGTTTCAAAATTTTTTTCACCAAAAGTTATTTCGGAAAATTATTTGCAAAACCAGAGTAACTAATGAAATATGCTTTTTCCTTTGGCTTTTTTGGACATTGAATATGCTGCCGCAAGGCAACTGGCTAAGCAACAACTATCAGGGTCAAACATGTTTGCAGATCTAACATTTGGAATTATAGGCAGTAAAAAAAAAAAAATAGAAGAATTCAAGAAAAATTAAGTAGATAATTCTTAGTCGGAAAAATATGAAAAAACTTCTCACATGTTTGGACTTCTGCTAAGGGATAGTTTCTCAAGGAATACAATTGCAACTCTCATGCTAGTATGTTTACAGCTCTAAAGCCAAGTTACTCACAGTAGAGCACAGCCCTGTATGGCAGAGAGGGGAACTGCAGGCCACAAAGACCCATTCTGTCTCCCATGACTGTATGGCACAGAGTTACTGCATGTGAGCTCCCGCTCATCTCCCAGGTTCATCAAAGAATCAGAATCAAGTGTTACAGAACCCCTAGTTCTTTAGACACATTCCTCCTTCAGCCACACCACAGCCTTGGTGAATGCAGATCACTCAACAGGAAAGTAAGGCAAGCTTGGTGGGACAAGTATTATCCTCTACAAGAACACCTGACACAGCTGGGAAAAAAAGACAAGTTTAGGGTACACCATTATTTGTTCTGGTTTGAAAGGATGAATAAAGATTTGAACAAATGGAGCTCGGTTTATTTTACTTATTTTTTAAAACTGCACTATTTGAAAGAAAAATGTGATTCCCCTATGGCAAAGGAGAGCTATTGAGGTAATTAATATGGCAAAGAATGACACAGAGAAACAGAACTGCTACAGGTAAGATTAGAGATTCTTGTGAAAGACAAACAAAGAAATGATGTGGAAATTATTAAAGATGTTCAAAAAAAATTAAACACTTTTAAATAACCATCATTGAATTCAAACGTCATGAGACACAAAAAATGATTACTGTTTCCAAGAAAATATCAAGAGAAATAATTTCCTTGGTAATTCCATTCCAGATTAAAGAGTGATACATTAACACTGAGGAATTGTACAACAACTCAGCTCTGAAACCACTCAGTAAATCATTTAACAGTTTGGCAAATAGTATCAGGAAATGCTTAAAAAAAGTCTCTCTCCTTCAAGACCCAAATCACTGCATATGAGCCTGAGATACTAAAAAATTCTTTGTGTTAGCTTTATTTATTATAAAGGAGAACTATTCCACATTTGATTGAGTTTCAAGTTACTAAAACCTTTTCTAGATTTTAAATTTGTATCTTGTAATCTTCTTCTTTTCTTATTTATTTTTCCCAGAGTTAAACAGTTGATCACATACCCAACTTCAGGAGCTGGCATATAAATGTAAGGTGCAGCAAGAAGTGACATAAGTAGCTCATTAGGTAATCTCTGATTCTATAATCTATCAGGGTCAGATATTTCTACTAAATAGTATTTCAGAAATGAGAACTCTTCAGATGAGACTGAGATTCCTGTCCTAGCAACTTCAGTAAGTTTTAATGACTTCTTGGTAGATGTCCATTTCAATGTCAAGAATCTCACGTAAAGGTGCATTTTTTGCCTCTCAATTCTTCGCACTGCATTATCAACTAGGCATTGTGCTTTACTTCTTGTCCTAACAAGTCACATTGCTGACATATAGCAGTTTGTTCTATCACAAAGGGTGGGGGGGAGGAGGGAGCCTCAAGTGCCTCATAAATTATTTAGTAAATATATCTTGAGGTGAAAGGTACATACAGAATGCAAGATAAATACACATCTTAAAGGAATAATAAAAAGAAGTGTAACTTTCTGTCAACAGCTTGCAATATGTACTGTTTACAAGCATAATGCAATTCTAGCTGGGTCTTCAAAGACTGAGGTCATCGTCACAAACACAATTCCAGAAAGTCTTTTTGCACTACTCCTGAAAGCTGTGTAATGGAGGTATTCTTCATGGTAAATCTTACTTTTATTGCTCTGTAATGGCAGGGTTTTTCAATGTTGCCCTAACCATTGCTAAGACCAGCTGATATCCTCTAGGTCTGAAAGCATTTAGTACTAAACAGTGCTGTATGAGAAACACCAAATAGCACCACAACCAGGAAGGACAACTGTCAAATATGTTACACTGTTGTCCTTATATACCCATCTCACAGTGTGAATTCTGATTGTATTTATATTCTGTTGCTGTAAATCAGTTTCCTCTAATCAGTATGAAAAGTTGAAGGTTTTTTGTGACTTTTTCCACAGAGCTTTGCCCAGGCAGCCATTGGTCCATTACTGACATTATTCCACTGAAAGCACATTATCGTTGAATAAACATGAGCTGCCAGAAATTGTGGATTTCCACAGAGGCTTTGGGAAATCTGTGAGTAGGCTTTATTGTATGTAAGATAGACTGCACAAAGAAACACCCTCAATGAGCCAAAACTTAAGATCTTTAAAGTTGCTACATTTAAGCTAGCAAATGCTTTTTGAGAATCTAGATCTCTAGGTTTTGTTAATATGAAAACCTTATTTGAGGGATAGTTTAGCTATGATAACTATTTCATTCTGAAAAAAAAATGTTTGTTTTATAAAGGTTAGGTTCTTCTATCCAGCATAGAATACATATTTACATTACGTAAACAGACAGTAAACCTATAATGTTACTTTCCTTACTGAAACCAGGTTAGATGTACTGGAAGGCTCCTGTGAAACACTAGAGAATATCTCAGCATCATAATTTGTCTTTCCATCCTCTTCCAGTTTACTGAAATGCTTCTGCATACCTGTCTCCTATTTTCCATTTTTCTTTTCTTTCATATACACTTTCAGCTTGTACATCTCTCTGTAACTGAGTCAGCTGGTTGTAAGTACATTAGTAAGTAATGTGACAGTGACGGACTCAGTTGCATTTTATAAGCCCCTGGAAAGCTGTGGAGTTTTCATGACCTAACACTCATCACAAACCCACACTTCTTTTGGCATTACTTTTCTAACCAGAACTTGTTGGATAGGATTCCAACTGGCAGAGTGAATTCACATTGCAAACATCACCCTGAAATTTGTGCTGGTAGTTTGCATGTAATATGTGCTGGAATAGACAGTATTTGTGTGGTGAAAACAGTTTACTCATTTGGCACAAAAAGATGTGATAATGCCATTCATCAGGAAAACATACAGATGGCAGTTGGATTGTTCATATTCTATATTCTCTCTCTCGCAAGTAAAGTTGTCTTGTTTGGTTTTCATGATGATTCATCTCATTCTGCCTGGTGGGCAACTCTAGTGCTAAAAGCCCTGTGGGGACAGAGAACACAGCCTGGCAGGCATTACAGGAGTTCTCTGATGTCCAAATTCACAGTTTCAGTAAAAGCTAACACATTTCCAAATGCATTCTTGTCTATTCTAACCTCCTTTTCTGAGATCTCTCTGACATCTTTCATCCTGTTGTCATATGGAAACATTTTACGCTTCTGTTTGAACATCAGTTCATAAATCTCTTTGAAAAGAAGCATCATTCTGAAGACACTTCTTGAATTCACTGTATCTACCCTCTTGCTTTGTGTATGTTCAGTACATGACCAGGAAAATCTGTAAGACTGACTGATAGACTGACAAATTCTACCCAATTAGTACTCACCAGATTTAGCCAGTCATCTTCAGCACTTCAAGCAGCGTTCTGCCAGTGTAAGGTCCTCCTTCTCTCATTCTAAATACCTGAAGGTTTGCATGAGTCTGAGAGAATTATTCAATGGTTTTATGTCTCTCAACAAGTTTAAAGATAAATCAAACCTGAAGTGGAAAAGTGATGTGATATAAACTGCACAAAAACTAAGCATGATATTAAAAAGAGTGGATGTGCAAGCAAAATAACATTATGGGACACAATTTGCATTCCGAATGCTATCTTGGGGGAGAAAAAAAAGAGACTTTGAAAGATTATTACATGTTAAAAAACCTACCAAACCATACAAATAAATTACTCATTTAAGAAAGATTGCCTTCAGAAGCAGGTTATCATGACCTGCAGTACTAGACTAAATGGGAGTAAAATTTATTTACAAAAACCCATTTTTTTCTCCCAGTTAGTTTCAATTAGGACTTTTTTCTTTCATGAAACAAAAACAGTAACAAAATTATTTTAATACACTGCAATACAACAACTAAATAATATACCTACCAACCACACCCACCAACACCCACTATATTTTTTCAATGTCATATACACAAATACATTTGCTATGGTTATGCCAGAAATCAAGCTACAAAAATGGCTTGCCCATTACAGTATAGGGGATCTACAAGAAAGGCAAGAATAAAATTCAGTTCTTGCAAGTCCCTGTTTTAACCACAACACCCCCTTTAGGAATTCCCTGTAGTAAAAAAAAATTAATACATACTTTTATTTTCTTTTTAAAATGAAGCTCTAACATAGGAGCAAACACTCTTGAGTTTTGAAGTGCTTTCAGATTTATGCTTGCCTAAATGTGAACAGAAGTTACCCTATAAGTTTTAGAAATACTTGGCTAGACACCAAGCACTGTACTTACATAAGGCCATATAATCACCTGACACTTGTAGCTGCCTCACTGATTTTCCAAGAATTTTAATCCTCTTTTCCTGAAACTATCCCATTAGTGACAAAATATGTTTATTCTATTACTTATATGCTTGCTTTGCAGACAAACAGTTTCATTTATCAAATAGGACAATAATATTTTCCACCTTCAAACATCAGAAATCAAGAGATTTCTTTGTACAACAAAGTACAAAGTGTGTCTTGTACAAGGGCCCATTCCTAAACTCCCAGGCTGCTTCTACACACTTAAAAGCTTTTCTACAGAATAATGAAGCTTCCCAGCACTTCCCTTCTGCCAAGCAGCCAGACCATGATGCCAGCAAGTAACGCACACAAGGTGGGTGCGCAACAATTACTGCACTGCGCAAAGAGCAGACCAGAGATAGCTGCTTGATGATTGGAGGCAGATGTAGCTTGAACTTTCTATTACCAGAGGTTTTGGTTTTATAGAGCGTTTAAACATATAAATAACTTATTCATTTTGCTTTACTTTGTATTTTCTGTTAGATGTAAAATGTGACGAGTAAAGTTCCTTGTCCCATTAAGCCAATGGAAGTTTTAACTGCGGACTTCAAAGAAAAATCTACCTTTTTATTGTTTAAAATGTTTCAGACTAGTGACTATAAAACTGGAGCTATTCATTAACAACGATTTTGGTGTCTGGTTTTTTCGCATGTGTAATTTACACTTACATTCTGTGTAATAATTAAAGTTTCTAAAGTGACAACAGAATGTATTAAGAAGTGTGTGAACTACAAATTGCGGGAAGTCAGAACAATACTCCAGGGAATTACCTTCACTTTAAAAAGGATTATTGCATGTTTTTCTTACAACAGAATAACAGATTGGTTGAGACCTGACTGCTGGAGGTCTTTGGTCCACCTTCTGATCAACGGAGACTCAACTACAGCAAGTTCTTCAGGCTATATTCACTCAAGTTTTTAGTATTTCCAAGGATGAAGACTCCATAAACTCTCTGGGTAACCTATTCCAGAGCTTGACCATCCCCATGGTTAAAAATATTTTTCCTGTTTTTTATTTCCATTTGTGCTCATTGCCTCTTGTTCTGTTAATTCTTGGAGTGGTGTCACCTTAAAGTTGTACAGATATTGGTGGAATATTTGGAAATGTCCACCGTTGCAAAACCACGAGCACAACTCCACTTCTTCTGTACAAAAGGTCACTCAAAACATCATTCACTGTCAACAACTAGTTTATCAAAGTAAATTTAAATTCCCATCATACTCCTACACAAGCACATCCTATTACTCCTGCAAGCATTTTTTCCCTAAAAAACTCCTAACACTTCTGTACTGTCTGAGGTTCCAAAAACCAGAAAAGGCTTGTCATACAAAAGGGGTGGAGGGTGGGTGATGAAATAAGCTGTGCCTAGAAAGCCAGAGAAAATTCTTAGAAAACAAGTATTCTGTGGCTGCATGATACATAAAGTAGGAGGAAAAGGAGTAGAGCATGAAATCGATGTCTGGGAAGAGCCACCAACAACTTTGCAGCAACTGCCACCGTGTGATTTCCAACACCTTCCTCCCTTAACATCAGCAAAGCAGCAAAAAGAAGGTACCACAGGCTGCACACTGTGCTGCAGCTCTGGCACAGATAGAACAGAAAGTGACTGCTCCAAGCAGCCACTGGCATCTGCTTCCTTTGTCCACATCTAAAGACAGACCTCTGTGGAAATTTTTCTAGTGCAAAACGAACTGGTAGTTTGTGGCTATACCAGGCATTTCACTGCCCTAGCACTTGTGCAGATACACCACTTAAGACAAGTGCAAAAGGCACAGAACAGTGCACATGGACTTCATTGCCACCTTGTCCCATTCTGCTCTGACACAACACAACTGGAGGCCACCAAAGGGTGTGTTAAGGAAACTTCCCTGTCTTACCATTCAGAAGCCACTCTGCCAGTTACTCTCACACCACCTGAGCTGGCACCAAGGTCCCTTTGCAGCTACACATGCCAGTCAGATCAGGTTTCCCTATTGGCCCGACCCCAGGTTTCCCACAGCAGAGTTTCAGACATCTGGATCCCTAAAATATTTTAATCATGGTGCAACAACAGAGTAAGAGCTGGAGCTGGTGCTGCCAAGAAGGGGTCTCAAACAAAGGAAAACTGAGGTTTTATACCCTCACAGTGAAAGCACAAGGAAGATCTGGAGATCCTCAGTTCCTGCCACGTCTCTGAGTGCCCGGTCCCCTGGCTGGCACCACAGGTCCCCGTGCCCTTTGCTGTGCAAAGATTGGTTCCAGTTCACAGCCTCTTATCTGGGGCTCTCACCACTCAAAGCTGAACCTGGAGCTGTCACTGCAGCTGCTCACCGAGCTACCAGCACTGAGTGTATTCCTCAAGAGCCAGAGTATTTAAGGACAGGAGTCAGTGCTTAAAAGCACGTACAACCGCAGGAATACTTCTCTGTGTGAGCATAAGGGAGTCCACATTCTTGCCCAACACCTGAAACATCCACCATCTCTAATATGATCGAAGCTTTGGTGGCCCAGAACCCAGATGCCTTCCATGGGGATTATGCAGATCAAGAATAGGAACTGTCCTGTGGAACTCATGAAATTCAAACTCTGATGACAAACCAAAAGAAATTAAAGTCGCATTTATTTAGTAAAATTCCTACCTAATTGAAACAGTTATGCATAACAGAATGAAAACAGTTTAAAAAATAATCTGTTGCTCCCTGTTACTAAAAAACAGTTTATTCAATAACTGTGTTCAGTAACTGTACAGTTCCACTGAAAACCTCAATGCAAAATGCAGTTTTTAAAGCTTCACTGCCAAACTTTTCATACTACATAATTACTTGAAAGGTCAGCAGAAATCTCTAATTTTGTCTTTTATCTTCACTTTCCTAAAAGTGCAGTTCTTTTGCATTCAAACGTATGTTGCTTCTGGGATGCATTATGTATGACAGGAAGTAATTAAAAATTGTTTACAATGTTAGAGCATTCGTTTTGTGCAAATAGACTTGACTTCAGTTCCTTGCTGGAAAGATTTTTTGACAAATAATGTAGTTATTAACTGCCAATTTTCTAGTGGGAAAACTAAACATAATTTCAAACTATGATTTTTTTTCTCCATATCATTTGAAACATTGCTCCCAACTAGTTTATTAAACACTGAATAAATATATCTCCAACTCAGCACATTTACCAAATTAGGCAAGAATTCAAAATTCCTTGCTTCTAAGGGCCAAGCCTGCAGGAAAACATCTACCTGGAGATATGTGAATTTTCTTCTTCATCATGAGAAACACATTCTGGCCAGAGAATCAAGCTTGTACAGCACAACAGCACATCAAACCCTTCTAAAATTCACAGATGGTACCATCCTAAAACAGAAAACACTGAGAGTTGAATTTACATGAAATAAAACACTTTATGTCAGTTGTTCCTAAAGAAATAAAAATAATTCCAATTTTACAGATGTGTATTTGTGTGTCTGTCTGTATCTTGACTGAGTGGGCAAAAATTAAAAAAATAACTTTCATTTTATCTGGAATGAAAGAAAAACATAAAATGGATGCTGCCTTAGAAAAAGAACTTCTTAATCTCATTCTGCACTAACACCTTCCATGATAACAGTGGAATTTTTAATTATCATCATGATTTTGCTTCACAATTTTATTTGCCCTTGAGCATCCTGACAGAGTTTTTTCATAGGGCCTGATCCTAACTCCAAGAGCCAAGTAGTAGAACTACAAGATAGTATCTCCACTGCAGGAGAAATAGCAGTGTCTTCTCAAAGCAGCTAAAGCAGGAATACAAGCAAGCACAGGTAATACTAATGACACTAATACTGACTGCTGTGGAGAGACGCTCACACAATTTATAAAAGTTCAGAAGATCCTTTTCTTTTCTATAACCTCTAATATGCAGGGGTGATCCTGACTAGAAGACCACCGAGCAGCAGTGACCCCCCCAGAAGGGACGCAGGGCAGCTCCACCAGCCCCGTGCTGCATGTCCAGCCTGGCCTTCAAGCCCGCGGTGTGCAGCACGTCCCCTCGGCTGCAGGATAAATCCAACCAGCTCGCTGCAACCAGCAGCTCCCACTCGGTACCACTGACTCCACCTGCATGTCCTTCCCCGATCCGAAAGTGCAGCAAGCAGTTTTGAAGTGAACACTCCTTCTGTTACACAATAGAAATCATGAATCAATGAATCAAGCTATTTACTCAGAAGAAATTTTTGGAATGCAGAAAAGCACACTGCACCACTTTAACAACAGCAGTACAAACAGAGGCAAAAGTAGAAATTTTTTCTTTTTTTTTTAATTTAATGCACTTATTATTGTCCTCATTTAAAACATTTTCTTTTTTTCCAGAAAATGCTTAGAGAAGCTAATGGAAATGCAAATTTTTAAAAAATACTTAAATATTTAAATATGTAGATACTTTGTTTACAGGTATCTATATATTTTTTCATGTATATATTTTATTTTAATAGAATAATAATATGAGAATTGTAGGAATAAGATACGCAGTAGAAACAATAGTGGAATATAAGATATAATCCAGTATTCCAAAAACCAAAATTAAAAAAAAAAAATCAAGTAACTCAAACTTCTAAGACAACAACATTGTACAAGTCCTTACTTCAAAACAACAAGCATTCTATAGGCATTGTTATAGGCATTGTTATAGGCATTGTAAATCACCTTAAAATTATAATTTTAAAGCAAGATTTCTTAATATATTCCATGGAGAAACTGTTATTTGCAGTAAGAATTGATAAAGGCACTACATCTTTCTATTGAGATCTACAGAAAGGAGGTCATAATTGCAAAATGAAGCAGTACCAAGACTGAAGACTTGTTTCAGATTTATTGGTGCATATTATCATTCATATGCTTCTGTTTGGGCCAGGAAAGGAAGGATCAGAGGTTGCTTCCAGTTAACATTGTGCTCCCAAAAAGGTTGCGGACGCAGGGAAAACTGAGCTATGGTACAATCTGAACACAAGCTACATTTTTCTTTAAGTGACACCAGAATGCAGGAAAGCAGCTACATCCATGACTTGCCAACTTTACACCATTGGCAAAGAGGTGATTTCCATGAAAAGAGGGACAGCTCAGTCCCATTAGTGTAAATATACTCAAGAGATATGCAGGATGTCTTTGAAAAATGTACCTTCCCTTTTGCTTCTTCCTTCCCAATAATTATTTATTCTACCCAAACTTCCCTCTACAAATACCTGGTATTTTTCTTACAATGTAAATCTTTTACTATGAGAAAGACATCTGGATAAAAAAGACTATAGGCTGATGCCTTCTTTGGTTCTCATTCTTGACAGGCAAGCTCTGCTATGCTGTAATTTATAAGCAAATAGCTTATTCAGAAACCTTTCATTCTGATGTATTACTGTTTACTTTACAAGAACAGTGTACTTAGCTACTATGTCTAAGATATGACTCAGACCTACAACCATTATAACCTGCTTTTAAGCCTGGAATCAATTACTGACCTAACTATATTAATTTTGTTAATGGTGTTGCAGAACTCAAAAATTCTGGGAGACTGTTACCCCCAGGCATTAGTCCTGTAAACACCAGAGTTTTCCGCTAATTGTTTTTATTAAGGTGATCCAGGTACCAAGAAAAAGAACCTCTGAGAACAATTTTTTTAAATAAATCACAGAATCATTCAGATTGGAAAAGACCTCCGAGATCATCAAGCCCAGCCTTTGAGTGATCACCACATTGTCAACTATACCATGGCACTAAGTGCCACGTTCAGTCATTTGCTGAACACTTCCAGGGATGGTGATTTCACTGCCTCCCTCAGCGATCCATTCCAATGTTTAAAAACCCAAATGTTTAAAAACAATAAAGAAAAACATGTTGCACATTCTATTTCTACAATTAATAATAAATATTTACATCTAGTCTACATAGTTAACTTCTGGCTTAAATTTATGGCCAAGAATTGAGGAGTTAAATCAGTACCAGCAAGAGAATGAAATATTACAGGAGCCATGAAACTCAACACAGTGAGCCATGCATCAAATCTCCACAGCTGAAAGCCCCAGGACACAAACCAAGTACTTTGTAACAAGAAGACTCTAGGGTGTGTCACAAAGAAAAATGACGGCAACAGCTTGTCAGGTTTTCAGCTCTTCAGTGAAGGGCAAGCCCGAACTGGGAGTAAGGCAGGGCTCCCAGGTGATCTACCAATACCAGCATAGCCAAACACAAATGTAAAACAGATCCAGCATGTCAACAAACCCATGAAAAACAGCAAGATAAGCTGTTCACTTAGAACACTCTGATTTTTTTGACTAGATGTAGAAATATGAAGATAAATAAAATATGTGATTTTAAAAATACTCTCATATGCATGGGCTTATCACTGTCTTTCAGCCCTTGTGAAACCCTTCTTGGACAATTAGAAGTTGAGGGATGCAAATCATTAAAAAAGATCCCTAAAATGTAATGGTTATATATAGTATGACAAGGACAGAACACATCGCATAGAATCTATTAGGGATGGGCTACTTACCACAGAGCCTCCTGTGAAAAAGTGTGATCAGCCTAGACTCAGTATGACTGAAACTTGTTACAACTGCATGGACAAATTATGTTCAATATACGCTGGAGTTAAAGAAAAAAAAGTTGCATTGCATTTTCAGGAATGGAAAAAAAAAAACAAATGAAGCTTTCTTTTGTCTCTATACATAGAGTATTTGTGGACAACAGCCAAAGACCAGATACTCAATTATATTCTTTAATAAACACAGTGAAGGAGAAAGGTAAGTGGGAGAAAGACTGAAACGCAATGTTCTTTACACCATCATGCTGAAATGAAGAATTTGAGTGCTCACTTCTCTCCTGTATGATCCTGTGCTCCACTGAAAAACATTGGTCTAATGGAGACTAATGGTCTCCCAATTCAACCCTGTCATCTGGTGTCTTTGGCAGAAGTAAAATAAAGGTGAACATTTCCTGTAGCATGTTTGTAGGAAAGGTTGAAGAGATGTGGCTGTGGTATCTCAGCCTACAGCACAAAATGTGCTCCTGGGTGATGCCACTAAAGTTCAAGAAGCAAATAGGACATGGGTTACAGTAGTTGGTACAAGCCAAAGTAGAAAAAGAATTTTGAAGAGTCAGAATATACAGTAACATTCATTTTGCTGCTAAAAGATAAACCATTACCAGTAAGGTGATTTAATTAGATGTCTTCTGCCACAGTGATTAAATTTAAAGTAATTGCTTTTTGTTCAGCTCATGTTCTTCACGTAACACTGCATTTCTAAAGAGTCCTAGTCATACAGTTTTGAAGAAGAATCACATATTTCCTATTCTCATTGATACAAAATATTTGCCCAGTGCTCTAAAACCTCTGGAGGAAGGGCAACCATTAGACAAGGAAAAAGTGGATATACATGACAAAACTCTATGGAGCTCTATGAGTGAGAATTATCTACAAAAAGGAGCAATTGCTCCTCTGATCTCAAAGAGCTAACCTAAGAAGAATAAGTAAACACGAATTTTGTAACTTTAACAACTCCTTCAGAATTTTAAAAGACTGCTAATGGTTTTATCATTATCTACATTTATTTAGACTCAGCGATTTATCTAATACTAGCAGCAGTCCAATCCAGTAATAACAAATAAGGGACTTTTCCCTTCACTTACCACTATAAGTAGGCTGCCAAGTATTTTCTGATTTCTACACGCATTTCTTAAAATGTATTTTAATTGACTGAAACCCTGAATTTAATTCTGCAATTACTATTGGCCACCCAGAAATGAAAGGTTTTTTTCATTTTTTTCAGAGGCTAGATATCAAGCATAATATGCTTTTTTCCGTCTTTCTACTTTGGTTGAAGACTTGGTTTTACAATACAGGCATACTTTTAATGCAAATATGATGCAATAACTGTAATTTTCCCTTTTTTTTACTTGTATAAGAACGAAGAGCAATAATTATTATAAATTCAAAGAGACTGCTCCTATTTGGCAAACTATATTCAAAACCTAATGTATCTCAATAAAATTTATCTCAGAGGACGATCATAAAGAGATGCAAAACATCCAGCTTGATAAAAAGGAATATATTACAGAATATGTATATTTTATCAGGGAATATATTAGAAAATACCAGAGAGTGTATAAACAGATACCAACATAAACTATTCTTTAAATACCAAGTTACAATAGAGAACATATGTGCAAATCATTACCTTTTCTTTTGCTATACATTATTTTTAAAACGATCAGCCTGTACTTTTTATTTAGTGTGAATACATAAAAACTCAGAAAAATTTATTAGATATGCAACATAACTCTTAGCCAGCAACTTTCAGCTGAAGGAAAACATACTGATACACATTAAAAATGCTGACTTACTTGCTTTTTGCACTTACTTGCTTTCTTAGTGACCAATTTTTATTTAAAAAAAAAACCTCCTTTAATTGAAGTCTTTTTAGTACTTCCTTTGCTATTATTCTGGTTTTTGTTCATTATTCAGTTACAGTTACTAAGAGCTCCTGCACTTTATCTCTTTAAATTTAGTACTTCATGCTGTAAGTCCATTACTCTTTGAATAATTACAATTTATATTAATAGGAGCACACATTCCAGTGAATATTTAGCTATTTTATAAATCTGTAGATTATATACAGCTCTCCTACCAAGCAACAATGGCTGAAGGAAAGAGTCTGATCAGTCCAAGGTTTCTCTTCCTGAAGGAAAGACAAATATGACTCATATCATATCTGGAGCTAAGTTACTTTTTAAAACTGGAATAATTTAAAGAAAGACCTTCTTGATCACATTTCTAAGTTTGTTGCCTTGCACATGTAGAAACATTCAGCTATACTTCAGAATGTACAACTACATATCATCACATATGGGAAAAGAAAAAATACGATGAACATGAAAATAGGGAAATGAGTGACTCCACTTATTAGTGGTTCCAGGATGGTCAGTTCCACAGTTCCAAAGTATAATTGCCAGACTTACCAAACCCCAGAAATGCAGCAGCATTATTGCAACTCCTTAGAAACTTAAGTCAGGCCACAACACGGATAACACAGTGTGCTTCAAATTCACAGCTTAGAGTCCTCTTAACTGTAGGATCCAATTACCATTCTGTTAAAAAAAAAAAAAA
>VZTE01000500.1:597448-636305 GCA_013397775.1 Eulacestoma nigropectus
AGAAAGAGGAGCAGGGCTTGCAGTATTCTGTTAAATCACAGCCAAGATAACAGAAGGAAATGAGAAAAGAAGCGCCTCCTATACAGCAACCCATTGTTGTTGTGTTTCACCATTAAAAAAAAGATTCAAATCAACACAGGGCAGAAAAGTGATCCTACCCAGCAAGAGACAGGGCTATTGAAAACAAAGACGATCCTGCCCTATTCCTGTTAAAAGTCATGCCACAATGAAGCAAATTCTGTTGTCTGTAGGAACAGAAATGATATGCCAGAATTATCCCAAGGAACTGGGCATTTAACAGGGAGTGACGGATCCTCATCTCTAATTCATGCTCCCAAGACAATTTAAACTCATGCAGTCACTTAAGATAGATTAATTAAGTGAGGTGATGGGTTTGAACACTCTCAGACAGAAACAAACTGCATCTTCCAACTCTAGTAGCAATAATCTAACAGAGAGATTGTTAAATAAAAGGTTATTCCACCTCTCCATCCTTCATGTTAAAAGCAAGCAACTACAACAAACTGAGAACCTCATAATGTGAATCTGTGCCTGGTGTGGCCTGAGTACACTGACAAAACAGCACCCTTGAACTTTTCAGCTGAGAACTGTAAATGGCTGAATGCAAAATAACTGCCTAAACTGCTCTAGCTGCTGCACACTGAATGTGCACAAAAGTAAAATCCAAGACACGCTGAAGATACAAATTAGAATCAAGGAAGAACCTTGCGATTTTAGGCACTCCTGGGTTAGGCAGCAGCTGTGTGAGCTGTGATTGCATTTTTTGACTTGGGCACGTGAATTCTCCATAAACCCTGCTTTAGGTATTTAAGTCCCTTATTGGATCAAGCCAATAAACTCTCTCTCTGTCTTTACCTCCCTAAGTATTTTAGATCCTATTATGTTTTGCCTCCCTTTTTATTTTTAATGAGATCTTTATCTTTCTAACATGTAGTTAACTATTTATCCTATGTGTGGTCATTTTTTCTCATACTAGTGCATACATAATTACTAAGTGTAATTAACTTACTATGGGCCTTTTTTTTCAAAAGTACGGAGAACTCACAGCTCAAATTTTTTCAAAGGGAATTAAGATCCCTTGGAAAATCCACACTGCAGTGTTGTACAGAAATGCTAGAGACAGTGGTAGCAGTCTAGCTTTGTTCAGCTCAAATTAACTTTTGAGACCAAGATGCAAATGCAGCTTTGTGGTCACTCATAAATAAAAATTACTCAAAGCCAACTTCTGCCTAACACTGTGTTGCAAAACAAGGGTAAGTGTTTGTTTAACTGCAGTGATGCTGAGCATCATTCCATTTAAAAATCTCTCTGCTGGAACTATCTCACTAAAGCCCCAAAAGTCTACTAAGCAACACAGAACAAACTGAAACAAAACAAAACCAGCTTGGTTTTGAGTATTATTTCTTAGCCAGGGCTGAAGTGACTCTAACATCAAGCATCAATTTTAATGACTTTTAACTACTTTAGGACAAAATAAATACCATAAAGCGAAGGCAAAATATTTTTATTCATGGATGAAAAAGTAAAAAAGTTTTTCTAACCAGATCTGCTTATAGAAGTTGGAAATTACTGGGGATTCTCAAGAAAAACTTGATTTTCTCTAATATGTATATATCATTATTAATTTTGCATATCATGTTTTATGTGAGGAGGGCTGGAAGCCAGAACTGCAAGGTCCTGGTTGCTGATTCAAAAGGAATTTTGACGTTTTTTAACTACAGTTACAGACACATGGCAGGAGGCTATTGCTATGGAGCCAGGAGCTGACCTTTGACAAGAAATGGATTTCCCAAAATCAGTTTCTTGTTCCACAACAGGGATTTTACCAGATTAGAAGCATGTGGGGACTAGTCCCATGGTAGAGCTATTCTGGAAACACACAGAAATCACCAGTGTTATCTTCCTAGAGATTTGGAAAAGGCTTCTCATGAAAACTTATCCATGTTTTGTCAGATTATCTGAACAAATACTCTTCTACAAAACATTGCCTTCCTGGTTAATAGGTAAGGGTAACTTTTTTTTTTTTTTCTTTTAATTTGAGAAAATGTTTCATTGGAAAATTTCAACTAACTGTAAGAGAAACTGGAAATTCATTTCACATATACTACTTTGGCCACCAACTGGCATGGTAAATAAGTAACAATTTATAACGTGAAGAAATCTGAAGTCATTCCCCAACAATTAACACATGGAAGGTATGACTATGCATGAACCGTTTGCAGGTTATGTTGCCCATTTTCCTTCTCAAAAAATTACGAAAAATATTATTAGAGATGACAAATGTCTCAGAGCATTCGGCATGGCCATTTTCACAGGGCTGTTTATATTGGGGTTTTGCCAGTTTCTTGTGAATGGATTTTTAAAAAACCGTAAAATGGTATTGAACAAAAATTTTATCAGTAGTAATAAGCTGATTTCCCATGAGAGGATTCAACTTCAGCTCAACTGGTCTTTTCTCATTTAGAGCCATCACCAAAGGTGTAAGCATGGTCTGTTCCATCCTTCACTGGATCTACTTGAAGCAGAACATGCCCAGCTCAGCTAAAGCAATGAGAATGGCAGAACAGCCATTTAGGAGTGAAAAGCAAAAGGTAATGGTTTAAACAGTTACAGTCTCTGGGAAGTCCCCAGTGCCATGCATGGCTTGCAGAGGGCAGGGCAGCAGCCATGAGCACTTCCTCTCTGGAGTGCTACCAGAGAAAGCTCAAGATGGCTAAACTTGGATTTTGCTGCTTTCTCTCCCCACCCCATTTCTGCAACCACAGAAGTAGTGGCTAACATGCCTCTCTATGGCTACACGAGGCAGGTATGGATATTTTGCTGCACTGACAGCAGCTACCTTCTCTGTCAGTCCTGCTGGTGTGTTGTGTATCCTAACCTGGGCACAGGGCTAGGTAGATGCCTTATTCCTGTTGTCTTTCAGCAAAAGAGGTTCCCTCTCCTTCTCACACTTCCCTAAAGTCTTCTTCCCTAAGTGAGTTTGTACTTTTTCCGAGGACCTGGGGGACATTTTCATTGTGGTCCTCGTGACTTTGCAACTGTTCCTGCATCGTCCTGCTGAGATGAGACATGCTGAAACATTCAGTGTGTAACAACAACTGAGACTAAGGGGTGAACTCAATAATTGAAAAGTTTAGGTAGCAGTTTGTCAATTATTCTTCTATTTACCAGCTTGTTTCCTACTGATTAACTGTCTTCTGTTCTTCAGACTGAATCCAGTCCCTTGCTGTAACAGCCTAGCGTGTCAGGTAATCCCTGTCCCGGCATTAACAAGCACTGTTTGACAGTGTGTAAATCCTCCCACTGTTTCTCAGAAACCATCCCATAATCTCACTTCAGATTCTCAGTATTCTCCTAATCTGTAATCTAAATTTCTTTTAGCCATTTACTTCATCTTTTTTCTTATGTGTCACTTGCTATCTGTCCTCATAGATCACTTACATAGGGCAATCATGTCCCCTCTTCATCCTCGTCTTTTTGAGACAGTGGAGGAGCAAGCATTTCTCCAATTCTTGTTGTATGGTAAATCTGTTCCAAATTATCCTTTTCTTCCTTCAGTTACAGTTACGCTTCCTCTTTTTTGACACATAATCTGACCAGAACTGTATGTTGTGTGCTTACTGACTGTTCACCAGTCACGCATAGCAAAATGAATAATTCCTTATCTCAACAGTAAAAAAAAAAAAATCTAGGATTATATCAGGTTTTTTATAGCTTCCTGTTCTTTCTCATCTTCTATAATTTCCCATTCATTAACTCTCAGGATCTAGCAATAATTTTTCTCAACAGATGTACATGGTTTGACACTTGCATGACTACAATTTTTCCATTTCTACTATCCCAGTAGTCATGCAGGTTGGTTTCTTTCTGTCTGACATTTTTCTCCTCAGTTTATTGACAGCACTTTCTTACTTGCTGCCAAACCAAAAGATCGATTTCCTGCTTTTTTGTGCCAGGGTCACTGATGAAAATATCAAGTAAAATTAGTACCAAAGCTGATCATCAAAAAATGTATATGAAGCGTGTTTCCAGACAGGAAGCTCTTCCTATCTCATGATCCATTTCCATAGGTCTTTTAACAGGATCTTTCGGACCTGACAACTTTTTAGCAATTCCATCTTACTCTGTTTCAGTAAAAATTCTCCATGTGGCTCATTATATAATCTGCTTTACTCAAGTCCAAAGAGACGAGAGCCTGAGCACTGCCTGCCTGCAGAATATAATTTCCAATACAAGAACAAAAGCAGACTGAGTTAGGTTGACTTTAGCCTATGTTAGCTAAATTCAAGGGTTATGGGATCCATGTTATCTTCATGTCTCTCATTAGTTTTTCACCTGAAAATGTGTTCTACGTACCTAACATACTACCGAGGTCAGCTTAATTGTCTATACTTGGTGAACTCCTTTTTCTTCCTTCTCATAAGCAGTACTGTGCTTGCTGATCTATAGCCAGTGTCCCAGATTTCTGAACATCTGATGGTCATGGCTGTCAGTTCTGTCACATTTGGAAACTTAGTCAGCTTAGCCTCCCCTAGCTGAGATTTTCTTATATCTTTAGATAAAATCTGTTCTAAACTTTCATTCCCTTTATACATTCTACCATTAACCCCAGAGGTCAACCTCTGTCATTTGTATTTTTAAGACAAGTGTTGCTATCATCATCATCAAAGTGAAAGAAAGCTCATTCAGACAAATATCAAAAGCGTCATTGAATCTACTGAAAACAAGTAGTCTCTGGTTGGAGAAAAAAACCATCAGTCCATAACATTGGTATGTTAAGACTGAAAATAGTTGTTTTTGGAGATAAGCAGAGACTTCCCAGCACCACAGGCAAACTAGCATTCTGGTAACTGCGAAGGAGGAATGGGGACCAGCATCTCCTGGGTTCTGGGCATCATTACCCGAAGTCCAAAATCACCCAGCAGGAGCAAGCTCCTCAGGGACCTCTTGACAAAGTGGGTAGACACCTCCAAAACTGTAACTGAACCAAAGATGAGGACATAGAACCAGAGAATCATTTAGGTTAGAAAAGACTTTTGAGATCAAGTCCAACTGTTAACTCAGTACTGCCAAGGCCACCACTAAACCATGTCTCTAATTGGCATATCTACATGTATTTTAGATCCCTCCAGGGATGGTGACTCCACCACTGCCCAGGGCAGCCTGTTCCAATGCTTAACCACCCTTTCAGTGAAGGTTTTCCTTATAGCTAATTTATACCTCCTCTCGGGCAACTTGAGGCCATTTTCTCATCCTATTGCTTGTTTCTTGGAGAAGAGACCAACCCCTCCCCTCAGAGCACTGATCAGGATATGAAACCGAACTTGTCCCAGTACTGAGCCCTGGGGAACCCCACTAGGGACTGGCTGCCAAGTGGATGTCACTCCATTCACCACCACTCTCTGGGCCTGCCCGTTCAGACAGTTTTTCACCTAGGGAACAGTGCACCTGTCCAAGCCATGAGCAGCAGTTTCTCCAGGAGAATGCTGTGGGAAACAGTGTCAAAGGCTTTACTAAAGACTAAGCAGACCAGATCCACAGTCTTTCCCTTATCCACTGGCAATTGCCACATTACTATGCTATGAAGCAGAATTCAGATTTCATGCTGAAGGGAAATCCCAAAGAGTACTTGACTGTTTGTTAATTAGTGGTTTATTCAGACAGCTGAAAACTGGTTTTGTGCTGCATAAGTCCCTGCATTTAACACATTTCATAAAAATGCTAAAATTCTTGCCTTTGCCAAAAATCTTAAATAAATTTTGTTCATTTAAAATTCTTTTCTTTTTGAAAAGACTAGTCTCTGGGATGAACTCTAGTACCCCCAGCTGCTCCTCATAGGACTTACGTTCCAGACCCTTCACCAGCTCTGCTGCCCTTCTCTGGACTTGCTCCAGCACCGCAATGTCCTTCTTGTACTGAGGGGCCAAGAACTGGACATAGGACTTGAGGTATGGCCTCACCAGTGCCAAGTACAGGGGAACAATCACTGCCGTGGTCCTCCTGGCCACAGTATTCCTGGCGGTCTAGCCCTGTTCAGCTCACCTTAACTAACTTTTGAGACCAAGCTGCAAATGCAGCTTTGTGACCACTCGTAACTAAAAAATAAGTACTCAAAACTAACTTCCGCCCACCACTGCATTGCACAAACAAGGATTATTGTCTGTTTTACTGCAGTGATGTTGAGCATTTTTCCATTTAAAATTCTCTCTGCCAGAACTATCTCACTAAAGCCCAAAAGTCTACTAAACAACAAAGAACAACTAAAACAAAAGAAACCCAAGTTAGTTCTGGGCATTACTTCTTATCCAGGGCTGAAGGAACTCAATCATTATCAGCTAAGGTCTTCAAAAACCATTCAAGAATTTTAAACATGGCTTGAGACTTCCTTTTTTAGTTGGTTTTTTTCTCCTCTAGAAGAAAAGATACTTAAGAGTTTCTTGGTAGAACGAATAGTTTTCAGGAATATTACGCTTTTCTTTTTTTAAGTACGACTCTTATTTGCCTAATCTAATCTTTTTCCAATTCATTTTATTTTGCCTTTGCTACACATATCTTTGCAAAGTTATAATAGCTGGGTAACTGGCATTTCCTTTAAAGAAAGAGGAGAAACAGCCAGAAAGCCATTATTTCTCTTAAAATACAACTACATCCTTTGGGTTGACTACTTTTTCTTGGGATAGATGCCAAGGATCTGTAAAAATGGGGCTTGGCTCCAGATTTCCAGTATGTAGGTATTAATTTTCAGGTCCACTGCCTGTTGCCTTAGCCTGAGTTGGTCTTGCTTTGCTTTGTTTTTACTGCTGTTGATTTCTGAAGACCTCAAATCAGAATCATTGTGCTTAATTTACCTAAAGTGGGGTCAAATACAACTTAAACCACTGTTTTATTGTCATCTCGTGTCCAATTGGGTTACACACACTACTCATACAAGGAATTACTTGGAAAAACATCCAATCAATACCTTAAAAAGCATAAGAAAGGAATTATTTCTACCTCGCTGTACTGAAGGCACAGTGCTTTGCAGGTACCTTTCTGAATAAGAACAACCAACTTCCATAACCTGCAGTACAATACTGCTCTACAGCAGGAAGGGGGACAGTCCTGAAGTCTTTCTTAGAATGGCCCACATGAACTGCGCAATGGCAAGGCTTTGTTATTTTAAAATATCACTTATCTGACCCTACAAGCGGGAGAAAAAAAAAAAAAAAGGATTTTTGAGTGTGCTATTTTAATGGAGTGGTGGTGGTGCTGTGTGTTATCTAATCTTGAAAATGTCTTTTTTTCCTCTCTTACATAACTATTACATCCTGATGGTAACACAGTGAAAAACTTGAAAATTGAGGGCTTTTTTCTTCTTTAGTTAAATATGCCAAAGGTGAAATAACACACCGAAACCAAAGCTCAAAGAATCAACTGTAGTTCAAAGATACAAGAATGTCAACACTGAGTAACACCAAGGTGCAACTAGGCCCAGGACCATTTCCAAGAAGGATAAAAAATAATGTCTAGAGAACAAGGACGAGGTGAATATATAGTCTAGATTTCTTGTAAATAATCTCCCAGATTCCAGACATTTCTACAACTGGTGGGGGCTCCCTACCCATCCATCCTACTCCAAATCCCTTCTTTCACTGTTTCCATTTTGAAGAGCAAGATGATGGGAAAAACCTCAACACTTCTGCTCCCAGACCCTAAGGCTGGAAAAGCCCTGAGTATTTTGTTCCTTTACACTGGAAATCATGAAAAATAGCCAATTGCATTGATTGCACTCATGACTGCTTGAATCATTAGTATAAATACTAATGTATGAACTTTTACAGGAATCATTGGAAGTGGCAGTGGTAGAAACAAGTTTTCATTTCTACTGTTTCAAATTGTTCCATCACAGGACAGCCTTACTATTCTAATTCCAATCCCACAAGCCCTTGGGCTTTGTCTCGTTTTATTTTATTTCTGTATTTCCATGAGTAATTTAATCTGAAATGCAAAATAAACTACTGTTCTCTTTAACAGTACTTCTTTCAGAGTTTTACTTGTGTCTAAATTAGCTAAGTCCGATACTTTGTGAGGGGTCAACTCATGCTTGACATGTCCACACCAGAATCCATAGTCCATTAAAACCCTTCATAACAAATCAAAGCAATTTACAACATCCCACCATGACTCAAGTTCACACTACAGATATCTATTTTACTTTGATCCTTAGACTGTCATTTCCTAGCTCACTTAATTTTTAATTAATTACTGTAAGAGACTATCTTTCCTATCCAGGTTTAAAATATACCCATGGCCCCATCATACTTCAATTACCACAATATCTTTTTTCTTTGACTTTAGGAACTTGAAAGACACTGTGGAGGCAAAAGATGCAGCTTAGAGTAGCTGAGTTCAAAGAAAACACCTGGACATAAATCCAGATGTAGCTGGTTCTTTCTAGTCATGCCATCTTTGCCCGTAGCTCTCTCAACAACCTTTAGCATCATCCTCCAGCCTGCTATACACGGAATACGGCTGAGGATAAATATAGCTTTGTTCCCTTCGTAAGGCCATTTATAAATTTTCCTGATGTGCAAGTATTGCTTGGAAGGTTTTAAAGGTACTGCTATATTT
The DNA here is from genome assembly GCA_013397775.1 of Eulacestoma nigropectus. Taxonomy (NCBI): domain Eukaryota; kingdom Metazoa; phylum Chordata; class Aves; order Passeriformes; genus Eulacestoma; species Eulacestoma nigropectus. Next base: position 606,080 of record VZTE01000500.1, read on the forward strand.
ATCTGAAACGTCTGGATTTACGACAGCCTTCTAACATATGGGAAAAAAAAAGGCATTGTAACAATTATAAATACATAGCACGTATGCAATACGCTTCAAGCTTTCATCAGAGGCTGGCATACACCTGGAAAGCCTAAGCACTTCCTCACTCTGACTACTTTAGGCAAAACAGATCAGGTGCTCGCCCGCAGAGCTCGCCTGTGTTCCACACTGGCGGGGAGCGCGGCTCGCTGCCCGCCGGGCTGTGACGGCACAGTCCGACCCGTCCTGCGAGAGCTGGGAGCACTCGGGAAGAGAGGGGGGGAAACAAACCCTAAGGACAAAGAGCTTTTCCTTAACCTTGTAACTTTTATCTTATCGTGTCCTCCATTAAAAGACTAACACAGAAGGAAAAGGGGTCAGCCTAAGCGGCCCAAGACGAGTGAGGGTAGCAGCCGCAAGGGAGGGCGGCGAGCACCCGCCAGGTGATGCCTCCGGGGCCACGGCAGCTCCAGATCCCCATTCCCCGCTGGAGAACCCTCTCCCCGCCCCGGCGGCTCTGTCCCTCTATCCCTACCTCCCCACCAGCCCTGCTAACGCCGGACCCTCACCACGGCAGCCGCTCCCAGGAGTCAACCCGGAGCCCGTAGGGCTGTCCCTCTTCCCCGGCCAGCCACCCCCGGCCGGGCCGAGGCGCTCCCCCCTCCCCGGCGCCGGGCGGGCTGCGGGGGGTGCCGGGGGGTTCCGGGGGACCGCCGCCCCTCTGCCCGGGCGTTCCCGCCGCGCCCCGCCCCGTCCCCCCCACGTGACCCCGCGCCGTTGGCGGCGCGCGCGTGGAGCGGTGTTTTGTAACCTCCCCCCGCCTCCTCCCGCCCCCCGCCCGCGCCGAGCCCGGAGCCGATCCCGGCGTCCGGAGCGGGAGCGCCACACCCCCCTGGCTGGAGCCGCGCAGCCGATGGCAGCGTCCTCTCCCGCCGCCGCCGTGGGCTCGGAGCTGCCGCCGGAGCCGGGCGGCAGCGGGGGCCCTGGCGAGGGGGCGGACGAAGAGCGGGAGCTGCTGCTGGCGCGGCTGGTGCCCGCGAACCGCCTGAAGGAAGCGGTGGGCGCGTCCCTGGCGTCGCTGTGCCTCGGCCCCCTCGGCGGAGCTCAGCGCCTCGGGACTCTGGTGGACTGCCTGGTGCTGAACTACCGCCTGCGGCAGGGGCCGGGCCGGGGCCGGGAGCGCGGGGCCGAGGGGCCGCTGCGCTGCTGCGGCTGCGGGAGGTTCCTGGGCGAGCCGGTGACCGTCCCGTGCGGGCACACCTACTGCCGCCGCTGCCTCCGCAGGGAGCTGCGGGCCCGCTGCCGCCGCTGCCGGGACTGGCTGCTGCCGGCGGGGGGCACCAGCACGGCCGCGGCCCCGCTGCGCACCAGCGTCGTCCTCAACCGGCTGGCGGAGAAGTGGTTCCCGGGCGAGTGCGAAAGGGCGAGGGCCGGGACCCGGCTGGAGGAGCTGCTGGCCCAGGGCCGCTTCCGAGAGGCGCTGGGCTCCGTCAACCAGGCTCTGCGAGCAGGTAAGGCTGGGGGGAGCGCTCCCTTCCTCCGCCCGTGCCGCCCGCCGGAGCCGCGGGGTCCCCGCCGCTGCTGCCCGTGTCCCGGTGGGACCGAGATGGGCTAGTAGCCCGGGACGGCGGGCTCGGGGGATTAGGGGTGTGGTGGAGTAGGTGGATATGCCCTTATCCCCTAGTGCGGGACCGTTAGCGATCGACACGGGCTGGTGATGAGCTTCCGAAGTTTTCTCGAGTTTGAAGGGATTCGAGGGACCGCTCCATTGGGAGAGCGGAGTGGAGGGGACGTGCAGCTGCCCGGCCCTTGGTTGCGCGCCCAGCCTGCTAGTGGGGTACACTTGCTTCTGCTTACTCCAGAGGTGTGGGGGAGCGCCCCACATGGGCTCCGTCGTGTCTCCGCCCGCACTCTTCTGTGGGACTTGTTTACAGAGGAGTTTGTGGGCTCTGCTTCGTTTTGTGTTTGGTAATCGCAGTGCGCGGGCAAAGAGAAATTCCGTTGGTGTATTTAACCTTGTTTCCTGAGAGAGAGACCTATTTTCAGTCGTAAGTGTCACCAAGACAATTCCCAGCAGGCCGGGCCCAGTTGCATAAGCAGACAGGCACGGAGGGGGACAGGTTGTGTAATGGCAGTGACATCATAGGTGGGTGTGGTTGGAGTTTTATATAGTGTTGGAGAGGGTGCGAAGAGGGGAGGTAGAGGCACGCTTTTAGGGTATCCTTTATCCGTCGCAGTATGTGTGTCTGGCTGGTACCATGGACTCCTAAGATACACTCAGTTTTTCAAAGTTTACTCTTTGTAGAGGGAGTCGAATTCGTGTGATTGATATACCTAAATGGATCCAGTGACAGATTCCTTTGTTGTTTTAATTTGACTATGGATTTTAACACCTGGTGACGTGGGAGGTTCTGTTATGGTTTATACCAGGATTTTTTTTTCTGTTCAGTAATTTAGGAATTACTATTTTTACAGATTAAGTGTATTGCGTTTATATAGGTGTCTGCAGTGGATGAAAAAAACCAAAAGCTTGTATAAGTCTAATCCTTCCAATCTGTTCTGGGGAGATACATTAGGTCTAGTTCCAGAATAAACTGTTCTCAGTGTAGGTGGGATTAAATGGAAGATCTATTTTATGCACTTTTTGGCAACCTAATTTTAAGGGGTTCAATTTTGGCTATCAATTCTGCTTTATTTTCCACTTTATTTCCAAAGTGTAGGATATAGGATGGATTTTAGATCTTGAAACTATAAGATGCAGACTTCTTCCTGTAGTACAGCATTGACTCATACAGGTCACAAAGAAATCTGAATGGCTTTCAGGGTAAAACTGATGAATCCGGTACTGATCACAAATGTTTACAGGGCTCCTGTTTCATGTTTCAAGACTGCTTTGAAAGAATAAGAGTAAATTAATTACACAGCTTTTGTTAATCTTTCTTTTATGGATTTAGGAATATTATTTAGATATTTAAGGGGAAAGAATTTTGGTTCTTTTTTATGTGAATCTGCATCTTCCATTTTGGCTTCAAAATGGGTTTAAAATTCGAGAATACTTACCAGCTGTGATGCTTATTCACAATTTGCATATTCAAATTCAGTACGTGTTCTAGAATTAAGTGCTAGAAGCTCAGTTTAAGGTTCATTGTACAATTATTTCCTGTGTCTCCAGTCCTGAGAATTATCAACATTCCACATGTTCTGGTAAAGATACTGAAGAACATAATGAGTCAGAGTGAAGACGTACATTAAATGTGAATTTAGAGCTGTGGATTCACAACTACAAATTGAAGGTGGTTCTAGGCCACTAGATAACAAATTAATAGCTGCTAGTATACTTGCCATCTTCCTTCAGAACATGGATTTTGAAGACACACAGAGATGGAAAAGGTGTAGCATAAGAAATGTATTAATGTTTAAAATAATTCATGTTCTGCTTCATCGTTTCCTTACTGCTGCTTTATCTGTTTCTTTTTAATGCACATAGTTAAAAAGTTGTGATAAACATAAATCTGATGTCCTAAATAAGGCACTGATGTAAACCTTTACTCAAGTGGCATCTTTTCATAACTTTCCTACGTTTCTGAAACATTTGAAAGAGTCATATTTACCATGGTGCAAAAGTGACTTTCAAAAACAATAAAGAATGTTAACATTCATATAGTTAATATAGTCATTGCAGGAATTGAATGGTTTAGTTAAAGGATGTCTATTGAATTAAAATACAAGTGCAGCTTGCCTTTTATCAAGTGTCCTGAAACACACCACTGATGGGTTGAGTTTGGTCTGAATCTCACTCATTTTTGCTGGAGTGGGCCTCGGGATATCTGTTGAGCAATCAGTCTTCTGTTTAAAGCAGAACAAATACTGAGATCAGAGCAGTTTGCTTCAGGATTTGTACAGCTTGATCATGAAAACCTACAGGCTGAAGATTCCACAGCCTCTCTGGGCAACCTGCTCAAAGGTTAATTAATTTCCTTGTAGTGAAAAATCTTCTTATTTCAAGTCTTAACTGCCCTTGTTTTAGTTTATAATTGTTGTCTCTTTTGTTTTTTCACTGAATACTTCAGTAAAGATTCTTCTAGGTAACCCACTTTTGGATTCTGAAAAGTTGTTGTGTTCTCCCAATGCCTTCAGGAATTGTTTTCTGCTAAACAAGCCCAGTTCTCTCGGCACCTTCTTACGGGCTGTGTGTTCCAACTCTGATTATTCGGGTGACCTTGTAGTACTGTGTTAATAAATACTGTGTCTCAAAGTATTTCTATGTAGTGTTTTTGATGTGCATGTCTTTTATTTTGAAGAATTTGGTATATTAAGAACCATAGAAAAAGCATGCACGATCAGATCAGAGGTAGTCCATTTATTGGTATGTTTATACTGACAGTAAGAGCAGATGCTTTGAAAGTAATATAAAACTCAAGAATACATATTGAATGAGATTTTGTGTGTACACCTTTGTATACTTTCCTATTAATGTAATAATAACAACTGATACAGCTCTATGTTGCAAGTACTTGGTGCCTTTTTTTATTAAAATCATTTGTCTTTGGGATGTTAGAAGTGAGTGATATCTGTATTTACAATATATTTGGTTGCTGAAATTGAAAGTTCAAGAACAAGTTGTGTTTCTGCTCTCTTTAGTCTTTGGTCCAAAGATTCAAAATTAGCTTGCATCCTCTCTTTAGCTGAAAAACATTAAAATATATGCTGAAACATTGAAAAATTGTTTTTTCATGGTAACAGAGCCTAGAAATAGAGTTGTGGTCTAAAAAACCAGATATAAAAATTTAGATAGAAACAGAATTATTTAGGTTGGAAAAAACCTCTCATCATTAAGTCCAACCATTAGCCCAGCACTGCTGAGTCTACCACTAGACCATGTCCCTAAGTGCCCTATCTACATATCTTTTAAATCTCTCCAGGGATGGCAACTCCACCACTGCTCTGGGAAGTCTGTTCCCATGCTTGACAACCCTTTCAGTGAAAAATTTTTTCCTGATACCCATACTAAACCTCTCTTGACACCATTTCCTCTCATTATGTTGCTTGTTACCTGGGAGAAGAGACAGCCACCCCCCACCTGTCTACAACCTCCGTTCTGGTAGTGGTAGAGAGTGATGAGGTCCTGCCTGAAACGTCTTTTCTCCAGGCTAAACTCACCCTCTCCTTGTCAGACCTGTGCTACACACCCTTCACCAGCTCCATTGCCCTTCCCTGGACTCAGTCCAGCACCTCAATGTCCTTCTTATAGTAAGGGGCCTAAAACTGAACACAGGATTCAAGGCATGGCCTCTCCAGTGCTGAGTACAGGGGGATGATCAGTGTCCTGGTCCTCCTGGCTGCACTAATCCTGATACAGATCAGTATGTCTTTGGCCTTCTTAGCCACCTGGGCACACACTAGCTCATGTTCAGCTGCTGTTGACCAGCGTTCCCAGGTCTTCTGCCACTGGGCAGCTTTCTAGACACTTTTCCCCCAGCCTGTAGCGCTGCATGGCGTTGTTGTGACCAAAGTGCAGGACCTTGCTGAACCTCATACCAGTAGCCTTGGCCCGTTGATCCCCCTGCAGAGGCTTCCTGCCCTCCAGCAGATCAACACTCCCACCCAACTTGCTGTAATTTGTGAACTTAGAGTGCTCTCGATGCCCTTGTCCAGATCATGTATGAAGATATTGAAAGGACTGGCCCCAGTCCTAAACCTTGAGGAACGCTACCAGTAATCATCTACCTTTGGTCTTCCGAGTATTCAGATCCAGTTTGTTATACCTATTGATCATTCCGTGGCAGTGTTTGTATGTTCAGCAGCAGAGCTGGGGTCTCAGCTAAACTTTGTTTTGTACTAGTTCAGTTGGAATCATGCTTTTCTCTTGGGAGAAAAAAGTGGATAAAGTGTCCACTGCTGTAAACTTGAACTCACATTTTTATCTTCAAACTACCCCTCATTTTCCCGCTAGGAAAAAAGGCTCAGAGTTCCTCAGGTCATGTTCTGCACTTGAAAGTCTGAAAAAGATGAGCTTCCTCTGATTCTGTGCAAATCAGAGGAAGGCAGCTTATCAGAGAACAAAGACCTGTACTTACTGCTGCCTCTGAACAAAGGAGTTTGGTTTGCTGCTAACTCTGTTGGACACCAAAGAGTCAAATACAACAGGAAAAACTATCTGAAGAGTTTAATCTGAGCTCTCACCTTGCTAGGCTATAGCAATCACAGCCACAGGAAATCGGGCTTCAGAGTTGTTCTGCTTGCAGAATTAGTGTTTGACTCAGACAAAGAGAGTTTCTCAGACTTCGGTTAAAACAAGCATTTTATTATATCGAATATGAAAATGAAACAAACCAGCTTTGGTAATATTTATATTTGAGAGGAAACTGTCAACTCAAAAGAAAGACAAGTCAGGAAGACTCTTTAGTTTCAGCTAAATAAATTATTCCCTGATTCTCTTAACCCTTTCTTTTCCATTAAGATCTTTTTATATGTAGCATTGTGAATCTAAATACAAAGCAGTGTGTTGCAATCTATGGGAACATTGACCAGGATGCCTTGTAACTGTAGAACAGGCTAATGTTGGAAATTTATAAGAATTTATACTAGACATTTAAAATAAACTAAGACGGAATATTAAATTGAAATGATAGTCTCCCAAGAAAACCTTTTTTGAAACAAAAAACTATTTGATTTTAGTATTGTTTACAGTAGATGAACCTTTGACTAGTTTATCTCATTCAATGAAAACCAGGTATATTTTTAAAAACAATTAAGAGCAAAACAGTGTTCTGGCATTTTTTCCAAGCAGCAACTGCAATTCGTTGTGTTACAAAACCATAGTTTTAGTGGCATGGAGGTGGGTGTCCTTCCCATTTAAAGGTTGCTGTACTGGAAGCGCAAAATGCTTTATGTTGGACATGAGAACTTGTCCTTACTGAACACTTTCTGCTTTTTTCCCACTGTAGAAGTTCCACTACTACAACTCCTTACAACAAGGCTGCCAGCTGGTGCTAAAGTTTCTGGTATTTGCTATCTGTTTTTATCACACAGTGATAAAAATCTGGTTCTGGTACCTTCCAGATGGATGCCACTGTGAAGTGGCATCTACAGCCACAGTCAGAAGGGTCAGGCGCTATAAAAACAAATTGCAGTCTGCAGAAAAACTTGGGTGTTTGAAAGCATTTGTAATACTTAGACTTTTAATACAAGTGTGGTGAATTCCCAGGTTTCTGTGGTTTTGATTGGATGTACTGTAAAGATAAAGTTTACTTAGTCCTCAATTTTTGTTGTCCCAGCAGTAGTGAGCAGAGCTTTGTGAGCCTCTCTGTTTAATATTTGAAAATAAATTTTCTTGTTACTGCAAGATACATTAGGATCCAAAATTTGTTCCTTAGCTTATAAGACATGAACCAGAAATTACTGCCACTTTTATTATCCAAACGCTAGGGAGTGAGGGAGAAGGTACTCCAGTAATTTTGGTAGTATTGTACAAAATATTGTAAATATGACATATCACTATGAAAGCAAATCTAATTAAAAATTACAAAATTCTGATTTTTAAAAGATTTTACCTAATTTCTGTCTGCAGAGTCCAGTGACTTGATGCTAAGAATTTACAGAGCTGAGTCATATGTTGGCCTCCAAGAGTATAAAACAGCCATAGAAGATCTAAATTTTGTTATTTCTAAAATGCCAAATTGGCCAGAGGTAAGTTGGTATGAAGTCATCATTTTTCAATACTGTGTTTGTCTGTAAAATTAATAAATTCCAAATTATACTTGCATCATTTTAAAAACCTAAGTCAGCTACTTTAAATGTTATTTTTTGACATGCAAAATGCTAAAAGTCATCTTTAAAATAGTTAACTTGTATGAGACAGGCTCCTGATGAGTATGGCAGACAAATACAATGAGAGTTGGAAGAGTTCATGGTGATGTAACCTGTAACAGCTGGGGTTTGGGGCTCATCTTGTTTAGTTGTTAATTTTTGTTAGCAGAGGGACACTTTGCTGTTTTAGCTTGGAAAGTTTATCTTCAAAAAGCCCAAATAAACTCAGTGGGAACTGAGCTTTGTAAATAGTACGGGCAGCTGGGGAGTCTGTGGTCTTCAGAATTCTGCATGTTGTAGTGCTGTCTGAACTCTGAACACAGCAGGAGCAGCAAGATCTTGTCACACAAGGGGAGATAACTGCAGTTGTCTTGGTTTCTCCTGTGTTCAGCAATTCTGTGGCTACTGCAAATTCATAAAGCCTCCTGCTTTTCATCTCTTAGTTTGGTAGTATTGTCTCCTTTTTTCTGTATGTTTGGAAAGAAGCATCACTTCATTTAACTGAGCTTGGTTTGATGGATGGATTCCTATAACAATCCTTACTTCTGTAGGAAAACAAAACTGTCTGTAAGAGGAGGATTACCAAACTTCCCTTCTTCAGAATTCATCTTAAAGGAAACTGCCGAAATCCATCAGAGGATCCTTGTCCTCATCTGACAGTCTTGTTTAACAGATGCTACTGTTCATACTGTCAGTTTTTCTGTAGAAACTGCACTCTGGGGTTTGGTGGAGTCTTTTTTTGGGATTTTTCTTTTTGTTTATTTGTTTTTTAAGTTTAGGTTTTGGCCCATTATCCAAATTCCTATATACAAATAGATATTGTTGCTTGAACTTTTTTTTGATAACTGTTGGTTTATCTAAATTTAACTATTTCTATTACTGCCACTGCAACTTTTAAAAGTTGAGATAAATTCTCAGTTCCAATGTCATCTACTTTCAAGTAAGTTCAGCAAAATCCAGTAGCCTTTCCTCCCCCTTTTTTTTCTTTCAAGGAAAACAATAAACAGATTTTTTTTTCTGAGCTGGTGTCTAGTGTTTAAGCATAAAATATAGTTGGAAGAAGCAGTTAATTCCGAGAGGCATTGTTTTGTTTTAAGAATATAGGTTGAGAGGTATGTAAAGGATGAACAGTTGTGTGGATCTCTTTTTTTGTAGCCGCCCTTCTCCTGAAGGCTGGATCCATAAGGCTTTTAACAAAAGAGAGGGCAAAAAAAGTATCCTGTAAGCTGTTGTGTGAGGTTATGTAATAATTTGCATTTCCTGTCCCTCTTCTTCCTTTCCAAAGGCTCACAGAAGAGGGAAATTAAGGTCTGTGAATTCAGCACTAGTGAGGTTTTTAACCCTTTATATAAGACAAAATAGGTTAACTGGAAGACTTAACACCAGCCTATCCCATGCTCTTTTCAAACACTGATGAAAAGTAGTAGTGGATGTATGTTAGACAAGGGATATGGATCGTGCACAGTTCCAGTTTGTTAGAGCTACATTCTTTCTGTCATGGGGGGTTCTAGTTCTAGCACTGTTGCAATGCCTGTAAGATCAATACTGCAGTTCTTCATATTCTCTACAAATGTCTTCATGGTACCTTTTTCTCAGGTCTACTTCCGGAAAGGAAAAGTGCTGCAAGATTCTGGCTTTGTAGGTGATGCCTTACAACTGTTTCTACAGTGCTTAGCCCTTGATGAGGACTTTCTTCCAGCCAAGCTAGAAGTAGAAAAGGTAATTTTATGTATTATACTAGATTCCTATCTCTGACTTGATTCCTTTATGAAACTCCCATTATGGTAGACTTTGAGTGTCTAAAAATCTTCATTACATGCAGAGAATGTTCATTACATACAGAGAATGTTCAGGTGGCAGATTCCTTTTAAGATATTTCTTAAATCACACTACCTTGAAGAGTTAGTCCCAATGTACACATTCTACATATATGTTTAAAAGTACATGTGCTTCTGGAGTTACTAAATGAATATGCAGGAAAATGTAAAACAGGCAGCAAGTGAAATTTTCCGAGTTGAAACCCTCTATGCCCAGAGCACAACAGTTTTTTCTGATAATAAAAATTTACATTGAAAAAACTGCATAATACTGGATTGATAATGTCTAACTCTGTCTGACTTGTAGTAGAAAAGATTTCTAGATAAATTTCTTTTCTAGCAATGTAGGTATGTAGTTTTCTATTTGTTCTCAACTCTGCCTTCACACTTACTGCTTGAATAAAGATCTTTTCATGAGAATAACTTCATGTAGATTACCTTCTTAGTTTTTTATATGGAGTTTCATAAAGAAGGTATGTCTAGATTCTTTTTTGTTGTTATTAACATTGAGCTGTTTTTTCTAGATATTGTGTGATTTTTTGTCACCAGAGAAGCTAGGTGAAAGTCTGAAGGAATCTGCTTGGAATTCACCCCATATTAGAAATAAACCTTTCATGCTTGGTTCTGAGGTGACTGCATCTTACTGCAACTTACAGCTTTGTCCTCAGCAGGTAACAAAAACTCTACAATAACTTTGCTCTTTGACTGATGTGTAAACATTAGATGTACTGACTGATACCCTGATCTGTCACACTTACTTTCCAGTGTAAATGCTGATTTTATGTAATTAGCTAAGTTGGAGGAAAAGAATGGTGGTTTGGGAGTAATTTATTTTCATTTGTGGTGTTGAAACTCCTCATTCTAGTGAACTAAAATGAGTAATAAATACAGTGTTAGAAGGTACTGAAGTTTCGTATTAGGGACTTCAAAATAAAGAGAAATATAAGTTTGGGGTTTTTTTTGAAGCAGATGAAATACAATTTTTGATTTGTTTGAAGCAGATGAAGATTTTTGAATTGTTAATGCTAAGCAAATTTGAGTACTGTCTTGACTTAGAAATTTCTCTAGTTAACTAATGGGTACCCACTAACTGTGGATATCAGTTTGGCTTATATATCTTTGCATAGTCACATCTTACATACTTAGATTTGTGTTACTCTTAGAATACAGTTCAGTTCATCTTACTATTACAGAGTTTAGGAGGATCAGATGTGCTGGAGCCCGTGAGTGGAGGCTTAAATCGTGCACAGTCTGCCCATGCTCTTAACTCAACAAAAGACCTTGCCAAGGAAGATGGCTTAAAGAGAGTGTCTTCTGAACCCCTTCTCTCTGGCCAAGGAAAAGGTGCTTTGTTAAAAAGAAAGCTTTCCTTTTCAGAACAGGATACAGTTGTATGTGAAGATGGAAGGAACAAACACAAAAAGCAAGGAGGTAAGCAGTCACTTACTTTGAAATTAAAAGTATTTAGTGCTTTGTGCCTTTCTTTGAAGAAGTATTTTGTCCTGCTTTTCCTTAGAAAGTACAAAAAGGGACATGACACTGGCTTTTGGAACAATTCCAGGGAATTTGATTGATGCATCAGATTTTGAGTGCTCTCTATGTATGAGGTAAGATTTTGTCCTTGATTCAGTATTTGTTATGGATGCTTGGCCGCATATCTGTTACATGTATAAACTGAGGTACTTGTAAGTTGTTATGAGTTCGGATATCAGTCAATAATTTGCAGCTTTTCTCTATCCCTGCGCTTAAATGTGTATTTAAATGTCACTTGCTACAGTGCTATATACTATAGGACTATTTTAATCAAGTTGCCTTTTTAGTTAAACTTGGTAGTGTTAACTGCTAACCATAAAAGGACAGGATCTTTTATGAGTAAGTGTTAGGGGTTCCTCAGTCAAAAAAAGTTATTTTGGGAAGGCTAAGGCTTAGAAGTATAGCCTGTGAACCTTGTATTTGTCTGGGAGACATAGATGCTTCAGAATGTTAGTCTACTTAAATGTAGCTGATGATGTATTTGAAAACTCTTACTGAACCGTCTAGATTTTCGGAATAAATACCATAAAACATACGGTGTATACTGAACTATTCATTGTTATGCTATTAATATGTAATACTGCTGTTAAAACAACCCAGTTTCTCAAAGAATCACCTAATTTTGTGTATTCTGAATCTCTATGTAGGGAGACCAAAATCTTTGTATGTTGGGGTAAGTGTTTAGTTACTTAGAGTTTTGGAATGTGTCCAGCTTCATCAGAAAAGTAGAATAAGGAGACTTGGGATTAATTGTTTCTTTACTTTGTTATCATATAGCTAGTCTTAAAAAAATCAAGAGATTAATCACTGACATTTTTAGAAAAACACACATTGGCCATGACATCTAACGTCTAATAATTTTGTTTCAGGCTTTTCTTTGAGCCAGTAACAACCCCTTGCGGACATACTTTTTGCAAAGGTTGTTTGGAACGGTGTTTAGATCATGCTCCACAGTGTCCACTCTGTAAGGAGAGCTTGAAAGAGGTATTGTTTCTCAGTAAAGCCCACAAATACAAATACTGTGTAATTTTAAGGCTGTTTCACTTGGACCCAACAATTTGGATTTGCTTGGGCTATGGATTACTGTTAGAATGGAAAAACTTGGGACAAATTTTGTCAATACCTCAGGGTCTTAGAGATTTTATGTTTCTGTGGCCGTTTACTTCACTGGTGTAATTAAATCCTGCTTATTTGTAAACTTTGGTAACTATTCAGTTAAACCTCTCTGTGATTTCTAGACATTTTTCGTATTTGTATGGCTGTGTATTCTAGGAAATCAGTTCTGCCTCTGGTAAGCATAGAAATACAAACTGAGTTAGACATTCGAATTGTCGACAGTAAGAACTTACAGAGAGAATCTAATTTTCAAATAGTAGAGTATCATTAGGTTTTAAGTAATGAAACATAAAAACTTCTGAGCTGTAAGTTTTTACAAGTTTTATGTCACATTTCATAGATCATATTTTTTTTTAAAGCAGCATTTTCTCAAGCCATTTGTTAAAATACATGAAAAGAAATACTAATATGTTTTTTAAATTGTTTACAGTATCTTGCAAGCAGAAAATATAGTATCACAGAACTGCTGGAGGAATTAATAATGAAATATTTGTCTGATGAATTATTTGAGAGAAAAAGAATTCATGCTGAAGAAACTGCTGAACACTCCAAGTAAGCTTCCTGTCTTGAAAAACTTGAGAAATGAGTATGGAAATCCTTTTTAGAAATGTTTTATTATTTTTATAGTCATTAATCATATTATATTATGGGTGCAAGAAGGAGTATGAAGCTTGTCCAGGTCCCTCTGGATATCATCCCATCCTTCACTTGTGTCAACCACACCACTCAGCTTGGGGTCATCAGCAAATTTGCTGAGGGTGCAGTCGATCCCTTTGTCTGTGTCATTGATGAGGACAGTAAACAGTGCTGGTCCCTGTACAGACCCCTGGGGGACACTGCTGGTCACTGGGACTGAGCTGTTGACCACTACCCTCTGGGTGCAACCATCCAACCCTTTGTTATCCATCTAACAGCCCACCCATCAAATCCATCTCTCTCCCGTTTGGAGAGGATGTTGAGGGGGAGAACTCTTTACAGAATTCCAGATAAACAACATCTGTAGCCCTTCCCTTGTCTACTGATGAAATCACTCCATCACAGGAGGTCACTAGGTTGGTCAGGCCAGGTTGGATGAGGCTCTGAGTACCCTGAAAGGTGTCCCTGCCCACGGCAGAGGGGTTGGAACTAGATGATCTTTAAGGTCTCTTCCAACCTAGGCTGTTCTATGGTTCTGTGAAACATGTTTCCCCTTCCATTCCTCTTTCTGCGTGCACTGTCATGGAGCTTTGGTTTTAGCTTTGTTGCTGTTAATGAAATTGTCTCCAATTGACTGCAGAGTCTCAGAGACTTGAATTTCTTGCAAAGCAATTCATGATAGACATTAATCATATACAGATAGATGTGATCAAAAAAAATTGGGATTTTTTGTAAACGTTTGTCTCAGAGAGTTCTTCAGATACATAGAGCATAATGCATTGTAGATATGAATGTTGGAAAGCTATTTAAAACTACAGCTCATGCAACTTATTTAACAGAATCTATCCAGTAGAATTATGTTTTATAGTCTGGAAGGTGTTAAAATTAAATACCTAGTAATGTTTTAATGTTAACTTGTTTGTATCTCCTATGAACTATACATACTTGATAAAATAGGACAAAAAAATACTTTGTTTTTCAGTTACGCCTACTGAGGCATATTGCAAGGTACAAATTATACACTGGATTGCATCTTGTGGTCTGGAGTCCCTCCTTGAAAATAATCTAAATGGTGACCTAGCTACTATGTAGTTACTACTACATCTTTTTAGTTACAGGAAAACTGTGTCTCTGCGGGCTCAGTTGCTTTTATAGCTCAAACTAAAGCAAAAATTAAAAAGTAGCTGATACCCCTGTCCCCAAAACAGAGCCCTTCATTCACTGACTGGATACTCACTACCTAGGTAACAGCGAGTCTTACTGTTCAGTATGTATGCAAATCAATACATAGGTATTCAGCCACTGTTATCAGTATGTGGGTTTATCATTCATGATAGTTTCTACAACATATTTTGACTTTGAAAAAAGAGTGCTTTAGGACCTCAAACATAGCAGACATACTGAAAAAAATGTATTGTCTTGGTATAGTTCAACGTTTAGATGTTGAAGGCATGTATTTCTTTTTATGTTCTCTTGAAGCTTGACCAAGAATGTTCCAATGTTTGTTTGCACTATGGCATATCCTACTGTGCCTTGCCCTCTACATGTATTTGAGCCAAGATACCGACTCATGATTCGCAGGAGTATGGAAACTGGAACTAAACAGTTTGGGATGTGCATAAGTGATTCTCAAAATGGGTAGGTTTACATCCTAGTTCTAACCTTCCATCTCTTATGCCGTTTTTAATTACAAAAAGAATCTTTTCAGAAGTGTATAATTGCATTACTGACAAAGTCTCTTTTCTAGTTTTGCAGATTATGGTTGCATGCTGCAAATTAGGAACGTTCATTTTCTACCTGATGGACGGTCTGTTGTTGATACAATTGGTGGAAAGAGATTTAGAGTTTTACGGAGAGGGATGAAAGATGGTTATTGCACTGCAGACATTGAGTATTTGGAAGATGTTAAGGTATCCAGAATGCTGTCTAAATACTTACTAGTATTAATATATTAAATTTTTACTTGATTTGTTCTTGAAAGGTCTTTTGAATTTTTAGGTCCCTAGAAGCTAGTTTAAATTTTTTATTATTATAAAACAAATAAGAAAACTATAGTTTTTGTTTCAACAATAGTTTGAAGTTGTAATTTTAAAAATATCACAAGACTTCTTTACCATTCAGTCATTAGCAGTCAAGGTTAAGGAGAATGCAAGAAATGTATCTAAATATAGTTGAAATTGAGTGGGTTTTGGTTTTAGCTTAAACACCTTAATTGTTTCTTTATCACTAATCATATTTTTTTAACTTTCCTCCTACAGGTTGCTGATGAAGAAGAACTAAAGAAATTGAGAGAGCTTCACAATTTTGTTTACAATCAGGCCTGCAGTTGGTTCCAAAACTTAAGAAACAAATTTCGCACTCAAATTCTTCAGCACTTCGGACCAATGCCTGACAGGGAGGAAAATATACAGGTGAGACATAATTTAATATTAATTATTAGATGCTTACTTCTAAAAATAAAAACCCTATTAATAATTTCTAAGTATTAAAAGAACAACTCCCACTTATTTCTCCAGCTTGAAAGGCAATAAGGCTTGTGCCTTGTTTCTCTTACAGTGGGCAACAAAAAGCCATTCTGTCACCGATCAGCAGTTTCTCCAGGAAAGAACGATATGCTGATGTGGTAATAAAACTAGTAAACTGAAAACACTTTAAGTTCCAGTAACAGTTACACTGTTAGTTTGTGTGAAACTGTTAGAAATCAAAGTGAAAAAGCTCTCTATTTTCTCCCCTGTGAAAGTCAGGGAAGAAACTGAAACTGCCATGTGCAGGCAGTTACCTTTGGCAAACAGGTAATCACAAATAATGCTTTCCTCCTCGCTGAGCTAATAAACTAATAAACTACTGCAACTGCTAGGATTTGACAAATGTTTCTTAAGAAAGTAGCTGCAGCAATCTGTATTGATGATTATTATAAACAGTTAATGAAGGCAAGATCCTGAGGGAGTGGAGGCTGTAGAAAAATTACATTTAAAAATACGTAAAATTTGGTTTTCAAAGCAGAGTTATATGTGAATTGGGATCTTAGGGGAGCTTGTCCCTCATCCATCTGCTACATGCTTTTATGAGACTATATTAACCTGTCTGGGAGGACTGTAGATGCTGTAGAGGCCAGTGCAGGAAGGCAGAAGTGATTTTAGAACAATTTAATAAAAATAGATTTAAAACAGCATACTAGGAAACAGGAATACATGTGCAAAACTAGAGTAATTAGCAGGGCAGCAATACTGTGGGTATGTACCTGAGATTTATAATAGGACACAAATGTGTCAGCTGTGTGATACAGCTGCAAGTGAGGAAATGTCATCCTGGAGTGCACCACTACTAGTAATATTTTTGCAAATCATTTGAGGCACTTAATATTCTCTGCAGTGGTAGGACCTCTGCTGAGGAGTTTTAAGTCCCGTTCAAGGCCTGGCATCTAATGGTTGCTGTTGGTAATTAAAATACAGGAAAAAAATTATAGAATATGTTTAAACAGCTTAGAAGAAACTTACTAAGTAGTCCCGCACTGTCTAGAAGGTAATGAGAAAGGGAGTGGAATTGGGAGGTGACAGAGAAGTCCGTCAAATAAAGGTAATTATAATGAAAACATTAGGCTTCAAGAATATTCAAGCCTTAAGAACAGCATGAGACGTATTAGATTTAATTTTTATCAGGGAGGTTTGTTATTGGGTGACTTCCTGTACTTAGCTGTCTTTTCCCAAAGAACCTGTGAGCTTCCTATGTTGTCTTAAAAATAATTGCTTTATAAAGCTTAGTTTAAGTGTACTTTGTTCGACTTCTCAGTTGAGGAGAAGAGATCCTTTCAGCACTCTTCTAATCTCATAGATCTGGGATTCTCTAGTTAGTATCAAACTTCAATGTAGTCTGGGTCATTGATGACTTAGTCTTTCGATGTCTTCATGGTAGTCAACTATACAACATTGGTTATGGGTAACCAGCTTATGTTTTATTTTTAGGCAATGCCCAATGGTCCTGCTTGGTGTTGGTGGCTTCTAGCTGTTCTCCCAGTAGACCCCAGATACCAGCTGTCAGTTCTCTCCATGATGTCTTTAAAAGGCCGTCTGATAAAAATCCAACATATACTCACATATTTTTCTAGAGACCAGTCCAAGTGACTAACCGCCTGGGTCTTCCTGAAAAGTTACTCTGTTCTGGTTGTAATAGCAGCTGGAATTTTTGCTGCCTTTGCACATCTAGCACTGGTTTGAGAAGTGTAATGGAACTGTTTTTTCTCTCCACCCTCTTGGCTTCCTGAACCGCATGGTTCATTGAATGCACACTTTCTTCAACTATGAGAGAAGACCACTGACAATTGCACAAAGTCAATCCAGCTAGATATGTTTTTTACGTTATCTACATTAAAATTTGCACTATGTAGAAAAGAACCTTTTTGAGACTTGATCATTTTAGCAATTGACTTTTCTAAGCTGTGGAAGTGCAGGACCTTAAGGCTGACAGTCCAAGTTTACAACACTGAGGAGGTAATAAAGGTTTTGCATATGTTTGCCTCATACAACTGTTCTTTTGCTGTTTGCACAAATATTTGAAATATAGTATTGAATGTCACAGTTGGATATTACTACTCTTGTTTAACTATCTTGACCATGAATATGGCACAGATTTTTTTAAGTTACCTTGTAAATGTATACATCACAAAACAGGTGACATGAACTGTATGCTGAACTGAGAGCCAACTTCAAGGAACAAATGCATAAAAAAAAGGTACTTCTGTCTAAAAATACTTAAACTGTGAATATGGTTTACATACCTAGGCCTGTACATGTTAAAGAGGAAACTGAAATCTAAATGCTAGTACCAGTTACATTTCTACTGGGCTTTTCAGGCTGTTCTTCCAGAGCACACACTTAGTTTGTAGAGCTTAGAAGAAGAAATTTTAGAGTGTGCGTGCGTGTGTCTGTTGGGGATTGTGCATCGAAGATTCAAAAGCTTAAAGTTTTATTTGACCCTTTTAAGTTGGTGCAAATGTGAGTTCTATGCCTTATTCATATCAGTAGTAGAGCACACTGCAGTGGCAAGGTTAGCATCATGCTGCCAATAGGTACTTTTTGTAATTAAAGGTTTGCATATTTGTGAATACGTCTGATACTGGCTTTCTTGTATGTAAATCATTTGTAAAATATTTCTTAAATCTTGCTTTTGCTAATATATTTAATTTTCAATAAAAGCTAAAAGTTTGTAATATTTTTAACTTTGTTAGAAACTAAAAATCACTTTCCTTTTCCATGTGCTTCAATTCTGGGATCTTAAGTAAATCAGAAGCTGCTGTTCAACCCACATTAAGGTTGTGAGCACTTAATAATGTTTCTGATTGTAGTACCTGTCTCAGACTGATTATTGGTCAGACAAGTTTTTTTCCAGGTGTCCTGCTTTTCTTTCTACTTCGTTTAAATCAGGTATGAAGTTTGCATTTTGCAAAACTTAGAAGTTGTAGGAAACTGTCCTTGCAGAGCAGTGAGGTATTTCACTGACTTGCTACTCAGATAGTCTGGCCTTGTTCTCTTCTGGAGTTCAAGGCTGGAGATATTACAGGCAGCCTGAAATCTGCTGGATCATCTTCTAATGTCAGTTTCTGTCTAGGGTAAATTTCCCCTTTAGAGTATGAGTGAAGTCCTGGATGAATATTTGAAAAGCTTTAATTGCAAGATAAAAGAAGAAGGGGAATCCTCTATTTTTCTACTTCCATATGCTATAACCTTAGTAATGTAATCTTTGTGTCACCACGACCTTCTTAAGAATGGAGGTGTCAGGATTTTTTTTCCTTGGCAGTTAAAAGTTCCTGTAGCCAGGCTTGAAATACCCAAATAAACTAGTGGTAATTTTTTTTTTTTTTCTTCTTCTTGCCAAGAGCTTGAGTTTGAAATCGAGTATTCCCTACTCTGCTGAAAGATGTGGCTTTTAAGTGTTTTTATACACTCCCATGTCTTTTTGATACAGTAAGAATGCAAGTGTCAATTGGGTTGCACTGTCCTGTCCTTAAGGAGTTTTACTTCTGGAATATATATACTATGTAAGGCAAAACTTCATTGAAAAAAAACAACAATATAAAAAGCAAAGTTCCTGTGTTTAACAAATGCTGCATTAAGGCTGATTATAAGTACTACTCTTCAGTAACCATTCCACAGATGTGATTATTGGTAGGTACTCTAGAGAATGATAGAAAATTGAGATTGGGGGTGAAAGATTTTTAAGAGGTTTCTCATATTGGAATTTTTTAAGTGAATATTTTGTGTACCAGATTTTGTTGTTTTGTGCAGTTACAGTGGGGCAGAACAACAAACTCAACGGAATGTTTGCAAAGCCCTTTCAGTAAATAGGTTGGAGAGAGTACCATGCTGTACTTTGTATGTTGTATTTTGAATTTGGGGAGTACTTTCTTATTCTTACAGTTATTTTTAAAATTTTCTTCCCCATCACACAGCACGGCTTCTTTAGCTATCGAACAATAAAACAGCAATTGGCTAAGGACAAAGTTCGATCACCTTATATTATTATAGTAAGGTTTAAAATCAATGTAATTAAGCCCGAATGGAATGCAAGGGATCTAGATGAGCAAAAGGGAAAAGAGGAAAGCTCACTTCCTTTGTAGGCAAGGTACAACACCATTAATGATTAGTCTTACCTGATAATGAGCAACAGTCAACAAAATAGTCAACCTCTCATTTTCTGTCAGATTTAAGGGAGTCCCCTTTACTTGGCAGCACTCCTGGACCAGCCAACAAGAGCTACCCTAAATTATTGTTGCGGCACCTTGTGAGATTGTGCCTTCTTTGTTCAGTCATAACATTGACAAGTTGATGTAGAAATGTTCTTTATGTAAGCATGAGAACAAAACTAGAGGTGTCTCAAAAGATTGGTGATCCATAAATAGCTATACAGTGAATTGGATGTGCATGTATGTTAATATGAGAGAGGTTGTAAACTGCAACATGGTGGGGCAGTCACCATACTCAGAAGTATCTGCCTAGAAGTGATGTCTATTTGTCAAACCTTTCTGGCAAGGACCTCTTCCCAGTTTTGTTAAATTATGGCCAGAGATCTCACTGAAATTCTTAATGTGTGATTAATATTCACCCCTAGTCTTTTACTCTTACCAAACATCATTTCTTGTAATGGCTTGCTGCCATGGATGAGCACTGATGAACGTTAGGTTTAGAAACTTCAGCTTTCTCCGTATGAAATGGCAACTTCATGTTTCTCCATCTCAATTGATTTTTCTTTTGGCAATTGGCAAATATTTGTCACATTCATTCTAGTAAATCGTTTCTGTGCAGGCCTTTTACTGGTCGTAAGTTTCTTTAAGGAAAATGTGCAAAGATGACTGTAAGATACATTGATGGGAGAGAAACTTGAAGCAGTGTTAGAACATTGGTAGAAAGATGTTTGCCCTGAACCCCATGAAAGATGAGGCCAGATTCAAACATTGCTAAATGCTTTACAAAACTAAAGTAATCTTTTGGTTTTTTTAAGTGATCTAACCCATTCCTTTGAGCTCTGCCTCACTATGTGTGGGGTGGGGTAAATATCTGCTAGATACTCAAATTGTTCTTTAGACTCACTTGCATTAATGGCAAATGAGACAAGGTAGAGTTACCTGCACAGCTGAGTCCTGGAAAACAGCACGGGGGAACCCCATAGTACCGGGCTCTGCTCACTTGACATTGGGGCAGGGACAGTTCCCAGAAAGAATGGTTGTCTTCAGGTACTCTCCGGAGCGGAAGACAAACCACATCTGCCTGGCCTGCACCTCACCAAGGCTGAGATGTTTTTCCACTACTCTGACTTTGACTGTAAAGACCTGGATATCTACAACTGGATTTATGACGGGAAGAGGGTTTTCCATTTAGTAGATGAAATACCTGTGTAAGAAAGATAGTGTCCATGGTATCATGCTGAAATCTGTCCATTATCCTTTCATTTATGTGCTTTTCTACAAGTAAAAAAGCCAAAAAACCTAAAGCTGTAAAATGTTTAATCATAGGAATTAAGATATTCTAAGGCCTTTACCAAAACAAAACAAAGTCCACTGAGTCTCAATTTTTGTGAAGTTATGCTTTCCTATATGCTCATGACTGCAGCTGCTTTATGAGCAAAGACCAATAGCAGGATTACAGTGTGGATTTAAAAAAAATAATTACAGTCTTGATAGTAGAAGTGACATAGTTAAATTGGAGTCAGAAATGCGTATGAGGATGTGACAGGCTCTCTAGGACAAAATGTTTTGAGTGTAGAGAGAAAGCAGTTGGTAAAGAAGTCTTTACAATTCCAGTTGAGGGTTTGGTTTTGTTTGGTAAGTAAGTCGGAAAGATGTCCTATATTGGAAATAACTTTTAAAGCATACTGAATATGAACCTATACTGGGTATGAAACTGGCCATTTAGTAGATGTTTAGTCTTAGAAAAGGGAAGTGATGTAATGGGAAACTGGAGGCTGTGCCATATTAAGACAAGTACAATCACTTTCTAATCCAAACAAATTCTCTGGAGCTTGGCATCTTAATTATATTATCTATTTGAGTGAGTGTTGGTTCCTTGTGCTCAAGAGCTTTCTGGTCTGTCAGCTCAGAATGTTTTATCAGCATAAGGAGCTGTAGGAGGGGCTTGGCAAAGTGGGCTACTAGCTTCTCCCTGACAGTGCTGTAAGGGGAGGGGCGATATTTTGTTCTTTTCTTGGTTTTTTCCTTCTTTCTCTTGTTCCCCTCTTGCATCAGACCTCACTCAGTTCTGATTGAGGGTTCCTTGCGGGGGCCACAGCCCATCCTCTTTCCTTGCCAGTGTATCAGACTCGTTCTCCAGATGCTTCAGCTGCCTGCTGGATGAAATCCTGGAGTCCGGGAAGCACCAAGTGAACGACAGCCCATTCTTTTCTGTGAAAAGCTCTGTCGTTGAAAAAGACTTGAACTTAATGCTTGATATTCACAAGCATCTGTTGAGCTTCTGGCAGCTTGTTTGCTGTACTATTTTTCTGTGAAGATATCCTCCTACTGGTGATGACATCTGTCATCGGGAGGGGAGAGAGAGAGAAAAGCTGTTACAGTTCATTCTTTTACCAACTTCTGTGCAAATACATCTTCATTCCTTCTTAAAAAAGTTTTGAATTTTACCTCCCACAGGGAACAACAAATTTAAGATCACCTTTGCACTCAGGGAATACTCTTCAGGAACTAAATCCTGTGGAAAGCTTCCCACTGTAGCTGAACTGACGTTTCATAGTCATCATATTCATACAGAAGAAAGATAGCAAGACCTGTGTGAGGCGTGCTACGAGACTCCCAAGGCAGAAACCCAAAGCTCTAGAGGCAAGCTCTGTTGCAGTTAATTAAGGAAACAAACTCAGACAGTGTGGGGGGGAAAAGGGGAGATCAAGCTCTTGCCTTCCCACAGACCTCTGCATGCCTGTGGAGGTTAAAGCACTCTTGTAAGAATTGAGGGAAAGGTTAAGTTTTGTCCTTTCCTCCAGTAGAAAAGGGATCAGATTGCTTATGACCATTGTGGCTGTTCTAACGTGTAGAGTGCATGTTAGGTTTTGTGTGGATAGATGTGGTTTGAGGTCCCGACTGGAACACTAACTTTGTGTTTCCTGATAAGGCTTATTGGTAAGAGGCTGTTTTGCCCTGTTAAGATTTAATGCTTCTGCAAAAGTGCAACACCAGATGCTTAAGTGGCTTCAGATCCCTTTCAGCCAGGTAGCCATTGCACAGCAACAGTGAGGAGCTTTGAATGCACACATTTAGATCACAAATGAAACAGGGATTTGGGAGCTGGGACTGCAATACAATTCTAGAGGCACTTAAGCTCTGCAGGAAATTCCAAGTTTGTGTTGGAGGTTTTCTTGTTGGTTTGGGGTGGGTTTTTTTGTTTGTTTTTTTTTTTAATTAACCCTCGATGAAACTTTTATAACTTTCTTCTCTAGTACATACTTCGAAACAAATCTTGAGTGTTCCAACAACATTTACACTTTATTTTTTGCCTGAGGCCAGAAACTGATCATTCTCATGTGTAAGCTTTTGGAAGTTTTGAACAGGAAGTGTCATCTGAAAATGCATAGGCCATGCCAACTGCAACACAATCCAAATACAGTGCAACTGACACCTCTGATTTGATTTTAAACATGGCTCAGAATTTCCACCATTTCACAATTAACTTGCAATGCTAAAGAAATCACTGAGGCCAAATGCCCACTCCAGTGAAGGAACAATCATGATTTTTCTTTGGGTGTGATTACTTTAAAACAGGGATTGCCTTAATGCCAATCCCCAAGAAGTCTAACGCACATCCTCTCCTAGGCCTTCAATTCACTTTTACAGCTCCCCACAGGCAGCAGATATTAAAATCATACCTTCAGTGTTCTGGATAGATGCTTTAACCTTTGAGCTGTGGATGGCTACAGAACAAACCTGTGGGAGCCATGACTGATTTTTCCCTCATTTTTACAAAACGGGGTTTTTTGGGGGTTGGCTTTTTTGTGGAAATGAAATGTTGTTAGCAAGGCCGAGCACCAGGTGCTGCTCACCTGTACCTGAAGCAGTGTAGGATGTAAAAGAAGTTCTGCCCTCAGCACTTCCCTCTGCTAAGTCCAAACAGTTCTTTGCTGATATCTTTAAAGAACATACACTGTTAAGCAGGTAACTGCTAACTGGGACATGATCTAATTCAGGGTCCTAGGTTCCACAGCAGGTGCTTTCATTACAGGTATTCCAACTCAATTTACTAAATACAAATAAACTTCATTAACTGCTCTATGTAATAGTTTCTGTGAAGATAAAAGCACTTTCTTATTTAAGAATTTGTTAGGATTGTTTTTAAAATTGGACCAAAAAAGTACAAGTGCTACAAGAGCAATTTCTGACTGGAGCAATTTTCAGTCTATTGCATTAATGTAATAGTTGGAATGATGAATCAAGGGGAAGTATTTTCATTTCACACTAAAAGCTTTGTGAAGAAGTTTCAGCTAAACTAAACAGCTGACCTTTAGGGCAGCTACGGAAGTCGTTGCAGATATGACAGACTTGGCAGGTTTTGTCTGCTGATCACAGCAACACACTGTTAATGTCAGCTGCTGTGTCTTAGTGCTTCTTTGCAAGGCAACTCCTCAAGCAAGGATTTGCATCTGAGAGTTCAGTACAGACTGCACAAAAACCCCCCAAACAACCCACAACATCCAGAAGCTGAAGAATGACCATCTCTATGGCAACTAAAGCACTTAACATGCTCATGCCCAATGTAAATTGGCACCATTTTACAAATGAAGTTAGTATAATCCGGATGACAGTAATTTGAGAAAAGTAACTAGAGACCAAACAGAGTATTTCAGGTGTTAACACTCAAATCATCATCTATTACTAATTTTTATTGCATAGGGGAAGACTACAGACAGCACAGCACTATGGGTTGAAGAGACACCAGGGGCTGGCTGTAGTTGTCTATCTCAGCATGGTGCTAGGGTGGCCAGGTGACTAGTAAGCTTGTCAGGTTGATTGCCCATCAGAGCCAACACCCAGTGTAGTGCTGGGTAGGGCCGAATAGGAAATGACACCTTCACCTGTTGTGTAACTTCACCCTCAGGTTGTGTATTGTTATGCAGCTGAGTGAGCAGACTGTTGCCACCAGGAGGAAGAAAGGCTGCAATCTCCTTTGCAGTTGTTGGCTCGGGTGCTTGTCTGATTACAAGATAAGATGATCCAATTCACTCACCCAAGCCAACAAAAGAGCATGGACTCTTCACCCACTAATTCTTCTGCTAGTTGAAGTTAACATCACTGTCTTGTCAGGAGAGCTGGCTGATGGCATGCCAGATGTGCCTCGGCAAGTATGCAGGCATGTACTAACTCAGTAAAGAGTTTGCTTGCAAAAAAAATCCCACAGTCTTTAGGATCTTTACTTCGAAGTCAATGCTTCCACAAATACAGTATAGAATCTTAGATTCATCAAGATTGGAAGAGACCCTTAAGATCATCATGTCCAACCATCCACCCAGCACTATCACTGTAACCCCAAAACCACTAAACCGTATCACTCAGGACCAGATCCTGACAGCTTTTGAACACCTCCATGGACAGTGACTCCACCACTCCAGGCAACCTATTCCAATACCTGACAACACTAACAGTGAAAAATAAATTCTGGTATCTAATCTGAATCCCTCGTCTCAGCTTTAGGCCATTTCCTCTTGTCCTCTCACTGCAGGCACAGCAAGGGAGACCAAACCCCTCCTGACTACGGCCTCCTTTCAGGGAATTGTAGAGAGCAGTGAGGCCCTCCCTGAGCCTTCTCCAGGTTAAACAAACCCAGGACCCTCAGCCACTCATCATAGGACATGTTTTCTAGAGCCTTCATGAGCCTTGCTGCCCCTCCCTGGACATGTGCCAGTATCTCCATGTCCTTTTTAAAGTGAGGGGCCCAGGACTGGACACAGCACTCAAGTTGCAGCCACACCAGTGCAGGAGAATCATCACTTCCCCACGCTTACTGGTTACACTATTGGTGATGCAGGCCAGGATGCCATTGGCTGCCTTGGGCACCTGGGCACAGCTGGCTCATGTTCAGCTGCTGTCAACCAGCACCCCCAGGTCCTTTTCTGACAGCTTTCCAGCCACTCTGCCCCCAGCCTGTAGTGCTGCCTGAGGTTAGCATGGCCAAAGTATAGGAGCCAGCACTTGGTCCTGCTGAACCTCATACCACTGGCCCTAGCCCATCAATCCANGCTGCCTTGGGCACCTGGGCACAGCTGGCTCATGTTCAGCTGCTGTCAACCAGCACCCCCAGGTCCTTTTCTGACAGCTTTCCAGCCACTCTGCCCCCAGCCTGTAGTGCTGCCTGAGGTTAGCATGGCCAAAGTATAGGAGCCAGCACTTGGTCCTGCTGAACCTCATACCACTGGCCCTAGCCCATCAATCCAGCCTATCCAGATCCCTCTGCAGAGCTCTCCTACCCTCCAGCAGAGCAACATGCCAACCCAACGTAATGTTCTCTGCACATTTGCTAATGATAAGACTAAATGCCCTCATCCACATCTTGCCACAAAGGAATTTCAGCTTCTTTGTTCTTCACTAGTCCTCACTATTATTGATATTTTATTTAGACATTCATTGGAAAAGCAACTTCCCTAGAGCTTAAGAAAAGAGTTACAGTTCTTCTACTTTAGGGTAAGCTTTGGCCAATTTTAAACCCTTGCATTCAAGAGAATACTGCTTAGAGCTCTTTACATATACACTTAAGATGTGGTCACTGCCTGTGAAGAAGGCCAGCAGCAGCATTTAATCCAGTTACACTACAAGGTAACACACCATCACAGAGGAGTACTTCAGGAACAAAGCAACACTCCTGAGACAATCAAGTAACAGTATCTTCCAGAAGACTGTCACCTAATAGTGTTCCATGCAGGTTTCAGTGCATAAGCTTCTTACAAGATTATTACCTAATTTGAGGTCCTGAAGTTACATACCACAGCTGATAGCTACTTTTGAGTGTACTTAATAAGTCTCCATGAAGCAGATTTGCATTCAATAGTTTATTTATAATTGTAAAAGCATAGTAGTTACATACTTTGAGTAA
Organism: Eulacestoma nigropectus; assembly: GCA_013397775.1. Lineage (NCBI taxonomy): Eukaryota > Metazoa > Chordata > Aves > Passeriformes > Eulacestoma > Eulacestoma nigropectus. Next base: position 632,589 of record VZTE01000500.1, read on the forward strand.
TTGCATATTTGTTAGAATCTTACCTACTCAGAAGACTAGTGTGTGCAAAGACAAGAAAGTCATGCTTAGATTTCCCCCCCAGTAGTTTGTTGCTTTATTATTTGTTCCCCTGTTCAGTTCAGTAAAATTTCCACAGAAACAGAGTGAGGAAATATAGACATAGAATAGCTACAGTTATTAAAGTGTATGAAGACAGTCCAACATCATCACACAGGCCCTACAGGACTACTGAAGGCAGATCTGCCTAGTATTTAAAAGGACAAAGCCTGAACTAGGCAAGAGTTAGAGCAAACAGGCAACAAGCCAAGTTACAGGTCACTCAAACCATCTGTATTCATAGCTTGTTATGAACAAGCAAATTGGTGTCAGCTTCATCACATCATTCCAAAAGATACCAACGGGGTAAATATACACACACATTTTTTAAAAAGATACATGTATGTATATACATTTTTTAAATAAGGCATGTATTTTTTCAGGCTCTTAAAATATTTTTCCATATCCTTTTCCTATTAATACATCATATGTTGCCATTTTATTGCTAAAAAAAGCATACCATCATTGCAAGCAGAACAGCATCAACACTGGCTTTAGTCAGCAGTCCAGTTCAGTTAATAAGGTTCAAGACATACATTAATACTATGGGAGAATGTTACTGTTACAGAAATGCAGAAGACTAGTTGAATTCTATTTAGATTGCACCAAATCATTCTCTTGACAAAGTCTGTAGTTAACAGGATAGACTATAAAGCAGAAGAGCACCATTGTGGAGCAACAGAAAGAGATACCTAAAATACTACTTCCCCATCTCTACTTAGTTGTTATATGAAAAAAATACACAAGGGAAGGATGACGACACAACAGATTTCCTCTTCTGCTCTAACAATGCTTTCTTCTGCAAGAAATGATGCAGGACTTTTGAGCTCATCCAAGGGTAAATCCTAATATGAATGAATACACACACGCCATTATCATTGTGTAACTAATAATAGTTACTTGTTAGTGTGACTTACAAGGAGCATTCTCTAAGTTTTTTGTCAGCCTGCTTCAAGGAGATCCAGGTGTTCAACAGGTTTGATCGCAGTTTGGCCCACACTAAATGGTTGTTTAACCCAAATATCTGGGCAGCAAACTGGGCAGCTCCTTCAGGTGATAGAGTAGTAGGACAGCTAAGACCTGCAGAGAAGAGAATGCCACTTACTAAAGCATATTTTATAATCAAACAAAACATTTTCTCTGAAGAACAATTTAAGACAAGGCTTGTTTTAACCTCCAGGAGCCACATGATCCAGTTCTAAAGCCAGTGAAGTACCTCGTGTTCTATTACTTCTAATATGACTGCTTTGTGGCACTTTAAACCAAATGCCATGGTTTATCATCATGCAAATGACTCCCTTGTACAGAGGTAACAGACTTCTGGGCCTCTACTCAAGTTACTAACGAAGTTAAAAATCATACAGGTAAAAATGCACTGAATTAGTAGTTAAGAGTTGAGGTCTTCCCTATTTCATCTTTGATCATAAGGAAAATGCATCAAAATTCAGTTATTTAAATTCCCATTATTTTTAATTTCAAAATGAAACATTTAGCAAGGATAAGCCAAGGTTTACTTTTTTAAAAGATTACTCCTCTGTAATCTTTGCTCTATTGGGCTTTTTGCCATTAAGAAGTCAAAGACTGTATGTGATTATATTCCACAGACTTTGCTTGGTACTGATCCAGGTGCTTTTCCAATGCTTTGCCCCGTGTGTGTACACTAGAACAACAACAAAAAAATAGAGCTAGATCAGAAGAGCAGCATAAGCTGAAGAGTATCTTACCACTGGGTAGTCTGAGAGACGACCACACATCTTGAGTACCCCAGTCAGCTGAGAGTGGAGGGCAGTTGACAACTGGGTAAGCAGTGTTACCAGACATTACTGGCCCCAAACCATTGCTTCTGCCAGCTACTGCAACAAACACTGTTGGGATTCCATCTCCTGGTGGGGAGGAAGACATTCAGAGATCAGCAATCTACCTTGTTCTCTACCACTTGCTTTCATGGGAACTTTGTCCGAGTTCACAATTGCGTTTGCAGTTACCTCTTCGATTCCATTACATTGCACTAAAATTTTGTGTCCAACTTCCTCCTTTACAGAAATATCTTCTAAGAAATCTTACATCCTCAACATCCCAGGTACTGCTTACCACAGCTGAAATTTGCATTTCTTACTCTGCCTCTCAGGGAAGTCTCAGTATCAGAGGAAGAGGTGCTGCTTAGCTTTGTAGAGAATATAGCCATTAAACCTCTGGCGTCTTAAAGTGTTGCTGTCCTTAAATCTGAAACAGTTCACCTCAAAGTGAGTGTTCTACGGTCACCACATTCATAGTTTCACCAAGTAGAATGGTATGCGTAGAATGTGTATACTCCCACAAAAATAATTCCTATATCTCCTCTGCTAGGCTAGAAGCACTTTTAAAGAGATGTTTTCTTAGCAAAGAGAGTAATTTAAAGCAAGTATCTTTTTCTCATGGCATCTAAAGTAATAAGCAAGAACATTTTCATCAAACAGAAAAACACAATGGGAGCAACATCTGCCTAATACAACACGTAAGAATATTCAGTCAGCTAGAGAAACTTGTTCTTCCTTGTTTCAGAAAGGCTGGCATCACCAGCAAGATGCTACAGTAAATCTATTACCATGATCAAGGCTTGGGCAAAGCAGTTCTAGTACTGGGATAAAAGGAGAGGTTAGACTTCAAGTAATGGAAGTTGTGGCTGGGCAGTAGGACAATACATTACTCCAAAATTACTTAAAGCAGTCATGCTACTAGCACGTGTGAAACAGAATTGTAACAGCTTGGTGTTTTGTTTAACAAAAAATGGAAAACCCCCACATAAATCTTCTAAGTTGCCAAGTCATTCTGAAACATGATGCTATGTCAATCCAAATCAGTATTTCTTGGCATTTACCTTCATATTCTGCTTTGATCCTCAGGGTTTCATCTGGCCCTTTGTGAGCAGAGGTCACTCTTAATTCACAAGGAATTCCAAAGGTTGCACATGCCTTTTTTATTTTTTCACAGTGACTTAGGTCAGAAGAAGATCCCATTAACACCACAACTCTACCTTGGCTCTTTGTTTTTAGAAGCAGCTAGGGAAAAGAGTGGAGAGGGAGGAGGGAAATAATAGCAGTCAACAGGATTGAAGGCATACAGTTATCAAAGTCTAGATGTGTTGTTCATAAAAGCAGGTACCTCCACTCTTTCTGAAACCCATTCAAAGTTTCTCTTAACCATTTGCAGTGCTTCAGGAGTCACTTCTTTCAGGTCCCGATAGGACTGAAAAGAGGAAAATAAAAGCAATGAAGCGTTGTGGTTTAACCCCAGCCAGCAGCCAAGCCCCACACAGTCTCTCACTCACTCCCCCACCAGAGATCAGGGAGAGAATCTGAAAAGTGAAAGTGAGAAAACTCATGGGTTGCAACAAAGTCAGTTTACTAGGCAAAGCAAAAGTTGCACACACAAGCAGAACAAAACAAGGCATTCATTCACTGCTTCCCATGGCAGGCAGGTGTTCAGCCATCTCCAGGACAGCAGGGCCCCATCACACGTAATGGTGACTTGGGAAGGTAAACGCCATCAACTCTAAACATCTCCCCACCACCACTTCCCTCCTTCCCCTCCCACTGCGCATGATGTCACATGGTCTGGAATATCCCTTTGGTCAGTTGGGGT